>VWZV01004333.1:1592516-1968439 GCA_013397155.1 Irena cyanogastra
AAAGCGACCTCCAAAAATCACCCAAGAGATCTTTATAGCAGCTTCTCCCATCTCCAATCTCCCCTTCCTTACACACACAGCTATGAGACAAGGATGAAACATAACAAACCATTATAAACCAGTTTGCAACACATTCAACAATTGCCAAGTAGAACAACATGTCAGTATCTACACTTGAAAGACCAATCCCAGCTCTAAGATCTTAGAATCATAGAATGGTTTGGGTTGGAAGGAATCTTAAAGATCACTTAGCTCAAATGCCCCTGCCATGGGCAGGATCACCTTCCACTAGACCAGGTTGCTCAAGGCCCCACCCAACCTGAACTTGAACTCTTCCAGGGGTTCAGGTAAGGACTGAGTAACTTCTTCCTAAACTGAGTGATGGGAAATAGATGCACATTTCTGCCAGGCAAGCCAATTTGTATCTACCCAAAGAGAATGGAGATGCTTCCTCAGATACAAGCAACATAAGGATTGTCTGCTCTAAAGTTCAGAGTACTGATTGCCACAATATAATTATTGACACCTTTCTAACTAGATATTTAGTCAGTTGTAGTAATTTCAGCATCTGAAAATCCAAGGTAATGCATAAAACCCACAGGCTGAGTGACAATCTATCCAACAGCTCCTATGTGACCTCTATGTGAGAAGTCAGCCCAAGCACACCAGGTAGCTACAATTCATCTGGAACTCACTGAGGGGCTCAGACAGGTTAATGACTTTTCCAGAAAAGCTTATCTACATGTGAAAATCTCTGTCCTGGTTCACACGGGTTTGTAGTCATCACTCAGAGACTACCAAAGATGTTTTTTCCCGTTTGGGCTGTGTCCAAGTATCAGCTCTGCTCTTTCTGTTTCAGCCATGCAAAGCCATGCGACACAGAGGAGGAGTTTGACTCCACTCCAGCCTCAGAGGGCTCAGTGCCAGCTGCTGGGGAACAGATCTGTAAGGCAGGGACTGCACTGAACACTGTGTCCTGCACTGTGCTAGCAGATCTTCAGAGTGGGAAGCCACTGTGTTTCAGTCTTGGCCTGGAGAACACAATGAGCAAGTGGATGCTAATAGTTTTAGCAGCATTGGAGAAGGAAGATCAAGGAGATGGGATTGCTCTTTCCCTTTTCAGTGTCTCAGAGAAGCTCTACCTTTTCTTGAAAACACATAGAATTCTCGGGGAAGCTTTCTCTGGTGTTTAAGAGGCCATTATGCAAAAATGATCCTCTATATTTCTCATCTAAGAGACACAAACTTGTAGGTCTTTTGCTCCAAAGGACTACGTGAGGTCCGTGTTTCTTCACTCAACTTACCTCTTCTCTGTCACTCTGCAACTCTAATTTATTTATTGCTTACAGACCTGACTGGGAGAAGAGACAAAATCTTATTCCTCAGAAGCCAATGTGCGCAAATGCGAGCAAACAAGCATCTCCCTTTTGATGATTGATTATTAACTTCTACCACCACTAGCTTGGGGAGTTACACCTCCAGCTCACATCAAAGAAGACTCTTCCACCCCAGATTTAAAGCATTTTGTGACCCACATGCAATAATTTACAATGACTGATGTAAAACTCTATTTTCAATAGGTTTGTTACAAACAGGTTCTTCTTAAAGGGTGACTCTGGCCTGTACTCCTGAGATCACACTCAGTTTCTTCAAAATTCAGCTCATCCAAAACAATTTACCATTCTAGCTGCAGAATAAGCTTCTTTATTGGCAGTTTTCAAACTGGCTTACCTCGGAGTCCCCTGGGAGTTAATTTCACAGCTGGCAGTCACGTCGCAAAGATACTGTCGGCAATCGCTGGGAAATGCCAAACACTCAGATGAAGGAGCTCTCCTAGTCAACCCAGGCTTGCAAACACAAGTTGCCTAGGGGGAGGCAACACAACGATCACAAAGCTGTATTCACCATCTTTTACCCTGTGAGTTATCCTACAAAAGAGCTGTCTGGTTTCCCTTTGCAAAATCTGAGGTGAGGAGAGCAGATTTGACCAACACGTTCATTAATTCACGTGAAGATCTTCTCCCCTGGCCATTTTTGGCTGTTATTGCCCTTACCTCTCCTGGACGTCTGTAAATACAAATTGTAGAGTTTTCTGGGCAGCCTCCATTGCTGTCAACACAAGGGTTGATGGGCTGGCAAATCTTTCCATCTCCTTGAAATCCTTCTTTGCAGGTACATTCATAGGTACGTGATCCAAGAACTTTACATGTAGCAAAGGGGGAACATGGAAAAGGATCACAAGGATCCTGAGCTGCAATTAAAGAGATTAGAGGTGAGCAGAACCAAACTCCTGTTTTCAAAACAGCACTTAATGCACAGCACACTGCAAGGCATGGAAAGAATGGAGCATAAGGAATTTGTACTATTAAACTTCTAAAATTTCTGAAATAATTCCAGACAGCAGGCATTTGGGGGTTTTTATTCTGAGGAATTTGGATGACACATTTTCTATGTTACTTCAGTAACAGAAGTGTGAGTGGCAGTGGATGCTTGGATTGATTCTGAATTTGCATCATATCTGAGGATACATGAAACTGCAGTTTGGCCAGCAAAACCAGTAAAGAGCCAGTGAAAACATCTATCCATAGCTAGCTGATCGTATGCATCTTATCAAAGTTCTTTTAGGGAAACCAATTCACAAACTTAAATTTGAAATCAGTGAAGGACTCCTTGGACTCCACACCTTACTATTTAAACTGCTTCAGACTCACCAACATCCTGTTGTTAAGTATTTAGTACATAAATATAAGTGAGTGCTGGATGGAACCTGGGACTCTAATTCACTTCTTGCTTTTGTGATCAAGTGAGAGGAGAGCCGTTAATCTTATGGGTATTCCTGAAAAAAATGGGTTTTAAATCTCTGCAGTGAAGTAGGCATTGTGTTCACAGTAATCAAACTCCTCTGCAGATACCAGTGTGACAGGATTTTCCAAACAGGACCATTTAGGGCCACAGAGAAGTTTCTCACCTTGGCAAGTGCTGCCCTGTTTTCTGTAGCCCAGCTTGCAGTCACACGCGGCTGTCCCGTCTCTCACCACACACTCGCTGTTGGCCTCGCACGTCACACCTTTGCAAAGGGCCAGCTCTGCAGTCACACAGCAAAGAGAGTTTCCCTTTCAGCATGCAGGGCACTGGTAGAAGACACAATTCACCTTACAGTATATCTGGAAATAAAGGCAAATGTGCTTTCCGAGGACCCCAAACTGGCACAAAAGCCAGAGGATATGAGCAGTGCAGGCAGCTCTAAGCTCCTGGCAGCCTAGGTAGTCAGGTCCTCCAAGGCTGAGAGAAGGGATCTAGCTGGTGTCCAGAGAAAGAACAGAGGCATACAGAGATGGTACATCTTAAACCCTGTCACAAAGCGGGGAGTAGACCCCAGCTCTTCCCTGTATCTCAATCTCCAATGCTCAAATCATCTTTCCTCTACATTCCCAACTGTTCAGTGCCTCCCTGACCCTTGAGGGACACCCAAGCCCATATTGTAGGACTGCTCTCCTAGCTCTTCTGCAGCTACCAGTGTGTTTACCTTGGTCACACCTGGGGCCTGTGTAGCCTCCATAGCACGTGCAGCTCCCATTCCCAGTGACGCCGCTGTTGCATTCCCCGTGCACACAGTCACACTCTGCAAGGGAAGTCCAGACACAGCTTCAGCCCTTCAGCTGCCAGGCAATGCACAGGGCTCCAGGAACACACTGGCCAGCTGCCCTGGGAACTGGCATCCTGATTTCCCACAAATAATCCACTAGGCTCCTTTTAAAATTTGGCCATGCCAGTCAGAGCTTTGAGAGGGTAAATTGCATGTCCTGGGCTCAAGAAGATGAGGTAAGAGCAGCCCTGAATGCAAGACCCAGACCAGCTTTTCAGGCGTGTGTTTTAACACATGAGCACAACCACCAAGATCACACCTATCTCACCTGTGTGGACACAAGGAAGCAGGAGCTGGACAAAAAGGGCTGCTGTAATAGTCAGGCTGCACTGTCCATAATTCACTTCCCAAAATGCCATACATGAGAGGCAGCACAGTGTGTAATCATTTTTTTATAGAGAGCAGCAAGGAAGAAGCTGGGAGACAAGTGGAGCTGTTATAGGAGTCTAAAAAATAGTCGGCAAGTGAGTGTGGGTTGTTTCAGGGACGTAGGTAATAGCCTGGCTAGGAAGAGAGAGGCAAGTGGGATAGCCCGGGTAGGGGGGGAGAGAGACAGATTTACAATGGGAAAAAAGGACTGTTTGACTGAGAGAGTGAGGATCATTTATTTAATGGGAGAGTGCAGAAGGGCACAAAGACGAAACGCCCAGACACCTGCTATTGAACACTGCCAGCTCTCTGCCACTTTCCCCTCTCCAGCACCTTCCTCACTCTACCTCTTCCTCCTACTTCCTTGTTTTCAGTTATTTTTGTGGAGGTTTCACTTGAGTGACTTGTTCTTACCTGACTGACAGTCTAGGCCAAAACGATTTTCATCTCGGCAATTCTGGCAGCCATACCCACTGTACTGCTCCTAGAAGGGCCCCAAAATGTGCCAGATATTATTTTTCTATATCACTCTATTGTTTCACACATCATTATAGTTTAAAGTCTCTCCCTGTTTTTGATTTTCTGTGACATCTGAACACAGTGAATAAAACTAATCTGCTCAGTGCTCCAGTACTAACCAGCCCCCATGGCAAAGGAGATCCCAGTGTAAGCTGACACACAGAGGGCATGCAAATGCCAGGAGACTCTGGTGAGCACTGAGGTAATAATGTCTAATTAGAGACAGACAGGAATGTTCCAGCTGGCTCTTGATATCTCTCTGAAAAAGGAATCTGGAATTCATTAATACCAGTGGGAATTTTTACATTGATTTTACAGGGCTCAGGGACCTTCAGCATACATTTTAGTTGATAAATGGTGTCTTTGACTTAAATCCAAAATCAGATTTTCTCAAAGACGAGTCCAAGAGGTAGGATTTGAGCAGTTAATTAAGGATGCTGTAAAAATATACAGTTCATCAGGGAAAGTTTCAAGTCTGACACTGATTCATTACTCTATATATTCTAGAAATAGCACTCCAATTCGATTCGATTCGATTCGATTCGATTCAATTCAATTCAATTCAATTCAATTCAGTTGTTTATACTTTGGTTGTACTAAGTCTGGAGTGGTAAAGAAAAAATATAAAAAATATCTGCCCTAAATTCTCTTTCTCATCTCTCCTGTTTTTCCTGAGAGAGGGAGCCTCTGCCTACCTGGGTACAACTCATTAATAGCCAAGTGTCTCAGGGCTTCTTGCAGTCAGACAGACACAATTATTTCAACTGATCAGGGGTTAAATTAATGCATTTCTTTCCTTATTTCAGCCTTCAGATTCTTCCCAACTCCACACCATCACCAACTGTGTTTTAGTGCTATTGCTGACAACACCAATGCTGCAGGAAAACCACAGACACTGATGCTGGGGTGAAAGGAGCTGCAAATGCCTTCCAGGCAGAAGGGCAGCCTCCACCTAGAGCACCTGCACAGACACCACACAAACAACTCCCTCTGACAAAGCACATCACTCCCAAAGTAAATCACACACTCACCTTGCAGATGCAGGTCCCATTTTGCTGTATACCATCCAAACATGTCCCATGGCCATTGCAGGGATTTTCAGAGCCACCTGGACACTCTAGCAGGTAAGAGACAGGACAGATGAGGTTAAATTGAACAACAGCACCTTTCCATCTCCTCCTGGCCCAGGTATTCCAGCTGTACAAAACAAAGGCCTCTTCACCAGCAAATTACCCAGCATGTCTAACACTGGCCCAGAGGTGAAAGGTCTAAGGAAAAGTCCCAACAAGCCATAACTGAATTTCAACAAAGGCACAGAAACATATTTTGAGGTTGGGCCACTGCTGCCAGCATCACTGAGAGGTGAGGGCAGTTCTGGGACTAGAAACAGACAGGAGCCTACTTTGCAAAGACACTTAGCATTTTCAGCTCTCCTTGACTACATGGAGAGTTGGAAGTGTGCCCAGAAAAACAGGGTTCCCACATCTTTAGAGTGGGGTACCTCCAAATTCTGAGGACTATTTCTGATAATTCTGAAATCTCTGATTTCTCTGATGAAACTAGTTGGATATTCAAAGCTAGTATGAGAACAGGCTCAAGCACTCAAACAATCTCCCATTTTCTGCAGAACTGGAGGGGGTCTTTCCCTATTCTCTCAGTTAAACATGTGAGAAATGTTTAGCTTAGTAGGTCTTGCTTTTGGACTTTTGAAACAAGACAAAACAAATTCTCACTACTTGGCATAAATCTGAGTGGGAGTTTTGGGATGGGCATTTTCACCTTGGGTTGGAGTTGCTAAGTATTTTCTGTGGCTGAACGGCTGACTAACTCCAGATTGTAGGGCAGCACACGTGGCACACGCACTGCAGACAACAGGGATATCAGAAAGATCTTCCTCTTCCTTTGGAAACTTTTGTAAAGAGGAACAAAAACATCCCTTTCCAAAAGTTTATTTTTATAGAAGAGACAAAAGGAAGTTCCACCACAGGAGGTTATGTTATGTGTTAAATGTAAAGGGATTCAACTCATCCGGAGCAAAGAGATTATGTGCTGAACAGACAGATATGCTCCCAGACAGATAATGGAGACCTTGGGAGTGTTCAATGAATAATGAAAATTAAGCAACTCAATATATATTTAATGTCTCCTATTAAAACTGGTTTGATCTGTTCAAGGTTGTAAAAAACCTTGCGAGGTGGTTGTAAAAAACCCCAAAACTTACCATAGCACTCGGTACCCCAGAATCCTGGACAGCACTTTCTCTCCTCAATTTCCTTCTTACACATGTGATGGCACCCTGGCAGGGAAAGGGTATTTTCTCCTAACTTGACAGAGTATCTTAAAAAGAATAATCCAAGATTATGATTATACCACAAACCCAGCACAGGCCTGCTGGAGGGTTCCTAGGCAATCACACTGCAGTGCCTTGAGCTCTGAAGGGAAGGAAGGGCTGTCATCCCCTGTTCCATGCACACACACAAGAGGTTTCACTACAGTTATGTCTTCTCTAAAGAGGCCCATTGATTTGGTTAGAAGAAACCTGTCAGGGACTGGGCATGAGACAGGATCTTGCATCAGGACAGAAACCTTGATTGCTGAAGGGTTACACAGCACAGAAACAAAGGTAGGATTTCCAGGGTGACTCAGCATTTGACTTCACATCTAAAATAAGTTTGAAAGAACAAAATCTCCTTTCAGGACTCATCCCTTTGTCTCTTTTACTAAAGAGCCCAGATCAAAATGCTGTAAATCTGGATTTAATAACCATGTTATTTGCAGATTCTCTATTAAATCTTGGACAAATGCCTTAAATCCCTCAAAGAAGCATCTTCTTTTCAACCCTTCATCCCTCCCCTCTACACACAGGGTGAGTCCTTGGTGGCAGGGCCTCTTGTTCTGCACGTACACAGTACAAAACTATTCTTGGGTATGTCCAACAACCACCACAAGTGTAGATAACACTCAGAAAAGCTGCATAGACTCACATTATTCTTACACTTCATTTTATTTTTGGCACCACATCCTTCCCAAAAGGAACTTGGAAATTGTCTCAATAGCATTACTGCTTTGGCTTCCATCTGACTCCTGTGTGTGTGTGTGCAAAAACTGCGATAAACTGCAAAACTGCCACCGCTATTTTAAAAGTATTTTGAGGGAATCAGAGAAAGAGCAGACAATGGGGCTATTTATTAACAGCTAACATTCACTGCTGAATACATACACAAACAATAATCTATAGTGTTTCATTTTACAAAAGCCTCCTAGTAAATTCAGCTTTCCTTCATCCTTTTCCTACCTGCCAAGCTCAACAGAGTAGGAACAAGGAACACATGAACAAGCAATTGTCATAAAGTGAGCTAGGAAGGTTAAAAGTTCAGAGGATTATTGCTGGAAGCTGGGAGGATATACAAGGGGAACTATCATTATATTTTTTTCCTAATAAGCCACTAAGGAATTCTGGGTCTGAAACAGGTTACTATTCTAGACAGACCTCTGTTAAATTGCTACAGCAGGATTAACAAACTCAGGTTATTTAGGGCAAGTTAAGAGGTTATTGCCATTTAATTTGTTCTGTGTATATAGAACCTGCCCAGCAAAAAGTCTGTGGGATTTGCAAGGAGACAAAAGCAACAATAATAGGGGCCATAAACCCATCTGAAAACAAAATTCCATGGACTTTTACAGCTCAAAGCCACGTATGTGTTCTCCTGAAGAGCACACTAGTCCCTGCATAGAAGGGTTGCACCAAAAGCATAGCAGTTAGGAAATAGGCCTTACCTGCAGTCCCTCACCCCTGATCTTTGGGTGGTCTTTAACCAGCCTCTTGGACATAACATTTTAGGCACTGCAGCACAAGAAGTACATGCTGTATTCAAGGTGAACATTGTCTTGACATTGCATCGCATGGATTTTAACTTAAATAGAAAAAACAGAATGGAAATAGCTCCAGATTAAATTGTTATCCTAGACACTTATCTTGCCAATCTTGTAATATCTCTATTGAGTTGCACCATTTTTCAGATATCACTGGGGAGAGCAGTGGCCAGTGCAGCTGCTGGGAGGTAGCCCACTCTCCCATGGACTAAATCCCCTTGCCACGGTGCTGCATGCTTGGATCCACCTGGATCTCAGCTAGAAGCAACAGGGCAGATGACAGCTATCTTATCCTTCCCCTATGACCCACAGCAAAATCTCTAACCATTTCTAAAATAACCACCACTCTGCACTGCTAATTTCAGCTGATCTTTTACAAACACATGGCAGTGGTGTGTGAGGACAAGCCCTAAATAAATAAACCTTGATAGAAGACACTGAATTAAAAGGCAACACAGCATTTATCTTTTCCATGCCACTCATAAAATCCAGTTCATTGCTGTTCCATGGGTCTGCAGAGCTGACTGTGTTAGTTCAGTCTATTTCTCAGAGCCAGGCGCTGCTCACAGAAATATTTCTCATGGCAATTGTCTGTGAGGAGGCACATGGAGGTGGATGAAAAGGAAAGGTGCTCTGCACCTCTCTGAACACCTTGATGCTTTGACCCCAGGTGAGAAGGACTCCATAAACAATGTCATGAAGATCAGGTAGATCACATGGCTGGTGAATAAATCAGCTAAGTCCTTCCACCCAACCAGAATGACTTTAGGAGTTTGGTTTTCTTCACAGGGCTTTCCTGCACCTCTGCACAACCTTGCTTTTCCAAATGAAACGTAGATGACAAAGTACAGCCTCAAGAGTGAATGATCGTCATCGCATGCTAACCTATCATCAAACCTCGTGATTTTGCTCCAAAAGCATTTCTTTGAACTTCTAAACTTCTGGAAACAAGCAATTGCACGGAAACATTATTGGTAATTTTGAAAAAAGACAGTATTTGCCACTGCTGATGACAGAGAAAAGCTGGGAGGCATGAGCTGTGTATGCCCCAGAAGGTCATTGACTGGAAAAAACCCAGAGCTCATCTCAACTGTGCCTCTACAGGCACTGTATTTTCTAAAAATAAAAACATTAGATCAAATTATGGGAGGAGGCCTTGATCTGGAATTTTAAAGCCAATTCTGAACAATGCTGCTAATGCAGCAGCCCTCCTGTCCCCAGAACTCCTTGTTTTGGATTCCCATCAGCAATCTCAGCTTTGCTTCCTCTGAACTTAAGCCCAAATACATACATTTGTCTCAAGCCAAGGGAGGAAGCCCATGGCTTCCCATCAGTTATCAAGAGCTCAGGAAGGCCCTCCCAGATGATAGGCAGCAGACCCTGTCAGGAAAACCTCCTGAGAGATAACCCTCAAGTCTCAACAGGGACATGTTCCTGGACTATTTCCCGACTCCTTCCCTCTTACTGGAGGCGTTGAGCTTTTTCTCATGTTTATGGATCCACCCTCTGCAGCCATACATGCAAGAATGCCATCCAGTGAAGGAAATTATTTCTGTGGCTGTGGTTGCCCTTCCCATGGATATTAACTTCTAGTTGTGCTTCTGAGGCTTTCCTGCCATACAGCAACCTCCAGGTCCCCTGGCAGCAGAATCCCTAGGAACCACTTATGTCAAGGACTGCCTTGCATTATAAAGAGCTCAAAACCAATCTGAGATCCACCAACTCCATCTCTCCTGTGAGCACCAGCTTTACTGATATTATCTAGCAGAACAGAGATAAGCTTTGTTGTTCCTTATGCACAGAGCAGGCAGAGGAGAATTCCCATTTTTCATGGAGCAAAACAGAGAAGATAAACAATGTGGATGCATAAACAAGGTGCTGTCTCCAGAGTACTCTGCCTCTAAAGATCAGCAGGGCCATTGATGGGGTTAGCCATCTGATTGGATCTTAAATTAGGACTCCAGATTAAAGCTGGGCTTTTGAAAGGAGCCAGATGAAGCCAGGTACATGGGTCTCACAGAACAGACAGCTCCTGCCTTTTTAGTTCCACCAAATCCCAGCATTAGCCTTTCCTGAGACAATGCCTCAGAAAAAGGAATGGGAAGATGCCTGAGCAAGAAATACAAATGTGGACTCCTTCCTGTGAGTTAGAATTATGACACAAACCTCTACCAGGTATCTGAGCCACCCTATCTGTATCAAAAAGACCAATAAACAGTAGACCACAAAACACTAAATTAAAATTCTCCAACCTTCTATTTCATCTGTACTTTCAGGCATCAGACACAGTTGAGCCATTAAATGTGTTCTCTGTCATGGTGGTGGAGGAAGACACCATTATTCATACATTATTCTCTTTCCTTTCTCTTTCCTTCATCCGTGTGGCTCCATTTCTCAATGGAAATGAAGAGTGGGAGAGGTGGTGTCTGCCATTCCTCCCTGTTGGCATGTTTAATTACTTGCAGACATCTAAGACAAGACAGTTACTGTGGAATCCCCCTACTCTACTGGGACACTTGAAAAGCTTTAGGCAGCTTTCCAGTAAGATCTTCCCCTTTTCATAAGGAAATACGCTTGTGTCAGCAGCAACAGGCAGGAGGAAAGAGGAAGAAAACAGCTGAGTGGAAAAGTATTAAAAAAAAATATTTCCCTTCTAATCTGAGTGACAGAACTGATGAAGCAGTCATTTTCTGGAGAGTTTGCTTCTTAGGAAAGCAGAAGAGGGAATCAAGGGACATAAATGCAACAGTCTGGATACTCAGATTCTGGAAAGGATGAAAGACAGACAGAAGTTTGAGTCAGAAGTGGCTCCTGGGGCACAGCCTCATGGAAAACAATGATGCACCACTCCCCTGGGCTCATCTTTGACTGCTGTTTCTAAGTGCAAAGCCAATGGAAAGGAAGCAGCTAGAGGGAATATCTGTCCCTGTGATGCAGCAGTGCTGCCTGGTGACAGTCACAGTTCCGATCAGGTGATGTTGCGAGCCTGGACTGGGTCACAGTTTGTGTACAAAGAAACAGGAAAGGAGGACTGATGCTCTCAAATTTCTCCAAAATGAAAAGTTTTTTAAAGCAGGAGACATCCAGCTGTATCCAAAATAAGTTAAGGGCTAGGGTGCCTCTGTCCTCCAGGCTGTGCTGTGCTCTCTCCCCGCACCCAAATGCTTGTGCAAGAGCAACCAGTGCTCTCTGCACTCAGCTGAGACACATAGAAGCTTCTGGATGCTGCAGTGTTTCCTTCCCTCCTCTCTGAACAGATGTCCCTCACTTCTCAAGTGCTCATTTCTCGTATTCCACCTCAAGTGAATAAGCTGGGAAGTATTTCGTAAGGGCTAGTTTCATTCCACTCATTTTCACTCTTTAGCTTTTCCTCCCAAACCATAACACAAATCCTTCTGCATGGTAAAAATCTCAAGGAAGAAAGAAAAACATATTTGGACGTCAGTGTTCGGCTCCAACAATCCTGGGAGCCAGCTCTGGAAATAGCCATTATCTAATGAATCACCAAGTTTCCAGTGCATTTGTCCTTTACAAAACAGAGCTGTAGACACATGCTTGAGTCATTATAGCCATGTACCTCCCCAAGTAGTTCTCAACAACACTTGAGCTGAACTGAGCAGCAGCTGCTGGACACACAAACTCTTCAAGGAGTGTGAATTAAAAGGCAACACTTTTGACATGACATTTTGTAGCATGAGGATGAACAATCAAACTCAGAGATCACATAACATGAGATTTACTGTCGCCCTGGGTGTCTCCCACCACCTCAGCTGCAGAGCACTGGAAACATGGGGATGCTGAGACCACTCTCCTCATTTCCCACCTGCCTCCATTCCTCCTCCAGCATGGCCTGGGATTGGCCTCCTCCCAGCAGAAAAACTTCCATGGTTCTCACATCTGCTGCATCTTCCCCAGCCCATAGCAGGAGGTATAAAAAACCAAACCAGACTAACAAGATTGCTGTCATGTTTGAACCATTAAAGCTGAGCCCTGAGGTAACATCACTGAAAAACAGGTAGCACACAATCTCTCTCAATGGCCCCTGTGAGCCAAAAAGAGCCTCCAGTGGAATCACAGCACTTTTATTCCAATCAGATCCAATGGGTTTTCTAAACTAACAAAGAATGCTTCATTACATCCTTATTTTTCCTTATCTCCCATTATAACCCTTCAAATGTTTCTTCTCTTTCCCCATAAAGAGGGAATTTTTGAGGAAAAAAACTCAAAAAGGTAGTTATTTCTGGATTAAATAAACTGCTCCAGAGGCGATTCAAAACATTTAACTTCTCTGTAAGTGGGTACTCACTACCTAATAATGTGGCTGTTTCATGCCAAGCCAGACTCCTCAGTGATTACAGAGATCAACAGAGTGTCTCCAAGTAGAGAGACCTACATTTCCACTCACACAGCTGAAGACATGAGCCCATGTCTCTGAACACAATCTGAAACCCATCTGCCTGGAACCCACACCTCCAGACAGACGAAATCCACCCCCAGAAACACTTCATGTTTGTGCTCAAGTCACTGTAGTGATCCTACAAGCCTTCCTAGTATTCATTTATGGCCCTTTCACGAAAGAGTCTATACAGAAGCTTCCACCCAAAGGTCTGACACTGAAGTATTTTCCAGTCCTCTGGCTTTTCCTAAATCAAGTCCTCAAGACTCACAGGTCTGTCCACTCTCTACAAGGCCCTGCTGTGTCATTCAAGACAAGACAATCCTTCACAGGGTTTTTTCCTTCCCCAGGGAATTTCCAAATCCCCCCCACAACTCCAGGCTTAGCAGGTCAGTTCATTCCTCCAACAGCAGGACACAAGCAAGGGGATGGCAGGAGACACTATAATGTGAATTAGTGTGAATTCCAGCCCACAAGAACTGAGCTGCCTCACCATGGAGTCTAGAGAACAGATCTACAAAGGTATCACACATTCTCCTAGGTGCTGCTGCTAAACACAAGAACAGAGATTAAGAAATCAAAAGAAAATCAACAAAATTGAAATAAAATGGAAAGTATTCAACAATCCTTACTGAGGAGCTTTTGGGAAATACATTTGAAACAAATTGTTGCAAAGGGACAAATTGATAACACTGTAAAAATTTTATTAAAGTAAAATTCTCCTGGGAAACTTATGGATCTGTCTTGATGGATACAAAGTTCCCATCCCACATACTGAAACTAGCAGAAGACAAAGATGCTGAGTATTTCCCTCTGATGTTGCTTCTTTCAAGTTCAATGCCGAACAAAGACACAAATTTAATCTGATTTAAAACTAAAGCAGCTCCCTTCAACCTTATATTTAGTTTCTCAGTTTGGACTACAGAGAAGATAACTTATAGCCCTACAGGTTTTACTGATGTTATTCTGCACCTAACTAAATGTAAATGAAAAGATGAGTTGTGGAGAGGACTACTTCCTAACACGCTGCCATCCAAATATGAAGAACTCGTCAATGAACATTTAAACAAAGACCCCGCAGACTTACCTTCTGACTCTGGCCGTCAGCTGTGGGAGTGAAGCATGCTGCTAAGAAGAAAAACAGCAATCCAGGAGGATGCATTTTCATGCTTTTACAGGCAGGACCCTTTACACAAAAGGGGAGGCGAGAGAGGCTGCAATTTCTGTAAGATAACACCGCCTACTAAGAATCAGATCCAAGACAAACCAGAGGTTAAAAGTAAACAGGGAGAGAGCATTTTTGCACTGTGCTTTTTGGCTGCAAAGCCTTCAGAAATGGATCTGCTACTTGTAGTGTTATTTCTGAATCAACATAACCTTTTTATTTCCATCCTTTTTTTAAATGCACAAGCAGAACTCCTTAGTAAAAGGTTTACTCAAAACAGGAACATCTACGGATTTCCTCTTACATATCAGTTCAAAACAGAAGGAAGGAAATCCTTAGTTTTCAACTAATTGGAATGAAAAGAGGTTAACTGTATGCTTAACAGAAGGCAAATCCAATGGGCAAACTTAAATACCATAAATTCATGAAGGGTAAGTTAATTTCCTTTTGCCACTGATGTGAATATGTCCATAACACCTCAAAGTGAAGGTAGAGCTGAGCACTGCCTATCCCAAAGTATGCAAGAACAAAGCAATGCGGGTGACAGGCTGTGCCTCAGAGCAGGAATGGAGCACATTGCATCAATCAATCAAGCACTTTGGGCAGGCCTTGATATTTTTTTTAAATAGTTGACTTTCTCAGCAAGAAAAGCTGATGCTATGGCAGCAATGGCAAAATTTATAATTTCCAAACACTCTGCTGACAGCTTGATGAATTCCAGCAGCATTTCCATAGCACTCAGAACAGGAAAGTTCAAAAACAGGGCTTAAAAAAATACACACTAACCTGAGGCACAGGCTGCAATTTATTTTCTCCTTTTGAGCTTTACAAAGAATTGATTATTGACAGATTTTCTATGGTCTTTGTCTCCCTGCACTGCCAAGAGAGCCCACTATCCTGAGCAGTCTAAGGACTGCTCCTGTTAGCAACAAATCTCACCAAGCAATGAGGCACCTTCAGGTTTTCAAGCCATTAATAGTACATGAAGGTGCCTAAATGAAACCAGGACAGGGAGCTGTTCTGGTGTTTACATAAATAATGAGAGCATTAACACTTTTTTGCCCCTACATCCCCCCAAAGACACACATGCTGTAACATACGAGGCGTATAGGAACTGCAGTACTTACTGGTGCCGTTAGCTGTGCTTTACTTCTGCCTGCATCCTACAGGGAAAGGCAGCATGATGAACAGCCAGCCCTGCTATATATCCTGCACCAACAGGAAGCAGATAAGGCACACAACCATCCACTGCAACCCATGTGAGCAGCACCAGCCCACAGCTCAGCCCACTTGTCCTGCCACAGGACAACTGCAGCCCTGGGATTGTTGCTGCCCAACTGGTGCTGCTCTGGCAAGGCCAGAGGGCTCATACTGCTCTAGAAACCATTTAGTATCCTGAAGGTCTTCAAAATGAGGCAGAGGCATCATGGCTCAAGGCTCTGGTGGGATGGGAAAAGTCACAAATCGGCAGCGGGGACACTCGTGTAGAGAGTGGAAGCTGTACAGTGTTTTTTTGGCCTGAAGTCATGGCCCTGAGCTGGCCATGGAAACATAAGAATGAGACTGCTCCTCTACTCCATGCTGCCCCAGAAGGATGGTGAAGATTGTTGATGGGTTTTCCTGGCTGTACGACACAGGGATTAAGTTGCTAGCATCCACACATAGCTGATAAGTTTTTAAGGTGAAAATAGCTCACCTTGGGGCACTTGAAGGTGCATTGGCTTCTTTAATGGGTCTTCAGACAGTTTTCTAAATGGCCCAGCACTGAAAACGGTACAGGACAAGAAAAGACACACAAAGACTGATTCCAGGGCTGTCCACTGCCACTTATCATCACTGTATCTGACCTACTGCAGGGAAACCAGGAAGGGAGAGAAATGCTTGGTGAAATTCCTGTCTGAATTAAATAAATCAGATTCACAGCAACATCAAAAGGTTCACAGCCAGCTTCCTTATCTGACCTCACCTCAATTAAAGGCTAGCAATACAACAGCAATACACAGGCTAAAAATGCAAACAGTGAGTAGTACCATTGTACAGCAGCAGAACATAAACTGAAAAATCAAAAGGTCATCTGTCATTAGACCCTGCTTTCCTGATCAAGCAGCATAAGCAGTGTGTGTTTCAGCCACTGCCTATGAGCTGCTCTGAGAGAATGGAAACTTTGCTGACCACTGCTGCTGGATCTGGAACACCGAAATCTGCGACAACTTCGGATCTTCATGATTCTGGAAATTAGTAAGAAGGTGAAACACCAACCACCTCTAAATTAATAGGTGGCCAAGAGCCATTAATAATGTTCAGTACACAGAAGCCAAGATGCTCTCATCAGCAGTTCAGCTGGCAGTGTCATCAAAGATGGCAACACCAGCAGAGAAACAGCACAGGAAGCAAAAATGAGCCAAACAAACCCAAATTACTGCTCCACTCACAGTTTCTGTTCTCTTCTCATAGATGGATTCCTCCTAGGCAGATAAGTACATTTTCTCATAGATGACATCTATAAAAACTTTATGCCTTAGAGGCAAAATGCATTGGATCAATTGTTTTTATTCCACTGTTTTTTCCAATACTCTTCAAAACTGTCAACAAATAGAAACTCCAGTTCCCTCACTCATTTCAGTATTAGACCCGCTCATGCACAGAGGCATTTCTACAAAGTATTTCAAACCCCCAAAATCTCATAAAGCAAGATTCTGAGATCTGCCAGAGAACTTCATCAAAAAAGAAAATTTAGGCAAGTCTTGTAATGATCTGATGACAGAATACACAAACAGCCCCGTGCAGGCAGAGTAGGAGGATTTTGTTCACGTCCTAGTCAATATTTGATTGAAATAGGATTGTGCAAATCCAATTTTAAAACATACAGTAGGAGTTGTCAACTGTCTGCCAGTGTGTTTATCTGTGAGGTTTCACACATGGACTTGCATTTGTTTCGGAAAGCATGGAGATTGACTTGTCTGTCAAGTGTCTCTTGCCCACATAACAGAAGGTGGCTGGTTTAGCAGAAGTCACAGACATGAGTGTCAGAAATATCTTCAAATTCTGGCCCTGACTTCTTCAAGATGACTTCTACAAAACACTCAAAATTTACCTTGCAGACTCAGTCTCCCCCATCAGCAGCAGATTGTTGGCACCAGGAATCCAGGAATGCTCAGGATTTTTCTCTGTCAGGGAAAATTCTCTTTTTCTTTATGCATCAATGACAAGCTGGGTCCTCTAAAGCAACTTTTTTAAGACCTGGAGTTTTTGTTGTGTACACATTAACATTTAAAGTCGAGAAGCTGCTGGCAAAAATTACTCAACCAGTTTCACAGGAAAAGAAACCAAATCCCCACCTGAATAAAGGCAAAGGATAAAGCTACAAACCCTCCCAGACTCCCTGCCTGCCTGTGCCACATACTGTGTTTTAAAATGCTGGGTCACCAGCTCTGCTCTGTGAAGTGTGTGCAGCTCTGACTAGATTGGGCAATTTCCTGCTATTGAAATCTTTCGTTTAGAAACTACAGAGGCAAAGCAAGTGATTTGCCATCCAGTCCACCTTGCCACACAGCTTCCCTGGGAACTGACCATTTGGTTACATCCACAGAGAGAAAAGGACTCTTGTTCTGCACTTCTGGCAAAGCTGGGAAAGGACATTAAGTCTCTTTGCTCTGAATTGTAAGGCTGTAAGAAGGCTGTGAGTCTGAAAAGGATTAAGCAGGCAAAGCCAATAGTGCTGGTGTGTAGGAAGGGGCCAGCTAAACCATACTTACCCAACATACCCTCAGGGTCCTGGTGAAGATGCAAGGACACGATCCTAATTTTCCTTTCCTCTTGGCAATTTGGAAGGAACAGGAATTTAAAGGTTTGCTCATAAAAGCAAAAAAAACCCTGCAAGGATTGCACAGAGACTAGGAATCTGTTTATCCTTCTCTTTCTCACACAGACACAGTAGTCCAAGTCCAGGCAGACAGGTAGGGCTGCCTGAGCACAGTGTTGCTGCACAATTCAGAAAGAAGTTGCCGTGGTTGCTCACACTCTGTTACTCCAAAACCTCTATGGGCAGCAGTTCCAACATCAACAGTTCCAACAGTAAATAAGTGCTTTAAGTCTGGCTTATCACTTTCTCTTGGCTCTGAGCTCCTTTACACGTCCTGCTGCAGTGAAAACCAATGACATTTTCCCATCCTGTGGTTTTAGTTTTGTACCTTTCCCATTTATTAAGCAGCACTCTGGGATTGTACTAGAAAGTCAGACTCTAAATTCCCCACAGGTATCCAATATTAATTAGAACTCTGGGTAAAACTGTTTGTTTCAATAGCTCAATAGCTGAGCTATTGAAACTCTGTCCCTGCTGACAGGAGCACGATGGCAGAGGCAGTGAAGTACTGCAGTGAAGTGCTGCCATGAAGTGCTGCTGATTCTTCAGGTCCTGCTGTCTACAAGGGATAGAAAGGGCCTACAATGTGCTTGACTCAAGCTGTACCCAACAGTTTGCCAAGGACAGCACTGAATGTCTGCCTGAGAACAGATGGAGATGGGAGTCAGAATCCTGCTAGCTCTGCATTTTCAGCAACTTCAGAGATTCTCTCTCAGAGACCCTGAAGACTGAAGCACAAAGGTTTGGTGCTCACCTTATCCACTCTGGCTACTGCTCTTCATGCACCTATTCAGGTAGATTTTTCCAGGGTTGGTCTGTCTTTTTTTAGTGCCTTCTGGATCTAATGAATTTCACATCCTCCCTTTTTCCACATCAATTTTTAGCTTTCCAAGTTACTAAATGCCCTTAATTATCAGGTGGACATCAAGAAACAGAAGTTTGTAGTCTGCTCTGAGCCACAATTTCCTGCTTTTCCTCATGTTGCTTCTTTTCTGCCTAAGATTTGGTATATTTAAAGATTAGTACTGCAGAAGTAAACTTTCTGATCAGAATGCAAGATGCAGCAGCACTTTGTGTTGCACCAATTAAAAAACCTCACCTCATTATCAAGGCTGATAAGAACAAGAAGGTGAGCCAGAGGGGCTGATGGAAATACATGACTGTGCAGTACATTCACATGCAGGCCAGATCAGAGCTCTGAAAGCAGCACAGGAATGGACACAGGACAGACAGGATGCAGGTCACACTGTTATTTCTTCTTGCAGAGAAAACAGTGCAGCCCAGGTCGGCACCTCATTTACTTCCCTTCCTAATGAGGTTCATTTACAATTTTTTAATTGCAATACAAGGGAAGTTTTAAAACCTTTGGGCAGATCCTTGGCAGATGACACTGAACAAAAATAATTGTCTGAGTCTCCCTAGGGTGGCAAAAATCTACATCAGCTGCAAAGCCAGAACACAGAAGTTTGAGAGTTCAGAAAATACTTTCCTGACAAAGGTCCCCCCAGCTGCCTCTGTGTGTTTCTGGTCATAACTTCAGCTACTCAGATATTATCTTAATGTTGAACAAGGGTTGGAAGCTGGAAAGAATTTGAGGAAAAAGGGTTACTAAAGAGGAATGTGCCTGCTCTTTTAGTGCTCTTGCAAAAAGAGAGGAAGAAATCAAGACTATTTTATGTGACCTCAGCTGTTGACAGTGACTTCATTCTGCAGAGCTTTCTGTAGAAACCAAATGTGGAAAGTTCTGGGAAATCTTTATGAACTGAAGCAATCAGTTTAGTTTCAAGATAAATTATTGTACATTTTCAAGAAAACATCACTTAAGTTCCTGTATTTGAGAAAAAAAATTAGACAATAAAGACAACAGTTTGGCACCAAAGAATGACAGCTTATGAAATTTTTCAACTTAACATTGCACTTAAATGAACAGAAATGCACACCCACAAAGCACTGACTCCAGCAGGTTCTAACACAGAGCACCTCTCCTCTGCAGACTGGCTGGGAGAGTTTGAGCTGTTCAGGCTGGAAGAAAAAACAGGTCCAGGGAGACCTCACTGCAGCCATATCAGTATTTAAAGGGTTTTTTTAATGAAGGACTTTTTACCATGGCAGACAGTAATACAACCATGGGGAATGTTTTTTAATTAAAAAGAAGATATTTAGATTAGATGTAAGGAAGAAATTCTCTACTCAGAGGCCCTGGTGGCCCAGAGATGCTGTGGATGCTCCTGAAGTGTCCAAGGCCAGGCTGGATGGGGCCCTTGGAAAATTGATCAAGTGGGTGGCACCCCTGCCTGTGGAAGGGAGGTTGGAACAATATGATCTTGAAAGTCCATTTCAACACAAACCTTTCTGTGATTCTATGAAAGCAGTAAGGGATCAGATATTTGGTAGCAGGAAAGAGGGGGATTTCTTGTCTGGGGTATGGTTGGACTGTCATTTTAAATTTTTTTTCCAGGTAAAAACGGAAAAAGAGTGAAGTGTCAGGGAAAAAGCTTTATATAGCCCATGCTCTACTTAGCAGAGAATAAAAGATGATTTATTGAAAAAATGCCCTGAAAATAAACAATTCTGACAGCACCACAGGTAAGATAGTTAATGGAAGAATCAAAACGTAGTGCAATATGCACTGAACATTTAATTCATCTTGAAATGTGATCAAGATAAAAAGAAGGAACAGCAGCTATCTCCTGGATTAATAATCTGCTCCAAAGGGAGAGATTCTGTGTTTTAAACAGCTATGAACTTAAAAAGTTCACAGTTTAACCAGAGACATGTTTTTCCTGCAACAAAATATGAAAAAGCAGCCTTACTTCCTCAAAGTATATAACCAGCAGGGGGTTATCCCTGCTTACTCTAATATAAGATTCTCTGCTACCCACTACTGCATTAAAATACCTTTAAACAGTTGAGTTTTACAGAAGATGCTTAAAACAGAACTCATGTCTGTCTCAAGCCCTGGGCACTCCCAGAACAGCCCTTATTCATAAGGTGGAAGCAGGGCTGACTTTTCCAGAAGCAATGACAAGTATAACCCTCATATGAGAGACAGATCTGTCCATGTTGGCTCAAATCCCAGGCAGTTCCAGAGCACTCCCTTAATATTCACTTATAAATTCACTTGTAAATTATCTGTTCATCTGGTAAATTCTCAAATGCTTTTGAAAGTCAGACTACTTAAGTTGCCACAAGCTCCTCAAATGTTACCTTGGACAAGTATTAGAAAGTGATTAACAGAGTTACTTCAGAAAGAACTAGTGAAGACCTAAGATTTCTTTTAATTGCTATATTCCTAGGATGTTTAACTTAGAAATTAGCTTTTTCTACCTGATGATAATTAAGCTTAAACAAACATAAGCAACCTTCAGATTTCAGAGAATAGAAGAGCTCTAAAGTACAGGAAAATTTTGTTTTCTCCAAGAGCCTGCAGTACCTACCTTAACTGTTCAGTTCAGTCTAAGTTTAAGGAGTTAGGCGTCCCCTGTCAAACTGGGAGCAGAGCAGCACTCCAGTTATGCTCCTCATCTCTGCTTGCTTAGGGAACTCCACTGCATCCTACAATACAATTCGACCTCTGTTGCCTCTGTCTTTGTCATCCTTGCACTGACTGCAACATTCCTGGCTTCTGAAATCCAAAAAGCACATCCAAGCTTTGCAACAGCATGGAAAAATACTCTGTGAAACCTCCAAATTCCTAACACCACTGTGGACTTGCCATTCTTGGAGAAAACTCATAACTTGTTTGTACCAGGCCCTGAGCAACCTGTTTGAAGATTGCCCTGTTTAAAGCACGACTATTGGATCCCCCAAGCTCTCTTCCAACCCAGATTTCTCTATGTGTTTAAGGGGCACTAGTTTTAAGCAGCATCAGCTGCCACTTAAGTATCAAAACTGTTCTTCCCTTCTTAATCCCATTGAATATAAAACATTCTTTTTCAAAGTCTCAACATCTGTCTTCATAATAGTGAGTAGGGATTTTACTGTCATGGGGGATGCTAAAATTTGTTGGGCACAGTAATCATCAAGTTAAACATGACAGCTTAGAAAGAAAATCCCTAATATCTAATAGATAAGCAAAAGTACTTGAAATAAATCCTCAAATTGTGTTTAGAGGCTGCAAATCCTCGGTTTCCATGACTCAGCTGTATTTCTGGACTAGCAGTCTTGTTGTAGTAGAATGAACTATTTTCTTCTTTCATCTTCCTGCACATTTCATACTTTACAATGCACTCTAGGAACAGAATGTGTGCTGCTGAACTGCCATATGGTATCCTGGAAACACAAGATATAAACTTGAATAAAGACAAGGCCAAAAGAAAACTGTCAAATTACACTTTATTTGTATTGACAAGATAGGCAAAAGAAAGATTTTGTGTTCAGAGATACAAATCCATTATTTGCTGACAAAATGCTGATATACCCACATTGGGTATTTCCACTTTCAAGACAATACTGAGGGGATCTTAACCAAGCAATTCTTTTATCCTTGGATAAGGAAAATGAATGCCTGTGAAAATAGTTTCATATGAAAATTTGTTACCTGCCTGTGTCTCAAATTTTACTGTTAAGGTTGTGATTGGCAGCAAATGATTACGCTTGGCCTCAAAGAAAAACATATGAAAAACTGTAAGATCATTAAATAATAAGCATTAGCAGCATACCCAAAATACTTCTTGTACAAAGAACATTGCACTTGAACATACACAAGCATTTACCCTTATTTACACATTAGAATTTGTATAGAACAGCAAGACTGATATATACAGAAAAATAGTGGAAACCTTAACAGCCCCAGACGACAGAATATCTAGTGTTGACTCCTTAAATTTTCCATACAGTTTCCCAGGAAGTCTCATGTGGTTTTTTTTCACTATATACTATTGCATAAAAATAGACTGTACAAGAAGGTCAGTCCCCAGTTAACACTTCAGAATATTTCTATGTACTATTACATGTTCACTGCACCAGGGAGCAAAGGAGTCCAGGTCAGCTCCTCATGAAAACAAAGAGAACTGGACAGGTGCTATCTACTTAAACACTGTGCTTTACCTTGTAATACACACTGAAATCACTTGGCTGTGCAGTAACTAGCCAGTGAGTTCCAAAGGCAACTCCCTACCACACAGGATCTCCCACTGTCTTGCAAGCAATGAAATTAATTTCTCCCTGCTTTCTGCACTTGGGATAAAAACATACCACTGGATTTCTCTGCTCCTGCTGCCATCTTGTTTGGAATTTCCCTTTGGGACACTATCAGTTTCTCCAAAGTGATCCAGTGTTAAATTCTGCATCAGGTCCTGATTCTGAACATCATCAAACACAAATGTAAGGGCCTGTGGATATGTCTGATACCCCATGAGTATTCTGTCTAAATCCCGGATTCGTCTTCCATCTGCAAGCTGATACTTGTCTCTCTTTGGTGGCTCCTTAGCAAATTCAGGTAGTGGGTAACTGATATAATCTTCATCAAAGAGGAACAAATCAGAGCTGGTCAATATCAGTGTTTTAGGTTGAAGTGAACTAGTGTTCTGAGCAGATCCTTCAAAGTGATTTACTTGAAATGCCAACACATACAGAAGGATGTTGAGGGATGGAAGATTGGTCAAACCATCCATCTTCTCTGCCACTAGAAAAGCAAGGTCCCCAATTTCCTCTTCATTTGGATAAACAAATTTTACTCTGCTAGAGTGAATCAGTTCATAATTCTCCATTTTTCCTGCAAGAAACATACATTATTACATCTCTATTTAGTGCTACACAATACTTTCTTAATGTACTAGGATAAACAACAACCCTTGACAGCTGGCTGCAGCTGGAAGAATTTAAGTTTTGTATCTATTGATACATGTGTTTGCTTATAAACAATATCGGAATAATTGTATTTGGATTGCAGGTCTCTGCTGGAGTCCTTCTTGCATTACCAACATACTTTTCTGCAAATTTCTAACCATGTAAGTCCAGGGTGAACGCAAGAAGCCATCACTAACTTCACTTGTGCAAGACTCTTACGTACATTTATCAATCCTACTCACATAAGGCACATCTAAGATAATTAAAGTCAGGGAGTTTAGCTGAAGTATCAAATAGGAAATGACTGATGCATAAATGGCCCTCAAAAGAGTTTTTAATCAGTCCAGTTTAGGTGAAGCCTTAAGTATGATGCCTAAATAAGTCATGGCATGTAGAAAAGACCACTCACCTGTGTTTTTACTCCCAAATTCAGAGTAGAAGTCCTTATCTACTGGTTCAGGTGAAGGAGTGCGTGCAAGCAGTGACAAGACTGCCATAAGCTGCTGTATGAAGGTGTGAGTGTTGTAACTGTCTCTTGTCAGGCAGGCAACAATGTGATCTGCAGAATGGCCTGAGGAGAATACAGAACATAATTCACTCACTGATCTGTACGTGGCATTACCACTTCTTGAACCAACATGCAACTGCCATAGAAAAGATTTTTTTAATGACTACTTCTCCTGAAAATATGCATCATTATTCAGAAACCTTTCAAATTCTTGAAAACAACGGAATCCTTACAAATCTCTCAAAAAATACATAATTCCTCTTCATTTAAAATACAATGCACACTTACGATTCAAATATTGCTTTAAAGGTTCAAGAAACAGAAGCAACAGAAAATCTCTCTTCCATCTCACTAATAAGGACACAGATCCATCTAAAAAAGACTACAACAAAATAGAACTCGAAAAACTTAAAGCACAAGATGTACTTACCAGTAATTCGGAAGTATTGGTCGAACAGGCCAACATTTACTGACTGCAGGTCATTAAGTTTCAGCACAAAGCAGCAAGAGAGGTGGAAAGAACTGTTTTCACAGTCTGAGTTTTCTTTGTTCCAAAAATCTGTTAAAGAAGTATACATGATAAAAAGGTTGAATGAAAAAGATCGTTCTGTCCATATGCATATTTTGATATTACAATCTAATACTTATCTCACACTCGAAGAAAGAAATTAAGAAAAAACTGGGTACAGTGGCTAAAAGTTTCTCAAGAAAAATACAAGCAAATTTTATCAGGAGCATTTTTTAAACATTTGTCACACACCAGTTTAAATCAGCAGATGCACTAATAACACACTTTAACTGAATGCCCACCATGAGGCTCACTACCCTTCACTTTCCATTTTCATTATGAGAAGGACTATGAAATGACATCAGAGAAAAGCATGGATGCCATGGTAGCTAAAAAGGGTCTGTCTGAGAAGCAGACATGACTCAAGATCCTGGTTCTTTGAACATAAAAGCCTTATGCAAATACTGACCCATTCAACTAGGAGGTCTAATTAAGAATATTGGGCAAAATTGGTACCTGGACTGAGGACAAATACACAGAGAGGGATTAAGTTGGTAACATGATCAAAGGATCAAAATAACTATTTTACCTGACTGGTGCTCATCTGCATGGATGAAAGAATCATCCAACAGAAAGTAAATAGCTTTTGTTGAGAGAAGCACACAAGCCATCACTTCCACACTGGGAGTCTTGTAAAATAGAACTGAAGACCACATGAGGTGTCTCAACTCTTCATTTTCCACCTAAGATGTAAATTTTATTTCCGAAACACATTTTATTTCATAAATACATTTTGATATTTCAGACAGTTTCATCACCTTAGCGGCAACTTTAGACCCCCAGAGAAACAGCTTCAAAATCTTAAGCATCTGAACACGCTCTGGTCAAAGAGAGGTAGTTCACCCCAAAGTGCTAAATGAGGCCCTAATGGCAGCCACTGAAAATATCTCGTGTTCATAAAAGAAAGTTATTTCTCTGTTATAAGCAAATTATTTCTTGTTTTCTAACCAAAATTAGAAAAATACAGAAAAACATCTCATAAGACTGACTTTTTAGGGCAGACCTTGCAGACAAAACTTTAATCACCAGCTGAGCAGTGGCCTCCCAAACCTCAAGTCTGCTGAGCCTTCAGGTGCTCCTGAGGGTTGGATTCAAAGACCCTGGAGAGAGGACAGGAGCAGAGCTTGCCACTGCAGCTGCTGTTGCAACTCAGCATCTTCCCAGCTTCTAACTTGGTGGGCTTACTGTGAACCCTTACATGAGTCACCTGCTTTTTTTATCAGCTTCTGATATAAAAAGAGAAGCACAGCTTGTTAGTGTGCTTACTTAAAACATTTGGAAGAGAGGTAAGGGAATAAGAAAAATGTATCTATTTCTCAATTGGCATTTGTACTCAGATCACAGTGATTTAACACTTAAAAAGCCACATAATAAATTTTGGGAAATATTTTTACTTTTCAATCTGATGTTCCCCAGAAAAACTTAAATGTTTTTCAGAAATCAGGTTTATCTGTTCTTGTTTCTGGAGTACCTGCAGCCATGCACGTGTTGCAGTCATGCACAATATTACAAAAACAAATCAGAACACTTATTGATTTAGCTAAGAACCATCCCCAAATAATTTCATTCCTGTTATTTTCTTTCCTTTTGCCACTTTAAAGAAAACAGAGGAACATTCTCGGAGCAATCACATCTTCAAGACATACACTAGTGTACTCTCCTGTTCAGCACCACAGATCCTGAAGGCAAAATATGTCTTGCAGGATCCCAATTGCTGTAGCAGGGAACCCAAAATGGAATAACACACAGGCTCTTGATCAAAATGCTTTCAGATTTCCCAGAGCCTAATTCTTGTTGCTAAATTTGATCAGGAATGTTTTTATAGATGCTGTGTAGTACAGAAAGGTCACAAAGCATGTTTTTGTACACTTGGCATAGACACAATACCTCCGCAATGTTGCTATGGAAAAATTCAACCAAGGCTCTTCCCTTCAGCCCAGCCACATACTCCAGAGACACAGAAACATGAAGGTGAACAGGAATCTGGTTGTCTTCTGTTATCTTCTGCATAAGAAGCTCAGATGGGTATAAGGATGACAATGTCAGATGAGGCTTGCAAAAACTAGAAAAGATCCAGAACACAAATAATCAAAATGTAAACATCCACACAGCTTTTTCTCAACAAGAATATTTGTACTTCATTCAAAAATTAAAACTAGGTAACTTCCATTTTTAATAGTTTAAATTATCTATATCTTGACCATAGCTGTCTACCTGCCAGGACCTCAGCCTGCAGGCACACAGAAAAAAAAAAAGGTGGACTGCTACAGTCCAGGATAACCATTCACACTTATCCCAGACTAGCACAATGCAAATGTATTTAATCAATACTACAGTCCAAACGCAATCACAATGACAGCAGCAAGCACAGGGGTCAGGCCACATCAGGCACTGTGCAAGAGACCTTTCACAGGAATCATTACCTGGCTGCCTGACCGTGTCTGTTTGCCTCCACAGCATGATTTCTTACAGCATCCAATTTGCTTGAAGCTTTGAAAATAATAATAGTCTTAACATCCTGCAGTAGTGTCCTTAAAAGGCTGTAGATTCTTAGAAAGTGGAATTTCTCATGAGGTAGAACAAACACTGCTGTAACAAATCTGTATCCAACAAGCAACTCCAGCACGTGTCCATCCAAAAACGAACCCTTCTGCTGCGTGGCACCATGAGTTGGATGCAGCACGAGTGATGCCAATGGAATTCTATTCAGCTTAAATACACTTCCCAACTCTTCTGGGCTTACCCATTTACCTGGCAGTAAACTGAAATCCACCTTTACTATGTACAAATGCTGGGGTGTTAGAAATATCCAACATGGATGGACTACACAGGGACTCTGGTTACAAGATTTATATACTGAAGAATAAAGTGCAGAACACAAAACATTCTTTGACCATTCCTTGTTATTGCCAGCTGACTCTGGTTGATGCAAGACTTTCTGAACATTGGTTTTATTCCCATAAACAAGATATGTTGGGAAACAACCTTTTATTTCAACATCTTCGGCTAAAATGCAATTCAATTCCATAAGCTGACAGAGAAATTCTTGGAGATTTGCTTTTCTACAGTGCCATGTGGAGCCTGGTAACACTGATGTGTAGTGTTGAGAGCAACATGTTTGTAAACAGGAATAAAAGTCTTGAAGATTTTGGGAGTCTGAAACAATAAACAAGCAGTGGTCACTGTTTTTCAGCTTCAGAGTTAAACAGATTTCTGGCAGGAGAAAGCCAAATTCTATTAGATCAGTGTAGGGAAAACACAGCGTTAATTTCAAGGCAGAAGGGATGTGCTGGCAATTTCCTCTCAATTCCTGATGAGGAATCTCAAACACAGCTAGCATCTCATCGGTCAAAACCAAACAGGAAGCAAACTGTCTGAGTCCTTTATGAATGTGAATTGAAAAGCTCCAGAGAATTTTGACTATGTCAACACTCTCCACTGCTCTGTTGTCGGATGATTGAGTATCCGAAGTAGTGCTGAACTCAAAAGTCTGATCTCCTTCATGAAGTCCCATTTCAAAATATCCATCTGCTTTGTCTGTGGTTGTAGAATTAGCCACAGGGCTTCCTTTATTCTCTGTGAGGGAGGTGGCAGATTTCTGCACAGCCTGCACTATTGAGGCAGAAAGGTGCTGGATAAAGTCTTGGTTGGTGGCAGTGTAGGACATACAATTAAAAGGCAAGATGACGGTGTCACAGAGGTCAGGCACTGCACAGTGTTCTCTCTCCAAACTTCAAAACAGAGAAGAAGCCACAGTAAGTGCAAACTTTAAAAACAGTTATGGCTACCTACAATTCATGGTGCTGCTTCTCAGAACTTTGATATTTGCTCTTGTTAATACAGTTAAATCAGTATAACTTTGTAGAACATCTTTGTACTTCACAGCAATTGGTTTTAAAGGCTGGTAGTGTGTAATTCTATAGAAAGTACAAACTAAGATGTTTAAATCCTCTTTCCTTTCCCATCCCCAGTATGCACAATCTCATGAGCAAAAGGACTAGACAATACAGCTATTGCTGCTTTCGAAACCACCAGCTGCATTCCAGGGTTCAAAGGTTAAAAACACTACACACCATATTTTGGTTCAAAAAAACAGAGGCAGTATACAATGGAAGAGACTGTTTTGCCTTGAAGGCTCTGTTTTAAGAAAACAGTATCCACTGTTATTACCCAAAAGCTAACAAGCTTTTAAACCAGAATTTATCTATGCAGCTTACCACACATGATGACCACCACCATACTCTTTGCATGAAGCCAATAAAGAAGCAGGTGCCTAAGGAGAAGAAAGTAGCATCAGGAAGCTGTAAACTACTTAAGAGTTCAGCACACATGAGAAGTAAAGTTAATTCTGGCTCATGCTTTTTAAAGCTGACCAAGTTCTGCTGTACTCACGGGGAGCTTAACATCCATCTTTTGAGGACCCACAAAATACCATTTGCTTTAGGTTGGGCATTCAACCAAGGCAGAAGGAGAATGAACTCTACTGCTGACCTGAGAACAGATCCAACCTGTGACCCAGGCATTTCAGCACTCTACGAACTTTTACTGAATTAGTGTAACATGAAGCAAAATGGTAAAGGAACCTGACAGACCAACTACACCGGTAGCAAAGAAAGAGACACCCCCAAGTTTTCCTGTCTTGTTCCTCGAAGCCATGCACATGAAGAGTGCTTCCAATGCCACCAATGAAATCACAAACCAGAAGTTATCAGATAGGAGGAGACTGAAGAAGACAAATTAAGGCCATAGCCTATTGACAGGGAGAAGGTTCTTCCACTCTACCAGCAAGAGATTGCCTTTCAAAAACTGATACTGTAATATGGTAAGACACAATTCTTACACTCAGCATCTAAATGGCTATTAAATGATGTTATACTAGTACTGGGTAAACATCTCAAAGCCAGAGTGGCAACAGTCCTCTGCAACTCTGGTAAACTTGGATTCTGCATTTAATTTATAATCTGGACTAAATCCCCGTGAATCAAATTTGGGGCTGCCTCTTTTTCCATTAAAATAGCTCTGAGAACAAAAAAAAACCCCTTTGCTATGGATTACTATAATAATCTAAGTCAAGCATCAGAAATAAGTTTGCAAAAGCTTTTTAAAATACTATAATATAAACAGAAGTGTGACAAGTACCTGAATTTTACATCTAGAGTCTGGTATTTCAAAGCATCTCCGGGAAACTGTATGGTCTGTAGGAGTCGAAGCACTGGATTGTAAAAAACTGCTGGCTAGGACTGTTTCTTCACCAATTATTTCTAGAACAAATATAAACAGCTCTTTAAATCACTGAAGTAAAACAAAAGTAAATGCCTACTAGTATCTGCCAATCAAGTGGAATTAAGACTGTATAATCAAGATCCAATCATAAATCATTAAAGCTAAAGGATTTCTTCACACACTAGCCAGGACAAAAAAGCAAGCAGAATTTTAGTTTAATTAAAGTAATAACTCAAAGTTGAATTAAAGACTGCTACAGCGTCTTTCTCAAACTAACAATCATTTTGAATCTCTAATTCTGGTGCAAGGAATCTTCACACAGTTCAGTTTTAACAGAACTAGTCAGCTGCTAGGCTGGCAGAGCACTCTTCATGAACTTTGTATTACAGTCCCAAATTTCTGCAAGCTTCAATTGAACAATATCTGTAATATCTGTGTATAACCTTCAACCAGACTGAGAAGCTTTGGTCTCTCAAATGCCACTTAAGATGTTATCTCCCCTTGTTTGGAACCTTTTTCAAGGGTTCAAAGCTGAATTCTCAGTAAAAACTTATCATGAGTGAATACAAGGCAACATTCTCAGGGATGTTTGACTTTTTGCCAGTTTGATATTCACAGCATCAAACAACACAACAGAGCAAATAAATTTTCAGTATTGCCACTGAGACAGCCAGCTCAAGTATTTAAATATGCAAATAATCAACAAAATTACAGTGTGGACATGTTTCTGGCTTGAGCATAAAAAACCCATATGTATCTTTCCGGATTGATGGTAAAGTTCAGCAGATTACACCAAAACATTTCATGGTCAGAGGAAACACAGAGGTATTTATCACTTGAACAAAATACTGTGTTAGCAAGAAGGAAACACAAATTGACAGGAAAACCAGTACATGACAGCATTATTTTTGATTTTCTGTTTCCTATATAAATATTTAATCTTTTTCCATAAACCATTTCCCAACGACATTTCGTATGAATAATATGTTACGGAAACAGATGGTGTCTAGAAAATGCAGAGAAAACAATTCATAGAAACAGCATATCAGGAAACTAATTCCATTATTCATGACTTAAGGTCTAACAGTGAAATTAATTGCTTAGCATATTTCCATTTTCTTTAAAATAGATTTCTCAAAAATGCTATTTTGAAAACAACCCTTCATAGTTAGATATGTAGTAAATAATAAATTTTTATTGTTGAAACTGAGAAACAGCCTGCACAGTCTTCATGTTCCCATTATTTATAAAAGCCTTCCCCAAAATTCTACTGAAGGAATCTTACAGTAAAGGACTACAATAAATAAACCTTGAATCTTATACCACTCTCTAGAACTCCTAAGTCCTTTAGAAAGATCTATGTTTTCTCCCAAGATTTGTTTGCTCCTAAACACTTACTGTGGTAGAAAAAAATCTATTGATAAATAATTTAAACAGTCCCAGGGGTTGCTGACATACATTTTTACAGCAAGTCCTGTATAAAACTGCAGGTTGTTATATAGCCACAGGACAGACCGTTTGTCAAGTGCTTAATATTTTAAAGCAAGCATTTACTTGATTTCGGAAAAACTGGCATTTTTCGGCAGATGAAAAATGATCTAGAAGGGCTACAAAGGCAAAGTACATAAATAGCAACTAAGTTCGTATCAAGGTGTCTGCCCCTTAATCAAATGCTGTCAGAACAGTTTTGTTTTTCTAGAGTGAACTAAGAAACCTCTGCTGATTCTGCAGAAGTCACAGCAATGGACTTTTTCCAAAGATCAAGCTCCTCAGGGATGCTTCTCTCCCTTATCCACCAATCCACTGATTAATGGTAAGAGGAAGCTGTGTCACCCCAAGAAATTGAAAAGATAATCCCTGCTCTTTTAGATGGGTATGAATTCTTCCCTCACTGTGCATATTCTACTGCACTTTTCAATCTAACGAAAGCCAAAACCCGAAAGTATTTTTATCTCTTTTTCTCAGTCACAAGCGAATATTCAGATAAATCACTCCTATGGGCTAAAGAACAAAGTTAAGTTCTTCTAAGTTCCTAATGCAACAAGCACATTCATTTGAAACATAAGTAAAAAAATTTGAGGTGAGCTCAGCAGGTACTATAGAGCACAAAAGATGTGCTGAAATAACCAGCTCAGCCAGAACACTAATCCCACAGCTGTCTTCTACTCATCTCCTTTCTCCATCTTCCCCCTGGCGTGACAGAAATGCAGCCCTTGCAAAACGCACTAATGGAACACATGCTCCTTGAGCTCACATTTTGCAGACCAAGAATGGGTAGCGAAGCAATTTTAAAGTATGTCTCTGTATGCCACAGTTTTCCATTAAGGCATGACTCTAAACCTGGAAATGGCATCTAATCCTCTGAAGGATGATGCAGTAAAAAGTCCTGTACCCAACCTCTCACTCCAGGTATTTAACCACTACTGAGAACTACAGGTCGGTTTTGCTGAGTCACATTCCATACAACTTTCACTTTCAAAGCCATTTCTACCGTGTCTTTGTGCTTGTCTTTAAAGCCCTAAATCCATGCACATAATATTCATGTATATCAATGCAGCTTAGAAAAGCAGAACCAAGAGGCTCAGCCCAGCAGCACGATACATACATGATTACCTTGGCTGGAGCTGACAGGACGAGGCAGAGAGGGAGAGGAAGGACGAACAGTAAGAGAAGAACAGTTTGATTTGGAGCTGGCAGCAGTGAGCCTGGAGTCCTCACTGATCTAATAAAGAAAGTATGCAGCAATTAAAGAAAAAACCTAAATACACAGGACACATGAGATCCTGAACTAAAATAAATCTACACAAGCTTTCTCAATTTTAGTAAAAGGAAAATTAGTGCCAGCTTTTTTCTTTTTCTTGGTGGGGGTGGTCACCTCCTCTAAGTCTCAATTTCCATACCAGGTGGAATTCCACTAAGAATTCTTTTAGAGAAGTCATTCTGATCACTGACTAATGATTGTATTGACAGAATTGGCAGCTTCACAAGTCAAAAGAATGAAAACAGGATTTCTACATTGTAGAGGACAGAACCTCTTCTGTGCCTACGTTGGTTTCCAAACCAAGACTAATCAACCACACAGCACACAGCCAGGTATGAGGGAAGGTGAGGAGAATTCAGATTTCTAATTCACTCCCACTGCTGAATACCCACAGGAACAAAGTTTGGAGAAGTAATTTCAGTACTCTGCAATGCAAGAGAGGCAGTATACAATCACAGCTCTGCAATACTTGCATAAGGTACAAAATATGGCTGTTAAGGTCAACTGTGAATTCACTGCATACACCATTAAGTCATTTTACCTTTTCCTCCCACTTCCTCTCTCCCAAGCTAGCCCAAAAGTAGAAGGTCAGATAACTATCAAAAATGCATTGAAAACTAAATAGGAAAAAGAAGCAACATTAAAAGTTCATACCACATTAAAACACAAAGCATAAAAATTTTAATGGCAAGGAAAATTTAGTGCACTCTGCTTACATCTAACTTGTAGAAGTAATTTTCTAAGCTTTTGTAAGCTGCACATTCTACTTCTCTCACAGCACCACTCACCTTTTTATCAGAGTTGCTGAGTTTGTATTTCACCTCCTTCGCTTTTTGAATAGCTTTTAGCACTTCCACTGTGTCTAGTTCCTTTTCTGTGGTAACAATGTTATCCAAACAAACCTAAAAAAAAAGTTAAAACATCTAAAAGTATTGAAAACAAGGCCTTCTCCAATTTTTATTAATGGAACAATCAAAAATTACCATAGCTTAATGCAAACCACATGCATCTTTGTAACTATTACACAGAAACAATTACCACATTAGACCTTGAGCTAACAACACTTTAATACAAACTCAGCAACGTTTGGTAAGTTTTACACCTTTCCAGCACAACAGTGTTTCAATATTAACAGACTGTCATCCAATGAGGGCAGGGTAAAATCTCATTTAGCTCTGGGAGCACAGTTGAGCAACATTAATAACGTTTCATTCTCTCAACACCTCCTCCAACGCACACTAAAAACTCCAGGTTTTTAGAACATTTGCACCACTTCCCTCACCAGGCTGAACAGAGGATGAGAAGAGCAGCACTGGAGCTCACCTCTGAGGCCCTGTCTCCAAACTGAGCGAGCACTTTGGTCCGGTAATCAGGTATGATGCTCAGCGGGTTGCTGGATAACATCACCTTCTCTAAGCATGGCAAGTTGCCGATATTTTTTACTTCATCAATCTGAAAGTATTTGAATAAAAGCATGAATACAGACTGGCAAAATGAAAATGAGCACACAGACTGAGCATTTCTTGCATAGATTACATACATACAACAACCAGGAAAAATCACTACAGTCACTTCTATTTATTTGCAGTTTGATCCACTAAAAGAAACGACTTGTGATCTAACACACATTTTGATGCCAAAAGTCAACAGTTACCTGTTCTACTTTGTTGTTGCTCAGATCCAAGTTGACTAATGAGTACAGTTTGTTAAGACCACAAAGCCTTTCCAGCTGATTTCCTGCTAAATTCAGAGTTTTGATGTTTCCCAGTTTTGTGTGAACACCTTCTAGTGATGTTAGTTTGTTGTAGGATAAGTCCAGGTGAACAAGGTTGTACAGATGCTACAACAGCACAGAAAATTCATGTCATACACCAATTAAAACTGAACAAAGACGCTATCTTATGGCTGGCTCATTTTATTGTGCAACAGTGTTTTCAGGCTGAACACTACATAGCATGAAAGACATGACCTGAAACTGTTCATTACAAAGGTTAAAGCCTGTAGAAATGGAACCTCCTCCACTGCATTTTTACTAACCCATGCATACGGCTGGCAGTGAACCAATTTAGTTAAGAACTAAATGTTGTAAGTCAATATTGGCAAACAAATTAAAATATCCAGGAGCAGTTAAGAAATGCATCATTAGAAGAGTAGTTGATGTTACAAAGAAGCAGCTATTTAGGCTTAAACTACTCTCCATGAAGATGAACAACAAAATTCTGAAGCATGAAAATCTGTGTTCTAAGGTCTCAGGCAGTTGGGTAAAAAAATTACCTTCAAATGCATCACTTACCTGTAAATTTTCCACCAGAGACACACCATTGTGACTCAAATCCAGGAATTCAATCTTTGGAATTAATTTCTAGAAGGGAAAAAAATTACATGTGTTAAATGCACTTCAGTTTTAAGTCAGGCCACGCTTCCTTCAGTATCTGCTCACCAACAAAAGCAATGGAAAGGTGTTATCCAACACAGTTTCTCTTCCCAGTTTTTGGCATTAAGAAAACATTCTGTGTGACTTGGGGCATAAAAGAGCTGACTCCTGATCTTAAGAAAACCAGGTTACTCTGAGGGGCACCTTCAGTTTTAATCTGAAACCTGGTTTCTCATTGAAGACAAATAATTTCTCCTAGTTTATCCCCACTAAGTACAGATCAAACTCACTAATGCTACTTTGCTCTTATCAAACAGATAAACCAGGGGATCTATGCTACACACAAACCTGGATAAAGACAGTAGTACCAAAACCCAGAATACGTCCATTACTGATTACACCAGCCAAGAACTACAAGGTCACACAAACTTGTAGAAAATGCATTTTAACTCAGAAATCCTTTTACTTTTGGAGGTCTCAAATCTTGAACTTGATGCTGAATTCTGACCACCAGCATTTTGCATCTGCTTTATTTTGGTTGTAATCTTAGAACTGATTTGCCTTGACAGGCCAGTTAAGACCTGCATCCAGACCTGAAGCATCTTAAATCTACATCACAAAAAAATCATGAACAAGATAATTATGCTCCACATCTATGATGTCTGGTTGAGCTACACAAGTAACTATTTCCTGGTTCACATAAGCAGTTCAAATAAAAAGCTATGTTCATATTTTACCATGCTCTTGTGATGAATGTTCATTTTTTTTTTTCTTACTATTTGATTTATAAAACAGAATTCTAAAGTACTGGCAAAATACTCCAAATTTTGTTTTCATGTTCTTTATATTGTTTTCATGTCAAGAAAGCTGTCAGCACATCATAGGTTCTTAAATACGCAGGAAGCTTCAGCCTTGATAACTACTCCAAAGTTGAGCCATGAGGTGTCTTTTCTTTAAAAAAATTTGTTTTTAAATTCTAATTGGCTCTTACAGCCAAGGAAAACAGTAAAAGCATGTTTCAAAAAGTGAGAATTCATGGAAACATTGCCAACAGAACACAAAATGACAAAACTATTCTCCTTTAGCAAAGGAAATAAAGTTCTTATAGAACAAATCTCCTAAGCATTAACTTGGGTAGATAACCAACATAAAGTGCAACTGAAAATTCTCAAGAAAAAGTAATAGAGCAAATCCAAAATCCTTGCTGTGTATAATGTGCCACAGATAAGTCATACTTTTTTCCACAAATCTAAAATACTTCTTACCACTGAGTCATCAATTTCAGAGATGCTATTGTGACTCATATCCAAAGTTGTTAAAGTTCTCCAGGTTGGGATAATTGCTGTCACTGGACAACTTGAATCCAGTGCATCCTCTGGCTCCCACTGATCAAACTCACAGGCCTCAGGCACCAGGATTTCCTATTTTAAGAGAAGGACACCAACATTTGGCTTACATCTTCAGGGAAAGCTAATGGTTTTGGAAACTATCCCAACAACCTCATGTAAGCAAGCATCAAAAGATGCTTGTGAAGGGACACATCCAAACACTTCCTTCACTGAAACTTGAGATTCTGTAAGGTTAGAAAACCCTTAGAGTTCCATGGTTTTAAAAACAGAACCTGCAATAGGCAGTACAGAAAACTCCATGGACTCCAGATGGATATTTCCCCATTGTGCATGCTGGTCTTGCACGTGCTTTGGACACTCACTCACCAGAAGTAGGAACTTCCTCTTACCTTCATTGATGTTGCTGAAAATCGAACACTCAGTGTGGCCAGAGCATGTTTTGATGAAGTCAGCCCTTTGATAAGCTTTCCCCCACAATGACTGATCTATTTTAAAAAAAATCACATTACAAAGTCAGAAATGTTAAGACAGACAAATGAGACACAAAAGAGGCTGTTAAAAGCTTCAATAGCAGATACTACAGCAATCTGCAAAGTAGTTACAGCACTTCCTGAAAATCTCCTGAGATTATCAGGTCAGAAATACTGACACTTGGCAAAGCTAAAGCAAGAAATTAGAGACATAACTACAGAAAAGTGAAATTCAAACATACATTTAAACAAAGCTTCTCCATTGACTTTCCACCTGTCCCATGTATTCAAGGTGAAACTAGCCACGTGATTTAACAGGTCACAGCATTTTTACTGTTAGTAAAAAGAAATCTATTTCAAGCTATGACTCTACCTGCAGACACATTCATTTGGGTATCAGATGTCCTTTTTATCATAAGAAAAAAGAAATGCCTAGAAAGTGAGGACACAAATCTAATAACCTGTACTCAGCTAATTACACAGACTAAGTTTAAGATTACAAAGTCTCTTTCTGTAGCTCATTTTGAAACACCATTACTGAAAATCTGCTACAGTGTCTGTCCAGGTCCTTCTCTGCAGACAGTTACACACTGGGCAACCATGAGAGCTGGCACATCTGCTGGTGTATCAGGGAAACCACACTGAACTGACAGAGCTCCTCCCATTCTTGCAAAAATTCTTCCCAGATTACCACTGCTAATTTTTGGACAGTGCTTACTTTGGGATGAAAGTGTTTATCTAGCACCAGTGAATCCAAAACTTTTCATGACTATACCATTTCAAAAGTCTTCAAGATCTACCATCTTTTTTTCCCCACATTCATGCTCACAGAAAAGGGGAAAATTGATACAATTCTGCAATATCCTCTCTGCTGTGTTAGACTCTCTCACTCTACAGCCCATTGTAGTTTCTTTCCCACATGAGAATGACAATAAATCACTGACTTCAGAAATACACTTCAGCTCTCAACCAACAACTGTCTCACACCAATGAGACAACAGCACTCATGTACTAGAAAAAGTACAGCATTCACCAAAAGTGCACAGAATGCAGACTGCGTGACAAAACTGGATATTCTCTCTCTCTCTTGAAAGACCTGAAGTGGTCAAGAAGGTATTTCAAAAAACACCTGCTGAAAACTGCTAGAGACTCTGGTATCTACATTGCAAGCAGAGCAATGGAAAAAATCTGCAAATTATCCAGCAAGCAGCACTATACCCAAAAGTGCACTTTCCCAAAAAAATTTAATGTCAGGACATTTTCACAAATACTTGAGGTACTTTTCTTTTCTAAATAAAAAGCACTTTGTAATAAGGATCCTACTATAATCACTTGTTAGTTCTTTGTGGCAGTGGAAAGGCACTTAGGTATAGGTTTTGTGTGAATACTGGAAACCGTTTTTCTTTTTTTTGGAAACACACACAGTGCAAGGTCTCTCTAATTTAAGCATTGTGTCCTTATCTCCAAAATTTGTGAAAAAAGATGGTTTCACAAATGGAACAGTCCTCCTAAACTCTTCATTCCCCAATTCCAGCAGCAAATCAAAGCAGAGAATCACCAGTTCTGAGGTACAGGCAGCAGCCCTGGCATTTGCAGAACATCTATGCATTTATGAGCAGTACCCCAGTCCTACCTCTATTTGATGAAGTGATTTGAAAATAGACAGATCAAAAGGCAAGAGATGCTCCTGAATATTACTGGTTCCAAAAGGTCCTCCTGTTCCAGTGACCTAGCATTTAATACATTAAAAAATTGAGTTAGTGCACACAATCCGACTTGTTCACATTCCAGTCTTACACAGGCAACGGCCCAAGGGCAGTGGCTTGGAAAGGCAGCCAAAGTTCCAAGCAATTTTTCAAATATGAAAAATATTTGAAATATTCATGACACTTGCAAGTTAACTCTTCAGGAAAACAAATACTAGTTGCTCCAGCTAAGTGCACTAAACTTGAAGTGCCACCTTGTGCTTGCATTCTGTAGCACATGGGGCATGCAAGAAGCAGTATCACAAGCAAGGCTGACCAAGGTTTCATTCTCAGCTGAAAATCAGAGTTACATTCACTGAAAAGAATTTCCTTGAAACCTGTGAACCCTCCAAGTCAGCATTGTCTTTAATTCCACTACAAGGGATGAAGTTCAAGGCATTGACAAGATGGTTTTGAAGAAAACAAGCATTACACTGTTACATCAATAAAAATGCATCTGGTATTTCCATATGGTCACAGGATTCTGGCCTCAGAGCATGTCAGCAGCATAAAAAGCAGGTGGTTTCATTTATGTTTGCTGTGAACAGAATTTTGAGAGAAAACTAAGGGTTTTCTCTGGTTTTATATATCTTTCAAGTTCTGAATGTGCCCACTCACAAGCATTCAGAAGGGCTAGAAATTCTGCAGATGCCGAATTTTCTAAACAATAAGCTCTTCTCTAGCCAGAAAATCCTCCCTTAGAGGATTCTATACAGACAGAGGATGACAAAGGCAACTGAGGAGCCCCAGGAACACCAGCAGAGCTGTGGTTTTGCTTCCCCTGATCCACCATTTGATTTCAGCTTTGAACACACAACACAGTTAAAAGGCGGCTCCTCATGCAATAAAGGGGCTCAAATGAGTTATTGAGTCATAGCAAGCAGTGTTAAAAAAATAACTCAGGGAAAGTCTAATGCACTTATTTGGTAGAAAAAAAAGTCAAATTGTCTCCTGACAAAAACTATCTGTTCTGAGACCATTTTACATTTATTCTGAAATGTCATTTTAGCTAGAAATTCAGGGCCATCTATGAAACTGAGGTGCTTTTTAGGGTTTTATTTTTAACTTTCAGATGCAGTCAGACAGTGAGAAAAGAGGCAAGATTTATATAGATGTACATATGCATATGTATTCATATACAGTGGCCTACCCATAGTGCCTGCAAAGAAAGCAAGGTTGAAGAGGTCAATGTTTGTTTCTTTACCCACCCCTACTGGCACCCAGCAAGATTCTGTGGCTGCATCTATACAGAGGGCACTGCTGAACAGATCACATCACACAGCAAACACCTTGGCTAGAGGACAACATGGATTGAAGGTTGGCAGCATAAACACCTATTCAACATTGACCTCACCTTTAGATACTTGAGTCTACAAGTGAAATCCAGAATATGCCCTAGATCTGTTTTGGCATCTCCATTAGCACAGGTGGGTTTGCCCTGCAGCAGCTGCTGAGTGACAGCATACAACTGCAAGGGCCTGATGGTGAAGACTTCTCCAGCCATTAAGAGCTGTTCTCCTGAAAAACAGAGTAGCTTAGGATCAAACACAATGCTACAGGGGTTACACAGGAATAGATGGTACAAGGGAAATGCAGTGATACACATTTGTCATTTATACTCTAAGATGAAAATTGAGGTAGCAAAATAATTTTTTTTAACACCAAAATAATTCAGGTATTCAAGTGCAGACTCATCATACAGGCCTGAAGTTCCTAATGAACTAATGGCAAATTTCCCTCAGTCTTAACAGGACTGGAATCAAAGTTCCTTTACATAATGCAAGAGTTATGAAACTTCTTCTGAGATAGTTCTATGTTTATAGCAGTTAGGCTTTTTTCTATGCAGAAAACACAGCACCCGCTATCTAAAATACAGACCTCAGATCTTTTGCTACGCTGCCTAAACGCAGAATGATAGTAAATGTGTTTTTTGGAAAGTATGGGGATTTTCTGCATGCTAGTACCAAAGCAAACACCCAGAAGAGAAAATGCCTTATCTAATTATAATTTTACAATCCAATTTAACAGTAGGAACAGCAGGAAGCACCATATAAAAGCCTCTCTGAAGGCACCATAAGCTCCATGTAGGCTACAGCAGCTGGAACACACACATGGAATGAATATCTTTCTTCCTTTTAGGGACACCAGTTTGCCTTCATAGACAAAAAAGCATCAGCTTTCAGGATAAGCAGAGTTCTCAGAAATGCTCTGAGGAGTAAAATTCCCTTCAGCTTCAGTGGGAGCAAGTCCAAGAGTCCAGCTGCACATACATTACTGGAAGGTTACACTAATACAGAGCAGTCAGTGACACATCAACAACTCTCATATCAGTGAGACTGTAGGCACTACAAAGCCAGCAAAGATTTCTTCACAAGATTCCTTAAGCTAGTCCAAAATTTGCTGAATGGACACTCTGAGGTGGCTTCACCTAAAAGTAAGTTTCTGCCAGAAAATCTGAAATGGCATTGCTAAAATGTGCTTCACCTATTGTGCCTACCATGCCTCAGCCAACTGGAATTATGCAGTAGCATCTTGCATGTCCTTCAAAGCAAAAATAGCAGGGATTAATCCTTTCACATGCCTCCTGCTGTTAATGGAGCAGCTGGAGCTGTCGTAGTTACAGTAAGAGCATTTAATTTTCATCTGCCAGCCTCAAAAAAGCACACCCTTAAATTAACTGATCAGAAGGTCTCATCTTTCCTGAATTCTGGAAGAATAATATTTAGATATGTAAAGTGATCTCTTGCCTTTAATAAACAGACTGTCAGGACTCACTGACACAGACCATGCTTCCTTACAGGTTACACTAAAACACACTGAGACAGAGAGCTCAGCAAAAGCTCCTCATCACCACTGCCACATCCTCTCCCTTAACGACACAGACCAGGAGGCTCTTTTCAAAACATACATTCACCAATTTCTTGTTTCCAACAGTGGCTGCAAGACTGTTGCAGCTTCTCACAAAATGCAGCTTGAATTAAAGTGCGAGCAGCAAGAAAAAGACAAAAAGAAAGAAGGGGAAGAAAAAGTATCAGTAGGATATGGAAGATCAGATCTTTCATTGTCTGGAGATAAAATACGAAAGATATGTGAATGGGTGAACACAGAGGAAAACACTCCTGGATAAATACTGCAAGTTCCTTACCTTTGTGAAAGAGCTCTTCAGCCAATGCAGCAGTGATCCCATTGATCTCCTGCGAACAACAAACCATTGCAATCAAGTGTTATTTACTTATAACCTTACTTATGGTTCCAATTTTTTAATTTGTATCTTTAGTAAAGTATCCTTTTTTTGCTGTGGTAGAGGACTAGTTTTCTTTAAACTGAAATCAGAAGTGACTTTTTAATAGACTTCTTTTTAACTTGAAAATGCTTCATAAAAATTACATGACATTGTTTTATTTCATATGAATTTCACTTCCAAGATGAAAGACAGTAAACTATATTTAAATAATCCCATTCTGCATACATTAATAAAAGGGCAGCACAAACTAGAGCAAGTTATTACTGCCATCACTAGCTCAACTTGGAAGACTCTGTTTTGAAGAAAATATTACAAGTGTAGTGTTCTTCAAATTTCAACATTAAGACTATTCTAATGCCTCAAGCACTCAACATTTCCTCAGAATATCACTAACACAGAGGAGGCTTTAGATTAACAGGTCTACAGAAAAAAAAAAAGAGATATAAAAAGTAAGTCTTCTGGACTTCGACTCTATGTTTGCTGCAAAGTAATACAAACCCCTCCTCTTCTCCCTCCTGGACCCACCCAGGTGCTCAGCCTCCATTCCTGGCACTGGCAGCTCCAGCACGAAAGGCTGAAAACTCTCAGTGCAGGGATTTATACCTTCTAAATCTGCAGGTGCACAAAGATCAGTACAAGTATTTCCCACCTGGGCACACCTCTCTCCACAAAAAGCAAATGTGCAAGTCCAGAAAAAGTTCTGAGCACTTCCAACAGCTCCCTTTCAGAGGCCCACAAAAAGAACAAAATAAAACTGTTTTTGAGGGTGAAGCTTCCCCTAGACAAGCATCTCATTTTAAGGTAGCTGCAAAGTATAAACAGGTATTATGGATTGTCGCCACATGAATATTTCATGAGTTTACTTTGCTGACAAATACCTCATGATTCATAACAAGGGAATACATCCACAGGACATCTGCAGCAGCCAGCTCAGTTCATTTGATGAGGCAAGGATTTTAGAACATCACATTCTTAGTGCAACTGAAACCCCATTCACTGAGGACGAACAAAGCCTCCACGCCATAGTTTTGAGAACAACAAGCTCAAAGCTGTATTCCAAACAAAATTAAACAATTCTGATTCGCATTTGAATAAGCCAGTTACACTCATCTGGCAAGCACAGACTTAATTGAAAACTCTACTCTGTATCTCTTTTGTCATCTGGGACACAGAGCCAAATTTTTTTTCTACATTTATAATGGAAACAAGATTATGACTTAGACTGTTCAGCGACTAGCAGGCAAAAAAAAAAAGGAACTCTATTCCTCTGTCAGATCTACAAGAGACTTCTGTCTTAGCTGTAACTACTTAAATGCATCACATCCACAGAAGTCCATTGTTTGCAGGTGCCTCTGAACAGCAGTTTGTGGGTACTCAATGCTTTTCCTGCAAAACCTTCTATACGTAAGTTAACAAACCCAATCTTCTAAGACGACAAAGACCATGCAACAAAATAAGCATCCCCATATCACTGCAGGAATCCTTTTCAATGTCAAAGTAACAACAAAGTTTACGTTGCTGTCACATGCAACTGTTTCTCTTTGCTAGGCAGTACCCAAGAAAAACTAAAGGCTTCAAAGTGAGTTTAATGTATCAATGGCTGGTATTTCTGATACATTTAGTTCCATTAACCTGGGAAATAAAATTAAATAATCCTAACTGGAAATACTGCAAAAAAGAACAGACAAAATATTGTAGTCTCCCTACATATATTAATGTGGCAATATCAGGTATTATAATGGCTTCAGTATGTACATGGGTTGTTTGGTAATGAAGATATTTTAAAAGATCAAAGTTCTGCAGAAAGGTCATTTTTTTTCCAGTAGAATTACTGTGGTAAATATTTAGCTTTTCTCCTGAATAATTAACACTTTTTTTGGTAAATATTTAAAAGTATTCTAAAGTTCCAAGCAAAAAACAACAGACTTTACAAACAAGTCAGATCCCCCTAAAGCAAAGAAATGAAGATGGAGCAACACCTTTGCTCTTAATATCCAAGAGCAGTTTAGAAACAGGGAAGCCTTAGTATGCTAACACTACTAGCTCTTTGGAAAAGCAAAAAAAAGATTACATTACAAGAGGAAAAAAGTAGTCCTTCTGAGAAATAAGTCAGGAGCTAAGAAGAACTTCTGCCTGCATAAAAACGATGTGGAAGTTACGACACTGAAACTTTAATGAAACACACATCATTTACAAGACAGAGCAGGCATAGAACAGAAAAATTATGCAATTTGCTGGAACAGAATTCTCCCTACGCTGTCAGACATTTTTAATACATTTAAAACTTCAAATCCATTTCAGAGGGCTTGATAGTTACAAAATCTGTGCTTCTCTCTCAAGTCTGCAAGGCAATAGCAACACTGTGGAATAAACCTTTACTGTTTCTATCTAAGAAACTCTAAAGTCTCACCAGGATAACTATGTTCATGTAACATAACTAAATCAGGTTTTCTTTTGTTGCTAAAACTTAATTAACACCTAATGGATCACTTGTGACTGATTTCTGAAGCTCTTCTATGAAACCTTGAAGGGCCTTCTCAAAACATCCCACCCCAAAGCAGTTACTGCTCCTTCTTTCCATTCAGTTCTCCAGTGCTTTTTCCTCTTTATGAAATTCCTTCTCCCCCTTACAATATGATGTCATATTGCAAAAAAAGCCTAACTATACACAGGAGATGAACAAATTGTAATATGAACATGAAATCAAGTAATTGCTTCTTGCTTCAAGTATCCTTTACCGTAACATTCTGTCTGCTGGAGCTATTTCTCCAAAGGCCACTCCATCATTCTGCTTCCACAGAGAAGCATAATTTTTCTTCATTTGGGCTACTGGAAACTGCTTCAGTGTGAACCACAGCTCCAACCATTAGCCACTAAATAGGGGGGTGTGGATCCATTATGCAACGTGCATTTGAGAGCCAGCACTTTTGACTTCAGCCTAACCAATTCAGCCTCACATTTATTCACAGCTTCCAACTCTCCTGCCAGCATTTATTTTCTCTTCATAGAGTCCCTGCCCACACTACTTCCCAGCACAGCGTCTATTGCAATAAAAAGTGGTGCCAAAAATCTTAAAAATATGCTTTGTTACATTGTGCAAAATGTTGAAAAATAACCATTTCAGCAAACTCATGAAGATTCCACAGAATTCTCTCTAAGTCAGAGAACCAGGGAAAGAGACTCAGGCCTCTATTCAGACACTAAAAACATAACTTACATATAAATGAAAGTGTAGGAAGTGTGACAAAACTTTTGGCGCAGTAACGGGGAACTTGAGCAGCAGAGTTTGCAGGTAGATCTCCAGTTCCTTTTGTCTTTTCTCCACAAGGCTTTTGGAATTTTTTCCAATGATCTTCTTTGGAGGCAACAGATTTTTATCTATTTTCTTCTCTGAAACAAGCTGAAAGACAAAGACCAAAGTTAATACCTGACACACCATCTGAACTTGCACAAAAAAAGCAATGGAACACATTAAGCACACATTGCCTGATCCTGGGAAGATCCAAAAATAAAATTACTTCAGTAAATTTAGCTACTGCCTTCAAAGTATTAAGTATTTTCAGAAAGAACATTTTGTCATGGTATGATCAGAGTTTAATAACAGTGTCTACTCAAAGAATCACTCACAGTACCAGGGCAGAATGCAACAAATGTGATAAAACAACAAAATAACCAGTGCGTTTCTGAGAAAGTAGAACACTTTTGAATAAAGTAGACTTTTCCTCATTTTTGCTTTTTATCACCACTGCTCGGTAACTATCCCACGCTACTTTAAGGACATTTTTATCATCTATCCTTGATGATACTTTGAGACTTTGGTCATCAAATCAGTTGACTATAAACATCCTTCCTAGCAAAAAGTTCAATGACTCCAGCCTGAACTCTCCTCTCTGACACAGCTTCCACCCAAGGCTAAAGCTGTCCGGGCCAACCTTCCCCAGTCCAAGAGGGGAGTGTAACAGGGGCAAGTAACAATATTCTCACAAAAAGGACTCAGTCTGCAGTTCAGATGGCATCTGGCAGATATTCTCTCTCTTTATTGAGGAAAGAAATTATGTAAACCATTCTGTAAAACAGAACTACAAGAACTGTACAAAGTTTTGTAAGATACCACAGTCATAGTTGTAACATTCTTACCTTTTCATGCAGGTCATGGAAATCACTGTAACGATGTTTGACTGTCCACTGATGATTGCCAACACTGACCTGAATAATGTACACCTGAAAGGATGAAATCCAAGTAAGGACACTGCAAAGCATTTAAAGAGAAGGTGACTGGGAGACCTGCTGATTGATGGAGCACTGTAAGGTGGCCATATGTTCTGCAAGAATCAGAGCTAAGGAAATGCTAACCCCAGCTCTGAGGTGACTTAGCTGATGGGGGATGCCTGATCTCACTCATGAGGCTGCTCCACAACAAGAACATGCAGATGCCTCAGTGTAAAGCAATGGCTTTCATTTTTGCAACCCAAAGGTTAATAACCAAAGGCTGTAAGCTACTTTTTTTTCCTGAAAGTTTCTGCTAACTGAAGTTGGTACTCATAGCTACCCACAAGCCTGAGACAGCAGCATCCCTTCTTCCATCTACGAAGTTCCACAAAGGGCAGAGGAACTTGGCAAGCATCCGCTGTCAGTTAAGCAGAAATCTGGAGCTTAACCCTTGAGAAAACCGAACAAATCCTTTGGTTGGGTGGGTGCTATTTTATTCCTTTTAGGGTAAAGCACACAAGACATCTTCCTAAAGAGTTACTGTGCCCAAAGAATCACTGCAATTATCTAAAGCAATTTTTAGCCATGCATGTACCAAACAAACATACTCATTCTATGTGACTTTCTGGATCGAACAGTATTGGTTTTGCAAGAAATTCAGCCTACCTTTAGATATGCCAGAAACAAGCCATCCCAAAGACATTTTAAAGGTACAAGCTAAAACACAAGCAGAAAACAAACAAGGCTCTGCAAAACCAGTTCCACAGCTACTTGAATACAACAAATTAAATAAACTATATTACCCAGTCCGACTATACTCTTTGGGGAAAACACCAACTTGTAATCAAATCTTGAAAGCATTTAATACAATTGAGAACTTGCTTACTACCACAGATCACCCAGAGCTGACTCATAGCTGCTATGAGGATGATACACATCTAGTTGCTAAACCCACTTGAGAAAACAAAAAGCATCAACAGTTTCAATCTGTTACATAAAAGACCAGTTTTCACTTACTGCAAGTACAGAGCAGCACAATGTCAAACATTAAATAGAATACCACCTGCATTTTAGAAGATGAACTATAGTTCATGCTAGTTTTATTTTTGTAAGCATCTGACACGGGCTCACTGAACAAAAGCCAATCCCTACAGAGAACCAAACCAAGATGTCTGACTAGTGCACGCAGTGAGTGACACATCAGTGCTGGGATGAGCACTGAAAGCACAGAAGAATGCCCACACAGAATTATGGACTCAATTAAGGCCTGTGCCTGTTTTCCTGTCATGTTGTGTTGGGAAACAGCAGATCAGGATTAATCACTGTGCTGGTGACAAACCAGAACAGGAATAACACCAGCATTCAAAAGTACCTCAGAACCCCGAGGAAAGCAAGGAGAAACTCAAAGAAATTAAACTTATAATAAAGAAGTACTACATTTCTAAGCCATAATAAAAATACCAGTTCATTTGAAAAGCTGACTGTGCTAAACTATGGCAGAGCAAGCAGCACATCTAAATGCAATGCACATTAAGTACACAAGGCATGAAACCTAAGATTAGACACTGGAAACTCAGCAACTTCACAAGTCCCAACTGACAACTCACCAGGTGAGCAAGGAAGCCCCTCCTCTCTGTACAAAACACAGAGTAAATTTGTAACAAAGGTTTAATATCCTTTTGCTGAAATGGCAAGCACTGACCACTTCTAGAAACACAGCACTTCATGAAATGGACAATCTGGTTGGGAAATTACCTGTTAAAGTGAGGGTTTGCATGGACTGATACAATTCTTTAAGTTAAGTCCTTAAAAAGCCATAGCATTTCGCATCTAGAAGGCAGCCAGAGCAGGCAGTACACATTCATCCCCCAAACAGCATCAGTATGCACAGACAGCAACTGATTTCACATCAATCCATAAGCTGCCATTGTCTTGAAGAATAAATATATAAACACAATATGCTGATGTGTGTATTAAGATTTGTCTTAATATAGAACCAAATCATTTTAAAGCAGAAAATCCCCTTAGATATTTCACTGTTTTAGCAGCTTAAGTTCATCATCAACAAATTTTGAGTGCACTAATAGAACAAGGCTGACAGCTGAAGTTAAGATTCTCTAAGGGCTGCCTGCCACACCAAGTGCTAAAGGAATACACGGACAGATGATGACATCCTCACACTGCACTTTCTTACAGACATAAATAAATACACCGTGTGAAATCCCCACCCCTCCTTATGCCACAAACTGCACTTCTATTGAGCTGAAACAAAACCCTCCACGATCACAGGATTTCCTCCTCCACCTGTCTCTACCGAATCCTTCTGCATAAAAAGTTTTGTCCATCTTTCTATAAATCAGTTCTTTTGGTTATGTTCTACTTTGTAAAGTGTTTGGCATATTTGCAGCGCTATATTTTTTTTATTTTCTAGCAAGCCACTACAAGCTCTTTGCAGTTAAGAGCCCACATCAACAAAGAGCATCCCTTCACTTTCCTAAATACTGAGGGGTGAAAGACCTACTAAACGTTTTTAACCCAGCTATTAAATGAACAACAGCAATTCCAGACTGCTTTTTGTTCCCTTCCTATGCACAGTACAAAAACCTGCCTACCTCGCTTTACATGGAGAACTGGCATTTCTACATTGTGTCTCATCCCACTGCACATGCTTCAGTACTGTAAAAAAAACCAAATAACAACCCAACACTTAAATGACAGAGCTCTCCTCAGGAAGCCTGGGACACAGGTGTGACTACAGCCAGTAGGTCCCAAATTCCAGAGCAGTGATGCAGCCACATCTCCTCCTCCTGCCTCATCAAGTAGTCAGTTTACACCCATTCAAGGAAGCAACAGTATTTCCTTAAATATCAAAGTTATTATTTATGTTAAAAACAGCTGCAAAAACCAGGAAAAGCAGGAAGGCAATTTTAAGCCAAACAAACGCATAGCAGGAAACAAATGAAGCACTGACAGCCTTGAGGCCTCCTACTCAAAACCAGTCTTCAGTCAGCATCAGCTCGGCCAGCACACCCAGGAGAAACGCCCTGTAGAAATGCTCATACCTCACTAGCCCAACAGAAAACATATCAATCAGTACAGCATTTTTTCCTGCTGGATTTACCCATACCTTGCCTTTCATGCTAAACACTCCAAAACAAGAATCACATTTTTGAAAGTCCCTTCAACACTACACAGAACTGATATACTCTATAGGATCTAATATCACAGCTGTCAAATGGATGTCATTACAGTCCCCTCCTATTGAGACTGAGCTCTGAAGTACAGAGTGCAACAGGAAGCTCATATGCCACAACAACACTTTTAAAAACAAGGATGTAAATAGGATCACTGCCACCTGACCACACGGTAATGGATGAAGATGCAGGTTGCTACAGCTGTATTTCCTTTCTTACCTTTACCAAATTTGACTGACTTTTACACCATTTAACAACTTCTGTCCTGGTGCAGGTCTCTGTCATGTCCTTAAGCACCACTCAACTAATTATGAACACTAAACACGTGCTATTTTTTTCAAAACCCTTTCAGCCTGTGACAAATTTAAAAAAAACTTCTGCTTTTGTTTAAAGATCTATTCCCACATTTCTCATGGCTTGGGCTGTCTCATAAAAGCTGACAAGCAGCCTTGGAGTCCTGCTAACAGCTTCAGGAGGTTTACACACAGGCAAGCTTAGTGAAAACATGCCTTCAAAAATGCAGCAAGAGAATCAAAGTAGGACCAAATACTGGTAAATCCTGTCTTTCATACACTGTACTTTTAAAGCTCCCAAAAAAAGGGCATTAAAATAGCATGGTATTTCCATAACCACTAAAGAAAGAAATCTGGTCTTACAAAAATAAGCTTCCTTGGGCTTACCTACAGCAGCTTAAAATGTTGTCCTCAACTATCAGCTGATCAGATGAACACTACCTGAAGAGTTACACACCTGAACTCAGGCTCAATCTAGAACATTAATGGCATTACCCAAGGGTGGCCCTACCACAGCACTTGTTTGCAGGCTGCAGCAGCAAAGGATCTCCTTTCACCTCCTGCACCACAACTTCCAGAGGGATAGGGGGGCAGATGACAGCAGCATTTTGTCAACTGAATGCACCTGATTTTCTCATTCACTGGTATTTCATAATACTGATGGAAATGCTCAACACCAGTACCAGCCCTGCTGAATCTGGGTTCACACCTGACATGGAAGTTTCCAGTCCCCAAGCCACAGGTCTCACTGTGCTTCTCGGCTGACTGAGGGTTGAACCACATCCTAACACACCCCCAGTAACACCTCAACAGCAGTGGTACCATTTCTGAGAATACTCCTCATGCAACTAAGAGAATGAGCTCAGGCACTTCTCAAAAATTCATTTCAAGCTTGTAGCCAACTCCCTCACGGAACGCTCCACACGTTTTTTTGCCGTAAATATGGCAACTCACCACCTGAAAGTCATTCCCACAATCGTGTTCCAAGGATAATCACCTGGGAAGGAGTTAGGCTCTTCATGTGCCACAGCTGTGTGAAGCTCTGTCCTATTAACAACTCAGAAACCACTCTCCTATCACTCTGTTTTCTCTGTGTACCTTTACAGAGGCAGGAGCATGATGTATTACTTGTATCCATCATACAACTTTCCAAATACTGTCTTTCTAAACCATTGCTCCCCTTTCCCTTTTCTTTCCCACAGCGGGAAGCCTGTCATCCATGAGCATTTTACCGAAAAAAGGTCTTTCAACTAACACTAAAAAAAGGCAGAAGACGAAAACATTTTTTAGTTATATAACTAAAGGGTGGTGTGCTCGAGGCATTTTCTATCTGCAATTATACTGAGGTTTGTTTTAGGATGAGCTTCTTCTGAAAAACAGACCAATTACCTCTTGGTAGAATGCGACCAGATAAAAAACAAGTTATATATCAAAAGCTTCATTCCTTCCCCAAATGAAAACACTGCTGGCAATTTTTTTTTTTTTTGGTGGAGTAAGACAAAAACTGTCTCTCCTAAATCATCTGATTTCCTCTGGTAATAAGATCAGAAGGGTTTTTTTAACGATACTTCCACGGGAAGGAAAGATTTAAAGATTTTCTGCTTTGTTTAGTCCAGCCTTGAAAGCTATGTTTACTCAATAGCAATCTTCCATAAACATACGCACGTACACATATATATACACGGGCAAGAACATGACACTTGCTCACGGAGCCCCCGCCTCTCCCAAAGGACCAAGGCTACGCGGAGCTCGGGGCCGCTTTTCTCGGCTAAGCCCCGCTCCTACGCGGCTCCTTCCCCGAAGCCCCTCGGAAACTTGTGCCAAATGTCTCGCTCCATCCTCAGCGTGGGCAAAGCTCCGGCCAGGCTCAGCTGTCGGAGGCAGCCCGGCACCGAGCCCGGCCTCACCCGCTCCCCCGGCACCGCTGAGGCGGCGGCCCCGCTGCCCCCATCCCCGCTGCCCGCACGTCCCGCACGGCCTCCCCGCTCCGCACCGTGTACGTCTCCACCAGCTCAGAGCCCAGGACTCGGGCCTCCCGCGGGGGCTCCTCGCCGTCCTCGCCTCCCGCCGCCGCCTCCATGTCGCCGGGAGAAGCGCCGGGGCGCAGCCGCTCAGGCCGTCACGGCTCCCCCGCGACCGCCGCCGCCCGCACCCGCCGCCCGCCCGGCCCGCACTGCCGCCGCCGCCATCTTGGCTCGACCCCCTCAGGGCGCGGCGCGCTCCGCCCGCACCGCTTTATGGGCACAGGGGGCGGGGCCCGGCGCGGGGGCGGTGCTCAATCCAGGGGCGGGGCTTGTGGTCGTCGCGGGCGGGGCTATGGCCCGTGGGGGCGGGGCTTAGGCGATCGTGAAGCGCATGCGCACTCTGTATGCCGAAAGGGCGTCGCGCGGTGCGGTGCCGTGCGATCTGATGGGGTTCGATGAATGGAATCCAATCCGATGCTGTCCAATTCAGCACAGTGCAATGCAATGCAATCCGGTACAATCCAACGCAATCCAGTGAAGCCAGCCCCGCCCAACCCAGTGCAATCCAGCAGGATGCAATCCCTGCAGTGCGGAGCTGCCAGGGCTGAGCCCCCTCCCAGCGCCGTGGCTGTGACGCTGCCCCAGCTGCTGGCAGCCCATGGTGCACATTTGTGGCCACCAAGGGCTGCTGGACGCTTGGACCCTGTCACGCCGGGCTGAGTGCCACCGCAGTGGTTCTGTGACTGAGCTGCCTGGTGCCACCCCAAAACCAGCTGAGGAGCTGGGCTGATGGGCCAGACCTCAGGAATGAGCCCAGAGTGAGCTTGGGTTTTGCTTGGGGTGATTTGCTGACAGCATGGACTTTACTTTCTCTGTCCCACTGAGCATGGGGAAGTGTTTCGAGCCTGTGCACACTAAAGGATCTTGCCAGGAATTTGTGACAGAAGTGGAGAACCTAAAAGATGGCAAGCAAACCCTCCTCAGCCTTTTCCTCTGAGCTGAACCTGAGCTGCCCTGAGGGGAAGTCATACTATGGCAATCTTTCTGACAGGCCCAGTGTGCACCTCAGGAACAGAAAATTGCAGGAGAGAGGATATAATGAGTTTCTTTAGGACTATCTGAGTGCATTAAAATTGAGAGGTTGTCTAGAAAGATTATGTTTTGGCAGAAGGATGCATCAAGCATCCATCAAGGCTTTGAAATATACTCTGTGCAAGATTACTCACAGAAGGATTATGGTTTGGACTGTCAAATCAAGGAGATTTTTTAAAAAAGAACCTGCCAGCAAAATGAAAGCAACATCTGTCTGCCCTCCCTGATGCTACCTAAGAGAGGGTGCAATTAGCTCAGTATGGTGTTGTGAATTACAGCAGCAGTGCAAATGCTCTGGCTGGGTGTGTGGAGCTGCAGGGGCAAGGCTGGTGTCTCACAAATGCCACCAGGACTGCAGTGGCAGATGAGCAAACACACCTCTGCAGACAGAATTGGAAAAACCCATTTGGGGCTTTTTATCACTGAAAAATGTTTTCCCTTGGTCAGGGTGCAGCCGAAGGATGATGTGTACAAGGACAAAACACAGCGAGTACAGGCAGCCCAACAGGGATTTTCTAGTGCTGTTCCAGCACCAGGAACTGCTGCTGAGCTCAGCCTCTTCAGGAGACAATTAGTGGGTTTGGAGAGCAACTTTAATTAAGCTTCCTCTGAATGTCCCATCTCTTTAATTAAATAAAAATTTGCAGCCGTGGCGCGGCTGTCGGTTTTGATCAGTCCTGTCTCCTCCCCCTAAAGCAGTTCCTGCCTGCAGGCACAGCGGTGGCTCGTGGTGTGACAGCCCTGTCCTGGCTCACAGAGAAGAGGAGCAATGTGTGGGGAAGGGGGAAAATGGGGGCTCCTTCCACTAAAATATTCCAAGTAGGGTTTAGGAAGCATTAAATGACAGAATTTTGCTATTGCTGGGTCTGGACTCTCTCTCAGGGCCAGGTGCCCAAGGCAGGGAAGGGGGTGCTGGAGCATTTTGCTGCAGTTTGGAGCCATGACACAGCCGAAGGAGCCCTGGAAACATCCCTGATCTCAAATAAAATTGCATCTTAGTTGGGCTTCTGCCTTTTATTTCCTTATATTTGACCTCAAGATTGCCTCTGCTGGTTTTGCAGTGGGTTACAGCTGCTTGGAAATGAGAACCAAAACCAAAATTTTGGAGGAAAAAAGCTTCCCAGCTGTCTTGGTAGCTTGGAGGGACTGAGAAGTGGGACAGCATGTCAGGATGCAGCTGGAGCTGGCACTAACAGGCTGTACCTGACCCCAGTGACAGCCGGTGTGTCACCGAGCCAGCCTGCCCACGTTAAAGGCACTTGTGCTGGCAGCCCTCCTCAGGCTATAGATAGCCACGCTCCCTCTCTGCCGTGGGGCTCACGTGAGGAGGCACAGGGAGCAGCAGGAGAGGGTGGTTTTCCCTCAGAACACCCCAAACCTGCAGCAGCCCCTCCCTGTGCTCTGCATGGCAGAGGCTCTGGGCTTCCCTACAAAACCCCAATTCCCAATTCTTTTGTAAGCAAAGAACTTGGGAGAGGCAGGGGATGCTGGAAGCTTTGTCTCCAGGCAGCCAGCAGGGAGGCAGGGGTTGGCATAATGCCACTCGCCTCCTTCCCTGGGAGGAACATCACCTCCCTCTGCCAGATGGGATTTCATCCTTCCCTCTGGGCTCAGCTCGCTTCTCTAAGTCTCTGCTTGCATCAGATGTTCACAGAAGAGCAGTTTTCCCATGCCAGTGTGTAGGGTGGCAGTGGCCCAGATTTCCCCTCTCTAAGCACAGAGACCCTTCCTCCACATCCCAACCTGAATTTCACCCAGCTCTCTCCAGCCAACCTTTTAAGGGCAGTGTTGGAGCCCCCTCTCCTGTGCCACACTGACCCTAAATATATTCTGACGCGTCCCAGGGGCTGTTTTCAGGGTGACTCAGAGCCATCATTTCCCAGGGTGGAGGGCCAGGGCCAGGTGTGATTCCTCAGCCCCTGTCCTGGTGCCTGGCGGTGCCCAGAGCTGGCACCTGCCACCCCACTGTCCCTGCAGTGAGTCCCAAGGCAGGAGAAGCAGCCAGGGGCTGGGGTTTGCCTGGGGGCAGCACTTCACTGGGAAGGTCTCTCTGGGGCTGCCCAGGAGGTTTTGGGTGGTGGTTTGGTTCTGGAGGACAGCAGGTCTCCCATCCCAGCCTGTGCCCTCACCTAAGAACAGGCTCCAGTGCTCTTTAACAGAATAACTACTTCCCTCTGCCACTTTGTCTGACTTTCCTGTGTTAAAGGCAACCAAAATATTAAACACATTCAAATTAGGAAGACTAACCGCTTCAAAAATCAACTCCTTAAATGTAACAGTTTTCCTTCTTATTCCATCTGCTACCCCTATGCTGAGCAGAGCAGGGCTGGGCTGAAGCCTGGGCAAATCAAGGCCAGCAGGTGCCCATGGGACCACAGTTCCTGTCAGGCTCTGCAGTGAGTTAATCTTTCAGGACTCAGAACCTGGATGTGATGTGGGGATGGCTCTGTGCTCACCTGTGTCCCCACTTTGTGCTGACACCACCTGGCTCCCTGGTTAGTGCTGCTTTGGCTTGGCCATTCCATAGGGACTGCAGGTTTTTCCATGCACCATGATTCCTCTTAAAGGCGGATTTGTAGAAAAGATGAAAACAGTTACATTAACTGTATTTTTAGTTTTGTGAACTAATTTTGACATGAGCCAGCTGGAGGTGGGACTTTGCCACCCTGTGGTGCCAGAGCCATCTGTAGCCCCTCTGGACACAAGAGGGAGTCCTGAATCATTAAAAAGTGAGGTTTGTCTTCGGTTGCTGTGGATTTAAACACTTTTCACTGCACTGAGAAAACTGCTCATCCTTTGGAGGCCTTTGATGTGTTTTGCTCTCCACTGTGGCAGAGTAAATCCGTGGTAAATCCACAGTAAATCCAGGAGTGTGGATTTCAGCTATTTGCAGTGGGGACAGGTCAGCTCGCTGGCTGGGTGAAGTGAGTCCTGATTTCCCAAAGGACTGGCAACTATCCCTGGAATCAAACAGAGTTGATGTCCCCGTTTTGCTAGCTGATCCCCACATTTTGCAGCCCTAGCTGAAAACAGAAGACTGGGGCAGAGCTCCATGTGTCCCCACACTTCTCTCCGTGGCACATTCCCCCCTGGTCCCTGTCTGCCCGCAGCCGGCACCGGCTCCCTGAGGGCATCGGCCCCGGCTGCAAGTCCCCCATGGATCTGGGGACAGCCAGCAGAGGGGACGAGGGCCCCCTGACACCCCCTGTTCCCACTGCCCCGGGGGACATTTGCTACTGGACAGGGATATTTTGAGACATGTGCCTTTCCTGTAATACCCCATTCTGTTTGGCACAGTATAATCTTTCTAAGGCAGCTCCCAGGGGAACACTCTGGAGGTGGAGGTGACATGATGGCACAGGTCCAGTCAGGACAGCCAAGAGCCGCAATAGATCAGCAATTTCGGCAGGTCTTGCTGAAAAGCGGCGGCTTGATCCCACTCCAGAGTCACGAGGAAACCTCCAGCTGCCCGGAGCGGGGCTGGGGCTGGGGCTGGGGCTGGCCCCGGACGTGCCAGCGCCGCGCTCGCTGGTGTCCCCATCCCAAGGCACGCAGGCGAGGCATTCCTGGGGGGCCGGGCATGCGGGGCTGCCGTGGGCTGGTCCCAGCCCCCGGGCCAGCGGCCCCTATATCAGCCGTGCCCGCGGGCAGCGCCGGCAGAGCGACAGTGACAGCCCCCGGCCCCTCGCCCAGCCATGGATGACATCTACAAGGCAGCGGTGAGTGTCTCCCCTGGGGCTGTGGGCTGGGGAGGGCGCTCTGAAATGGCTCCAGGGGCTTTTGCTGTAGCTTCCCCAAAGCTGCGATAGCAATAACTCAGTGGAGAAACGGAAATGAGAAAGAATCATAGGGCAGCAACTTTTAGTCGACATCCTCATCCAGGACACCGACCCTTCCCTCTCATGGCTCTGGAAGTTTCACACTCCTCTTACAAGTGTGAAACTCTCAACCTGCTGTTAAATTACTTACAATGACCCCCTGGTTCCCCACTGTAAAGCAGGGAGATGGCTCCTAGGTGAAACTATAAATCTCAATAAAACCTGCACGGCATAAGAGATGACTCTTGGTTTTAGCCCAGACAAAGTTGAAGAGGAATTCCCAGGAAATAGACGTTATTTGTATGGGTTAAAACTCACCCTCTTATTTCTGGTGCTTTACAGCTCTGCTGTTGCTATGTTCCCCACCTCCTTAGCTGAGCGTTTTTCAGGAGGATTTTAAAAAACCCTTGGTTTTTTCTCAGTTATTTCCAAACCTCCTCCTCTGTTTTGCTGCTCCTGCTCTGTGCAGTGCAGAATCCAGAATGTGAGCTATGCCCTGGGGAACGTGGAGCATCCTTAGGCTATTTTAACTTCACAGCTGCACGCTGCGCTCACTGCGTAAACCCAGACTATTTGGTCTGTAATAGGAACACTGCATTATTCTGTAATGTAGACAGACAGAGATGTGCGAGTGGAATAAGGATGAAAATAGATTCTGGATTGTGTGGATTGCTATTCCATCCATAACTGGATTTACAGTAAGAGCTTTTTGGTGCTTTCTCCCACCCCTCCCCCTTAAATATACAGCTGATCAAGTTTGATTTTAAGCAAGAGCACAAAAATTGCATCATACCAGTCTTATTATCATGCCAAGGTTTTCAGAGGAAAGGAATAAAGTCCTTGGTAGGTAACTGAAGAAAAAAACAAAACCAATGCTCACACATCCCCTGTCCTGTGGTCAGCCTTGAACCTTGGAAATGAAATCCCTGTAGGGATCCTGATAGTGTGAAAAGGTTCAGGAAAGGCTGAGTCCCTCAGCCAACACCTTCAAAATGGAGAAAAATGGAACCTGTAAAATCAAAGGAAATCCAGGCCTTTCTAATTAAGGTTTTTAATTAAATAAGTTCTCTGTGACTCAAGACACAGGCTCTTTCCTCACTGTATAGGGACCACATGGCCATTAATTAGGTAAATGTTGGGTTTGAGTCCTGGGCATTAACTCCCAACACCATTACAGAGGCAAAACAAGTCCAAGCCAGGCACAGCTGAGACAAACAGCTCCTTTGTGGATCTATTTCCCACAATTTAGACTGTTAAGAAAACATTTACCTGTGAAAAAAAAAAAATTAAGAACTTCAGTTTCCCCTGTCTGACTTCAAATGGAACCATGGGATGAAGAGAAGAGCTGATAAAAGCAAAATACAGCAGATTTGGCCTTACCACAGCTGCTGCAGTGCTGTGAGTTTAGAGCTTGCCTTCCCATACTGCAGTCAGAAAAACCTGATCCTGGAACGACGTGGAGGGAAAAAAGGAATAAGGCAGCAAACAGCACCCATGTCCAGAGCAAACTGTGAACAGCTCAAGAGACATTTCTGTGACAAAAATGTCACTCTATTGCAACAATGCATTTAATTTTTATACACCACATCTATCACTTCAGTACTCAAGGAGGCTTCAAATCTGAACAGTTGTATATTTTCTGCATGCTGATAGCATCTATTAATTATTTGGCATTTATGCCAAATCCCCTACGTGCAGCCAGAGAACCCAATGGATATTCATCTTACCCACTCATGCCTAGATAAGGGTGTGCAAACACAAAGCCACTTTGGGAATATTTTTAGGCTCTGTTAAGCGGTGCCTAGAACAGTGCCAGGGACAAGTGTCCAGATAAAGGGCTGCAAGGATAAATACCAAAGCCTGGGAACAATCGGGGAGCTCATCTTTATCTCCAGCACCTCTCTCACCCAGGCTTATAAATAGCGACAGCGCCAGGAGTGTCGTGTTACAGAGCAGGACGTGGCTGTGGCCATCGTGGTGGTGGCTGCCCCTGCTCTGCCCCAAAAATTCCTCCAGAGGGCCAGCTGCTGCCTGCTCGCCTTCAGCAGCACCAGAACACACTGGGCTTGGGTTTCCTGCAGCAGTGGAGAAAAATCCTGCCACCGGCCCTAGCGCTTTCTGCCAAAGCTTTCTTCTCTCACCTCTGGAGCGTGGGCAGTGGGAGAAAATGCTCTGCCTGCTTCCCACAGGCTCTGTCCTGCTAAGGAAAAGTACTTTCTCTGCTTCTTGCTGCAAGCAGGAAGAACCAGCTGCCTTTTGCAAAACCATTGCCCTTTGGGGCAGAAGAATCAGCTTTGCTCAAAGGCAGTGCCACCATCCTGGGCTGTGGGGTCCTGCCCCAAAGATAACACGGCAGGGATGGGTGCTGGGGGCCACTTGCATGGGGGTGGCAGCAAGGAGACTTTAGTGGGGTCAGACAGGGCAGGCATGGGGTCCTACCTGGCTGGATCTAGAGAGGCTGTTACCAGCACAGGAAGGAAAATGGATGTTTTCATGGATGCTGCCAAAGGGGCAGTTGGACACGGTGGTGAGGGCAGCAAGTTCAGCTAAGCAGTATCTGGAAAGAAGCCAAAGAGAGAAAGGCACTTAAACAGGTATGGCACAGAGCTGATTGATTCCCCTTTGCTCTCCTTATTGATTATTTTCATTAATTCATGCTATCCAATAAGCTCCCACTGATGGTCTATGGGGATTGAATTAGGGCAGAGTTTGGAACACTCTGCCAGCCCATGTCAGCTAATGCCTGTTGGCTCCACAGGCCATTTCTTCAGAGAAATTCCTAAAACAGACTAGAATAGCAGCTCTTCAGAGCCAGACACCTCTGTAATAACACTGGCTGAGATGGAAGCAGAGCAGTTAAGCTCTGGATAGGACAGCAGTTTCCTGGATCTAGGGCTGAAAAACAACTACCAGGGATAGTCTTGTCTACCTCTGCAGAGGTAGAGTTCCCCAGGGAACTCTCAAGCACGTCTCATCTCTGATCTGGCACTGGCCCACACGTGAGCAGCCCTCAGCAGTGCAGCCATCCTGCAGTGAAACCTGCCAGCAACAAGAAATTATCCCCAAATGGTTGATAGAGACATATTATTTTCCCAGTGAGCTTTCCCTGCTTGTACCAAGGCTATTTCTGCCATGTATTAGCATCTACTACTCTAGAGAGGTTATGTTTGCTTCAAAGGAGATGTGAATAATTTTTTTAAAGGGAAGAATCTCTTAGACTACAAAAACTTGTGGTGTCAAAACCCCCCTGGCTGTACATTCCCTGGTCCACGAGGTTGCCTCTTGTGAGGTTTGGTTGACCCTGGCAAAGGCTGTTGAACAAATACCATGTCCTTTTAACAATTAGTGATGGTCACAAAATTAAAATGACTTGGTGCCTATGTTTTCCTTACAGGTTGAGCAGCTGACAGAAGAGCAAAAAAATGGTAGGTGCACCTTCAACCTGGCACCACGGCCTGAAGTGGAGCTCCCCAGCCAGCAGCCCTGCCTGCCTCAGCAATAACGCCCTGGAAAATGCTTTGGCCAGACTGGCCAGGGCAGGGCATGAGCCAGGGGGTTTGATCCACCAGCATTTCCAGCAAGGCAGTTTCTGTGGTGTGCCTGAGTCCCACAATGCCATGCCTGGGCGCTGCTGGGGGGCACAGTCAGGGGAGGCTGTGCCTGGGACGAGCCCCTGCCTGCAGGGTCCAGGTGCAGGGCAGCACTCCTCACAGCTCCTCTCCCCTCTCTCTCCAGAGTTCAAGGCTGCCTTTGACATCTTCGTGCTGGGGGCAGAGGATGGATGCATCAGCACCAAGGAGCTGGGGAAGGTGATGAGGATGCTGGGGCAGAACCCCACCCCTGAGGAGCTGCAGGAGATGATAGATGAGGTGGATGAAGATGGTGAGAAGTTTGGGTTTCTTCCACTCTCCCAAGCACCATCCCCACATCTGGGGGTGTGGGGGCCAGCTGTGCAGTGCTGGGACATTAACAGCTGTCACAGCTGTGGGGTGCAACCTGCTGTGAACTCAAAGGACGCTAAACACCCACCAAACCTCGGCATGGTTCCTTTATGGAATTTCCAGGCAGAGAGAAGCTATGGAAATTTTTATTCCTACAATGATCAGACTGCTTGAACTGGTTTTGGGGAGTACTGTGAAATTGTACAGATCCTTTTAAAAAATAAAATATAGGCTGAATGTAGGAATTGCCATTTCAGAAATGCCACTTAGAGGATTCTATCATCAGGAAAGTCTCTTACTGCTCAAGTGTACACACCCCCACAGAACTAATTGTCAATACTGATTAAATCAGTGTACTGATGATCACACATAACAAAATCCACTGTGGGCATTTGGGCAGAAATACCACACTAAACAACTGGAAAATAAAAAAAGCTGTTAAAAATCAGGCAAAAAAAGGAAAGCATCTGAGTCATTGAAAACAACACTACTATACTGCAGGTGCAAACCCACACTGCATACCTGCCTTCTGGAGCTTTCAATATTAATGCCTAAATGAGATGGACAGGTATCTCCATAGCAGGAATTTTCATTCTTTGGTGCTCCCAGAAGGACTTTTGCCAAGGCAAAATGACTGTGAAAGGTAAAAATTCACTTACAAGGTCTCAGTCACTTATTCCAGCATCCTGAGAGCTGACTCTTGCTGCAGTGCTGCTCTCCTGAGTTTTGGCCCTTGGTTGCTGGAGGGAAGGGTGATCTCTCATTGGCATTGCCTGTCCACCCCCTGTAGCTTCAGCTGATGACTCCAGCTGGGGCCCCTTTTCCTGCATTCCTCAAGCCCAGTATGAGAAGAGACTGAGGTATCAGACCTTGTATATTCTTCCAGTTTGACTTGTAGAGATGCTGTCTGATAGCAGCCTGAGTTTTTAACTTAAACAATAATGGGTTTAACACCACCACTTAAGGTTTTGAGGTTCTGAATTCCTGTGCCTGTGCAGGGAAGCTGGGTGGGCCAGTCTGGTGGAGCTGCTCATGGAGAAGTGTGGAGCTCAGTCAGGGCCCCAGTGCTGGCCAGCTGGTCCCAGGAAGTCCATTCTTCCCGCAGGCAGCGGCACCGTGGACTTCGATGAGTTCCTGGTCATGATGGTCCGGTGTATGAAGGATGACAGCAAAGGAAAAACTGAAGAGGAGCTCTCAGACCTCTTCAGGATGTTTGATAAGTAAGAGCCGTGAGCACAGCGTGGTGGGAGGGGTGCAGCCAGCCTGGCCCCCCTCCCCAGCAGCTCTGTCTGGTCCTGAGCCCTTCTGTCCTGGCACAGGAACGCCGATGGCTACATCGACCTCGAGGAGCTGAAGATCATGCTGCAGGCAACAGGAGAGACCATCACCGAGGATGACATAGAAGAACTGATGAGAGATGGGGATAAAAACAACGATGGCAGGATTGACTATGATGGTAGGACCCTTTCTTGCATGTGGTTTGGTCACAAGCCCTTGGTCATGCCCCTGGGCAGCTCCTGTGGTCTTGGCTGTTTCTCGGATGAGCACGAGCTCATGCAGGCAGTGCTGGGCAATACATCTGACAGGAGCATGTGTGCACAGGGATGGGGGGGTTCTTACACTTGTGAAATGGGAGCGAGGACCTGGGGCTGCCGTAGCTGTCCCCTTGCTGCACTGAAGCACTGCCACTTTTCACCAGTCCCCTCCTGCCCCCTCAACACAAGCACCATTTCTGAGGGGCTGGATCTTTGATTGTGATGCTGGCAAAATGACGCCCAGACCGTTTGGTGGCAGCTGAGGGGGACGCTGGGCTCCAGTGACATTTCCAGCAGGAGTCACAAGGAGTCCTCGCCACAGTCAGAGGAACAGTAGCCATTTCAGAGGAACAGCAGCCATTCCCCTCCTTGGCCTCTCGCATATCCTGAGGGTGGAAAAGGAGACAGGGCTGGGAAAAGCTGCCAAGAGCACACTTGGCAGCAGGGAGGGCACTTCACCTCACACCTCTTGTCTCCAATGTCTTCCCCTTGGCAGAGTTCCTGGAGTTTATGAAGGGGGTTGAATAAATCTGAGGCCAGATGGACAGCTTGAATCTCGTAAACCCTCCAGCTCTGCATCTCATCTCCTTGACTAAGTCCCCTGGCTACCGGCATGAAGACTGAGTGCTGAGAAGGGTGGCCAGGGGGAAATAAAACCTGTTAATACCCTGTGCCTCAGCTGGTCATTCCTTGGGGGTTCAGTGATAGCTTCACCCCTGTTTTGTACTCATGATTAATGAAACCACTGCTGGGGGCTGCTTCTGGCAAGGTGACATCATAACTGGAGCTTTAAGCCTCCAAGGAGGTATTTTCCTGCCAGCCCAACAGCAAAGTCCATCCAGCAGGACCATGGGTACTCAGTGGGGAGCTTCCATGTCCCATCTCCTCACCCCACTGTGGTGAGCAGGCTTGGTAGCTGGCACTGGTGCCTGCTGGTTTAACTGTAGCATTAGCAGCATTTTAGCAATGAAATATGAATTAAAACCCACTTGAGCCACCACTGAAATCCATGTGCCAGGGACAGTCCCTCTCCTCCCCACTCTCACCCTGGCTATCCCGAGGGTACATCCCCTCCTCTTCTCTGCCAGCCTGATTGGCACCCTGTGATGCCAAAAGAAGACCTCAGTTTTCTTTGGAAACATGAATAAAAGCCATTCCTAAGCTGGACTGGATGCTCCTTTCTGTCTCTCCCAGCCTGGTGGGAGGCAGGTACCGGCCCCTCATAGGCCTCCTGCAGCCCTGGATGGGAGTCTCACTACAAAAAAATGAGACACCCAATTTTGCCTGACAAATCACATCAATCTGGGCCACTGAGAAATGCACAACCCTACCCTGGGTCTCAGCTCCCAGGCACAGGGTGACAGCAGGGCCAAGGAGCCACGCTGTCCCCAGGGGCCCCGAGCACCATCTCCTCTCATCCCAAGGAAGTGCAGCATTCCTGTGGCATTAGCAGCTCTCCCTGCACATAGCTGCCTCCTCCCATCGAATTACAGCCCCAGCACAACTCACACATTGCAGTCGTGTTGCTAAAGTCAATCGTTTACCCAAGCAAAATAAACATTGGCAGGGCAAGGCACGGGACTGTGCCGGTGCTAGCCCCGGCGATGCTGCCCTCAGCCCTGGGTGGCCACGCTGCTGGGACAGTGCCCCAGGGTTGTCCTTCTCCCTTTCCTCCCCAAACCAGATTTTTTCCCCACTTCTGTGGAAATAACACCCTAAAGCAGCTGTGACACCATCTCATTTACAGCAATAACGAAATATTGCAATTCAGGGAAAACAGGGATGAGAGAGGTGGCTGATTGTCTGGAAGGACATGGCTGTGTCTTTCCTCTGGACAAGCAGCACTAAGTATTTTGCTCAGCCAAGGCTCATAACAACAGAAAAACGAAGCAAATGAACTTGTCAGCTAGAAACCTAGGTTATTTTGGAAACAGCTCTAACGCAAACATCTGTTTGAGCCACTCAAAGAGGTCTCCCCAAGGGTTCCAATCCCTTGATGCCATAGCTACTGCAGATTCAGCAGGATTACAGGTGCACCAGAAGGCAATAGAAATATGGGTCTAAGAACCCTGTGACAGGAAATGCTCCCAGGTGTTAACAAATTCTGTTTCCAACTAATCTGTAGCCTAGAGATGAACAAGAAACATTTTCAGCCTCCGCAGTGTGGCAGCAGCAGTTGTTTCCCACTGAAACCTGTGAGGACTTAGGACCCCCCACCCCTTTTCCCTAAAACATGTCCTCATGTTTTACCCCAGGCTCGGGAACCTCCAGAGCTGCCAATAGCTGGGTTTCAGCCAGGAGCTGAGGTGATGCCAGCTGTCCCCACACCCACGGCCACCCAGCCCACGGACAACCCACACCTGCACTCAGATCACATCAGACATCACTGACAGCCCCCTTATCCTCCTCTGTCCTGGCCAAATCCCAGCACCCAAAAAGGACTTCTCCAAGATATTCTTCACTGCTTACTGATAGGCTTTGGCTCCCTGGAAGGTGAACAAGAGAAAAAATAAGGTTAACCCTTTCCCTTCAGTCAACTTGGTGGCTTGGACTGTGCTGTGACCCAGAGAAAAGGATGGCTGGGAAGAGCCACCTGGCCCTGTGGCTTGGCTCTTCACCCTTGGCTCAATGGCACTGGCAGCAGAAAGCCACAGCCTCACTGCTGCCCACCCTTTTCCAAGAGTAAATCAGGGAAGGTGGTGGCTGGAGAGAGAAGACAAAGGTCTTGAAGCAGCCAAAACTTGTCACTAGAAGAGCAGATACACTGGGACTATTTAGGCTTTTTCTGTCCTTAGAACAGGAGGTTGGGAAGCCAGGTAAAGTGCTGCCAGGCTGGACTGCCTTAACTCACTGCCTGTCCTCCCATCAGACAGCAAATGCTGCAGGGTGAGGAGCTGTGGGTGGATTTCACTGTTGGCTAAAACACAGGAACAACTGCACAAGGAATGTAACACGACATGACAGGCCAGTGAGTGGGTGAGCAGGCTGAAAAAACAGTCACCCCTGGAGGATCAGCCTGGCTGAGCCCCCACACAGGGGATGTGCTAACAATGAATGAAAACCACCCTGAGGAATCAAGGATCTGTGCAACTCCAAACCAGTTCGCAGTTTTCAGTGCACGTGTAGTGAACCTCTGGTGCCCAAAAGCATTTAAAGAATGTGACACAAGTCCACGTTGTCTGGAGAAGAAAAAGCAATTAACTTTTTTTTTTAATCAGGCAAAAAGTAATTTACTAGTCTCTAAAACAGTCCCCAGATCTGTACAGTGCTCTTACCTCCCCAGCAGAGACAGGAGCTGTGCAGGCAGGTGACAGCAGCCCATGCCACTGGACACTGCCACAGTTCTCAGGCCATTTATCTGCTTGCCTTTGCTGTAGATTTAAACTCCTGCCCTTGTTTGCAGCTTTATCAGTGTATTTGAGGCCTCTCCTCAGCCCTCAATAAAACTTTGCTGTGTGAACCAAGTGACTGCAGGAAGCTCAGAAGAAATTTTGTACACACTGCCCTAATAAAAGCTCTGCCTAAATCTGCCAGCAGGGCAGTGGCAGTGTAACACGAGCTAAGCAACATCAGATAAACACTTCACCAAGCCAAAGCTTCTACCCCTGTGGTGTAGAAGCACCTGCAACAGCCTTGAAACCTGGGCAAGGCAGAACTCATGTTCTGTTGCTGCTTCTTTTTGACCACACTACTGAAAGGCAGTAAAGGGGGACACAGGAACGTGTGTCCAGCCCTACTTTTTATCATCAACATCCCCACTGAATACCTTGCCCCATCAGAGCATTTGGCAGGGCTTTGATTTCCCCTCCCCTGTTCTGTGCTCTTGGCTTTCAGAGCAATGGCTCACCTTTGCCAAACGAGATGATTTGGTATTTGGTTACGTGCCCTTTGCTCTTTTTCTTTTTTAAATCAAAGCAGAGAAAAGAGCCAAACTGGAACTTGATACTGAGTCCTTTTAATTGCAAAGGGGAGAAATAATCTGCAGCAAGGATGATGTAGAGCAGCAGCAATCACGAGATGTATAAGCTGATGTACAGCAGTTGTTAAGCATTGAGATGCTTTCGAGCTCTTTGTCTTCCTGCAGGATACCAAACACTTAATCATGAGAGTTTTGAAGTTTTTAAATATCAAAGAAGAGAGAGCTCTGCATAACAGGAATAGTTTCAAGTGGGCCACAGCTGCTGGTTTCCCCTCCTGGGCTCTGCATACATAATGCCCCCAAAAAGGATCTCTAACCTCACTTCACCAACAGAACTTAAGTGATTTCACAAGGCAGGAGAAAGAGGATGGAGACTCACCCGCAGGCAGAGTCAGCACAAACTCTCCTCCACAGCTTCCCCTTCTGGGCTGGGACAACTGTACAAAGAGGAAAGCTGTGAACACAGGTATCACAGGGTTAGCAAATGCAGTAGGTGCTCACTGATGCCCAGGCAGTGTCCTGCAGAACCACCACGTGTGCAGGGAGCACACAACAACAAACCTGACACTGACCTGCTGTGGAAGCTCACAAAATTCCTGTCTCTTGCTACACAATGATGCCTGGATTAAGGTTACGTTCCTCTGTGCTGCATTTTGTCACGCAGCCGCTATTTTGGTCAGAAAGTCAGCAAGCCCTTATTTGGGAAGCTGTCCCACTGAAGGGCAGCATGAAGGGCAGCAAGATGAAAAGGCTGCTTCTGAAGGCAGGCCTGGGGAGCTGCCTGCAGCCACAGGAAGCCCAAATCTTGCCCTCTGCTTCTCGTTAACATTCCAACATCCTTTTCTCAGCCTGACCCTTGCCTCTCTCTTCCCTCAGACTGCATCTTGTGGGTGAGCTACTCCCACAACACAAGCACTCTGGGGAAGACATCAAGGGGGTTGAGATGAAATCTCCCTTCTTATATGAAGAAGTTTTAGTGCTAGAGATTAAAATGCAGAACTTACACTGGGTGGAAAATCTGCAGACACACAGGTAAAAGTGTAGACTGACAAACACCAAGTGCTCTGTTCAGAGGTTTTTCACTTTTGCTCTTGTAACACACATCCACACCAGACACACTGACCCTCGCTGGACCAGCCACTCCCAGCATTAATACCAGCAACAACTCCACTCTGTGTGCCTTAATCATCTAGCAAGCAGCAGAGTGAACCTTGTCAATGAACTCTGTCGTGCTGTTGCTTAATATTAAATCTGCTTTTTGCTGACACCTTTGCTGGTGATCCTTTAAGTTCCTCAAACACTTGTTTGTAACAGGCTGACAAACACCAACCCCCACAAAAGCCCAAGAGATGCACACAGCAGGAATCAGACAGCTGAGGGCTACAAACATCCCTGACTTTACAACTCCCTTGACTTGTGAGTTTCAAATTAGTAAATCTCTTTATATTGCTTGGTTTAGGGGTGGGTGGGTTTTCCTAATCAGCCAAAACCAATTAAAAAGTGGGAACTGGGAGAAGATTTTTTAATTTTAAGCCAGAAAGAATTCAGACTAACACACATAATTTTGGTAATTGGCTAAACTATTTAAAAAACCCCCTATATGAATTGGATGTTCCAGCTGAAATTGTTTTTCATCCCACAAGTGTTTTGCTGCTCTAGTCCAAGTCAGCAGGTCCATGCGAACTTCCAGCCCGTGTGCCGGCGGATTTACCCCACCGGGTGGACACACGCAGGAACTGCAATCCCAGAACAGCGGGTGCGTTCCAACAGGGCCCTCATGCCGAAGTGCAAAGCACGGCCGGAGTCAGCCTTGAGGGGGCCCTGGAGAGTGAAGCCCTCTCTTGATAAACAAAACGGAAGCAAAATCCGGGCTCAGCTCCTCCCGGGTTTTGCTTTTGCACGTTATTCCCCTCATCTCCCCAAGCCAGCACGTTTCATCAGTCAGTACTTTTGTTACGAGAGTGAAAGACATTCCCTAAAATCAGTCACTATTAAAAAATGTGTATTTTGTATATTCCTAAACCCTTACATGTTTCCATGGGTAGCTCCATTAATGCTTCAATATCTACAAATATTTCAGGACACAACACACACCAACTCTAACACAAACTCCTGTGGTCTCCAACACCACAGCCAGCACTCCTTCCCCTCCTATCTCCCTAGATTCCCACAGCTGTAGGGAACCACACAGCAAAGCAGCAGACATGAAACAGCCCCTGGAAATTTCACCTTGCTGTAACAACACCAGGGATTATCACTGAAGTCGTGGTACCTGAGGAAAAAAATGTCACCTCAGTTTTCAAAAGCACAAGGAGGACCCAGGGAACTACAAGCCAGTCAGGCTCCCCTGGACCACTACTCACAGGCTTGATGCACAGCTGGCAGCTAAAATACAACTCAAACAAGGCTTCTGGAGGGCTCTCCTCAAATTCAGGAGGTGAAGGCTTTGTTACATACAATTTTATTTTTGAAAAATGCTGTAACACACATGCCAGTAGGAAAACCGCGTCTTCTTATTAAAGCACATCAGTCCTTTTTCTGCTGAGCAGCCTGCTGAGCTGCCTGCTTGGCATTGTTGGCCTGCATCTTCTTCAGCCCCTTCTTGTTGTGTTTCTTTGCAAATCTCATGTTCCTCAGAAACTTGGGATCAACCTACAAAAATAAAGGAAAAATAAGCCATGTTGCAGAAGAGACATACAAGAAAACATTTATAGCTCCATATTGTTCCAAGTATTCCCAAATGCAGGCTGTGACTACTTCAGACTTTTTTTCTGATTTTTCAACAAGATTATTTTAGTCATCTGCAAGCAGGCTTTAACAGCTGTTAACCACCATAAACAAACAAAAATCCCAAACCCCAGCAATAAACATGAGAAAAGAGCAGGATGGGCAAAGCTGCAGGAGAGGCAGGACTGAACCCTCACTGAGCTCTGCAGAAGACAAATTTTTACATCACTTCCAAAAAGCTTTGTAGATCGTGACATCTACAAATAAAATCACAACCCTACTCTAACACAAAATTTACTGTTTTCACTTTCAAGTGTGGAAAAAGATCCTGTTGTACCATTTGGATAATCCCAGAAAAAGCAACATACTGTCACTTTCATGTGTTTTGCCCAGGAATGCCAATTCCTCTTATTTTTTAAGTGAAATTATCTGGATTAGTAGAGACAGTAAAACAATATTGAAGGAGAGAAGAGGAGGAGAGGAGAAGGAGACACAGCAGGACTCAAAAGGGAAAGGAACCATTCAACTGACAAGTGTTTGTTTTACTGGAAACAGCACTTGGTGACAGCCACCAGAACAGGACAGGGACAAAACTGGCCACTGACTAAAATGCAGGTTTACAGACATACAAGGGCAGATTTCATGTGGGTTAGCTGCATGCCAGGTTAACTGAAAGAACTGAACCCCACAGTGGTTCTGACCCCCTGGAACACAGGCCTGTCTGCAAAAAATGTGTCAGTCCAAATAATAAAAATTCTGGATTTTTTTCACAGTTAAGCCTCAGTGACTCAACAGCCTGGGAATATCAGTAGAAATACTCACCCCTTTGAGAGATTCATATCTATGGGTTTTGGGCTTCTTGATGCCATTTCTGTGCCACTTACGGGCTATGTGGAAAACGAGACAATTACTTAAATCACAGTTTTTGCTATTATTTAGCAGCTGCATTAGTTTATTTTTTAAGTGTACCTGACTATCAAAATTATGTGGAACAGACAATTTTCAGACTGTTCCTATCCAAACCACACTTCAATTAAAAACACATCTCTATGCTCATCCCTTTGCACGGGATTCCAATGCAGCTCATGAACCAGCAACACACTGACAGCACCAGCAGCAGGGTAAAATGCCTCACTCATTAACAAATTCAAGTACTTGTGGTCAGTGTCAGAGGGCACCGTCACTCACTGTGCAGGACCAAGCAGAACCCACGTGTGACCTCTGCTAAGTCACAGCACTGGTGAGAAGTCCCCAACATGAGCTATTTCATCACTGTGGCCATCTCTGGATTGCACAGGATCCTAGGGATAAAGCTCTTCAGGAAAACCAGAGAACGACAGCATGGTTTGGGTTAGAAAAAACTTTAAAGACCATCCTGTTCCACCCCCTTCCAAGGGCAAGGACATCTCTCAGCTGACCAGGCTGCTCCAAGCGCTGTCCAACCTGGCCTTGGGCACTTCCAGGGATGGGGCAGCCACAGCTTCTCTGAGCAACCTGTGCCAGGGCCTCAGCACCCTCACAGGGAAGCATTTCTTCCTAATATCCAACCTAAGCCTACTCTCTGTCAGTGTGAAGCCATTCCCCTGTGTCCTGTCACTGCCTGCTCTTGTTAAAGGCCCCTCTGCCTGCTGAGCTGGTGATGATCACCATGAAATCACTCAGGTTGGAAAAGGACTCTGAGTCCACCAGCACGCAGCCAACCAGAGCGTGGCACTCAGTGCCACGTTCAGGCTTTCCTTGAACACCTCCGGGTACGGTGACACCACCACCCCTCTGGGCAGCCCGTTCCGATGTCCAAGCACGGTGCCTGTGAAGAAATTCTTCCTAATGTCCAACCTAAACCTCTCCTGGCACAGCTTGAGTCTGCATCCTGCCGTCCTGTTGCTGATTACCTGAGAATAGAGGCCGGCGCCCAATTTTCCCAAGCAAATTTTCCTTTTCTACCTATGCATTAATCCTACGCTGAGCCCAAACAAGTCCCGACTCTTACCACTCCTTTAAACCCCCCATTCGATCTCGGCGCAGCCCCACCTTATCTCGCTACAAACCCCCGGGCAGCCCGTGCTGCCATCCCCGCGCCGGCCCCAGCCCGGTTAAACCCGCCCGGATCCCCGCCCTGCTCACACTGGTTGTGCGTGGTGTGGTTCTTGGACTTGGCCATGGTCGCACCTGCGGGAGAAACACACACGGCTCAGCCGGGCCGGCCTGGGGAGGGGCGCCCGGCTCCCGCACAGAGCCCGCCCGGCCCCGAGCCCCAGCTATGGCCCCGCTCCGACAGCCCCGACCCGGCCCCTCCGCCCGGCCCAGCCCACGGATGGTGCCGGATGGGCGCGGATGGTGCCGGAGCCACCCTCACCGGAGCCGCGCTCGTCGCCGCCGCCGGACCGGAAGAGAGGGAGCACTGCGGGGCCTGCCGGGAATCGGGGCCGGGCCGGAACCCCGCGTCCTGTAGTTCCGCCCGGCAGTTTCCCCGTTGCCTTCCCGAACCGCTGCTCTTTGCCCGCACCGCCCCGGCTCCCGCGGCCGCCGCTCCCGCTCCGTGAGGGACCTGAGGCCGCCACCGCTCCCGCCCCGGGAAGGCCCCGCCGCGCCAGGCCCGCAACACCCAGCGATGTGGCGGACCGGGTCCCTCGGCGACGCGGTTCCCCCAGCAACACGGTTCCCAGCAACACGGTTCCCCCACTAACGTGCCCCCCGTCCATGGCCTCTGCCGGCCGGGGCGAGGGAGCCGAGGGGCGAGGGAGCCCGAGAGCCGAGACCGCCCTGCGCGGGGCCCTCAGGCCCTCGGCCCCATCGGCATCCGGGCGCGGTTTGTGTGCGCGTTCACCGCGCTCGGGCAATGCAGCCACGCACAGGCAATGCCCCTCAGGGCGGGTCCGTTCAATGCCGTTCGTCGTTATTTGTGTGAAGCACCAGAAGCTGGAACAGCTCTGGTGGCTTGCAGACAGAAAGCTGTGCCGCCTCGGTGACCCCAAAGCCCCCCGTGCCCAGCAAAGCCGTGCCACAGTGCAGGGGTTTGTGCCGTGTTCTGGCCATGCTGCGAGGTTAAAGTTTCATTCCACAGATACAGACCGAGAGTTTGGTATTTCAGTGGGTGAAAGACACTGAAATGATGACTGCAATGGAAAAATTCCCTCATGGAGAGGGTAGACTTTGCCATGGTTTGCCCAGTGTGGTGGTGGAGCCATGGTCCCTGGAAGTGTCCGAGGGAAGACTGGACTCGTGGTCAGGGATTGAGGCATCTCCCGTGGTGAAGTGGCACAGGAATAAGGGCAGCCAAAAGCCAAGCTTGCCCAAGCCCCTTGGGTTGTATCTGTTGGCCAATTGCAGCATTTCTGGCCAAGCCTGCTGTGATTTCAAATGGGAACCTCTGAAAAATGAGCAGAAAAGGCCCAGGCTCTTTTGCATTGTGGGAACAGGCTGCCACCTTTTTATGGCATTGCCTTTATTTTACAATGAGAGGCACAAGTGAATTGCTGAAAGTAACCCAGCCTGAAAAAAACAGCCCAGAGACCAAAAGCCCCATAGCCAGTACAAAGAGTCACCTGGACATTTTTTCAGTGGCTGATTGCTTGCAGAGCAATTGCTACTCTGCCTCAAGTTCAGATAGCTATAAACAAGCTCTTCCTATTATAAAAACAGGGGAAAATAGATTATCCTTGGTAGTTGGGTAATGCTGATGAGAGTGAAATGAAAATAGGCAGGAAAAAGAAAGCTAATGCAATTTAATTTCAGTATTTCTCTTATTTTGAGCAAGACCTAAGATGCAAAGTGTATTTGGCTTCATTTCCCAGCCCCACCCCAATTCTGGCAGCTGCTGTGTAAAAATAGATGAAAATAGCAATATTCTGTTACTGGGATTTTGCAGCTGGAATAAGAAGGTCTGCTCAAAATCCTCCTTGATATGCAAACATCTGACTTTTTAAACTGTTGTTTTTTAAAATTCCTTCCACTTTAGTGAGCTGCAGTCTTAAAATATTTGTACATCGCTGTGGCCAGCTTGCAGCCAACAGTAGGGAGAAACCCTGACTTTGCTGATAACACAAAGAGCCAAGCTCAGTGGAAGGCAGAACTGAATCCCAGAGGTGTGTTTGCCTCCATAGCATTGCAAAAGGCAGAAAAGCTGCCAGCCCCCTTAGCTTGGCCACCAGATTGTGAAAACTCTTGATCTTTTTAACTAATGTCTGAGCCATCCTCCATAGGAAGAAACAGAGGGTTTACTTTAGGGTTCTATCTACCTTTTCCAAGTTTTTTCAGGGTCTTGCTGCAATTACTGCTGTTGGATCTCCCTGGGAGTCCTTCCCAGCTGCTGCTGCTGGGGCCACTCAGGTGTGCAGTCAGACAGGTGGGGATTAGCGAAGCTGTGCTTAATGCCCAGGTGATTACAAGATCCATTATTACAAGCCAAATAATTAAAATAAAACTGTGGAAGAACATTCAGTTCATGGGGCTGAGTGTAACATATTCAGGGCAGTTTATAAATCACTGCACACCAATGCAGAGTGCGAGGTGAAAAGGATGATCCAAGGCAGGATCAGGGCCTGTGTTCACCAGTGGGTGATCAAGCCCCCCTGAATTGCCCCTATGCCTTGATGAGCTGTGCCTCTAATTATGGTGTTTCTGAGAACGATTGGCCAGTTCAAAACCTTTAGTCATGCTTCTAGTGATTACAGACTTAATTAGTGCATGTTAGCCCAAGTGTCCTCTATTAAAGGAGCTGTACTCGTTGAATAGGATGGTAATTACTCCAGCTGCAAAACAATTATGAAAAAATCATAACATAAAGATCTCACAGTGCCTTTGATAAGTGTATCTCGGTCACTGTCCTTGCTTCATGCACACTTATGCTGATTGGTCTCTGTCATGTTTGTCATGGTTCTCATGCTGGCCCCACGTTTCAGCAGCCTCCCCTAACTTGCCTCCTCCCTCCCTGAGGTGACTTTGACCTGGGGCAGAGAGTTACTGGGGCTGCCCCCATTCAGTAATGCCAGGGACTGTCCATTGTCCAGCATGCTGCCAGTGCCAGAGCTGAGTCAGGCTGAGTTTCACAAGGGCTTGAACAGAGCCTGGGCCTGGTCATTTCCCAAAACATGAAGAAATACCCTCCCCATTTCCACAGGAAGAAGACAAGGAAAGGCCGTGTTCATGCAGGATGCTGGACACAGTGTGACAGCACAGCTCCCCAGTGAACACAAAACCAGTGATAAGCACTTTCAGGTGTTGATCAGGTGTTGATCTGGCTGACTTTGCTTGGCACAGACCCTGCAAACCGCTCCCTCGTGGGGAGGTACCAAGCAGTGGAGAGACTGCAGGGATGCTTTTGGCTGTCCCTGATGGCTCACATGGAAGATTCCGATCCTGGGCTGCTCCCAGGGCAGCTCGGGCACTTCACCCATCCCACCCATTCCCAGCTCGCTCTGCGGACACCAGTGAAGTGCAGCTGCAGCGTGCAGGGCTGTGCCTTGTCAGGGAGAGCACCCTGTGGGTTATGGCCACCTTCATCACCCTCCTTCACCCCGGCAGGCAGAGCCGGGACTGGGCTGTCCGGCAGCTCCCCGAGAGGTCTCTGCCCGGGCAGGTGCCGGTGGCTCTGGGGCGATTTTAGGGCTGTTCCCAGCCTGTGAGCAAACAGGCTCGGCTGTGCTGTGGAGCCGAGCGATGCTGGAGGGGAGCGAGGGCGATGGACAGTCCCCGGGGACAAACGGGCGATGCGGCTCCAGAGGAGCCAGGAACAACCGGCACGGAGGCACTAGAGGGAGCCTGAGCACAACAGATCCCGCTCCGGCTCCGAATGGGAGAGTTAGTCCCGCTCAGGGAGAAGGGGCATCGCCACCGAGCAAGAGCAAGTTTCACACAGCAGTTTCCCCCCCTGACCTGGCATCCTACCTGGCTGTGCCTTTTTTTTTTGCCCTTGACAGCTGTCATCATTTCCTTGAAGGCATAAAGAAATGGTTTCATTGATGGAAAGTGCCAGTCTACCAGCAGAGAGACAGCTGGCCCTGAGCACTTGGGATAAGAGGTGAGAAAAATCACTGGCAATTGGTGGCAATTGTCAGATGGAAGGGTTCAGGAGAAAAGGAATTCTTGCAAGGCAATGGAGAGCAGAAGTGCTGATCCACAGCTGCAGATATCCCTGTGGGAAGGGGAGCTGTCGCAGCACAGCCTTGCCAAGTGCTCCTGGACTGATGGCAGGGACATGGGAACAGTAGCTGAGGTTTGTGTCCCCCACTGGTGCATTCTAGTTAGCACCAGTTAGGAGAGCTGAGGCACCAGAAGAGGCTGGACACCTGCAGTCTTTTATTTTATTTTTGGATGTGTCTGTTCCCAGTACATCTGAAAAGTGCATTTTCTTTTATACTGTTTGCAAGGGGCCAAAATTTGCTTTTAGCAGGGTACTCAGGTTCAGCTCAGTAGAAATCAGAGAAGACGGGTCAGCAGGGACCAGAAACAAATCCTCCATCACCCCTGGGTGCTGCTGGAGGCTTTCGTTCTCCCCTCAGATCAACCCAGACTCTCAGATCAGCCCAGACCCTCCATACATTATTGCACAAGTGTGTTCCTGTAAGCATGAAGGCAGGAGGAAAAATCAGGCAGCAGCCTGCAATGCAGCCCTGACCTTTCTCTCCAGGACTGCCACCTCCTCCCACTCTCCCTGGAGCTGGCACTACTAACAACTGGTTTCCTCTTGTTATTTTTCCACCTCCACTCCTTCCTCCAGAGGGGAGGCCGTGCTGGTGGCCCACGTACTGGTGACTCACAGGCTGGGACCTGAGAGGATCCAGCTAAGCCTGGCCAAACTTAGAAACATCTCATTTTCAATTGCCTACACCCTGGATGCTGCTTCTGGCTGAGTTCATAGCTGGAGACCTTCTCCAGCTACCTGTGGGGTTTGGGAGGACCAGCAGGAGTTGTGCTGAGATGGAGCAGCCCTTGATGCAGATAATTCCATCTTGGTCAGTGCTTATCCAGTTTGCTCACAGCTGAAACCCACGAGATGTTCTGGCTTTTCAGGCTTGGGAAACATGTAAATAAGGATATATATACAGGACTGCATGGTCGTTCCATTTTTCTGGAAGCATTTGACTGATTTGAGGGGAGCTTAGGGGTTTAAAAGCTGATTCTCCATCTGTGTCAGTCAGCCTGGTCCATCTGGTTGGATGTCCCCAAATCAGCAGATGACAACTGCAATCACATACCGAGCCTGGGGCACCTGCAAGGTGGGGAACGACGGCCTGCAAAGGTGGAGGAGCTGCCGTGGTTGGAGGCTGGGAATGGGAAATAGCCGGGTGATGGCCAGGCCGGCAGCAGGCGGAGCAGGGAGATGGAGCAGGACCCTGCAGCTCCGTGCGGGGCTGCGGCGGGGGACAGCGCCAGGAAGGGAGCAGCCATGTGCGCGCAGCCCACGCTCGGCGCTTTAACGGGATTTTCCAGAACACTTTTTGCCCCAGTAATGGAAAAGGAAGCTCGCCTGCCGCTTCCGAAGGCTGGGGTGAACGTGTGCAGGCGACATGACACCTGCTGAAGCCGCACTTCCCGAGAGCCCGGCTGTTCTGGGGAAGGAGCGGAGCCGCAGGCACAGCGTGCACCGAGCAGCTGATCGCTGCGGGGAGGAGGCACACGGAGGCGGCTGGGAGAAACGGAGAGGGCTGACCTAAATAGATGCTCAGCTAATTTATTCATTTCTCTGCTTTATTATTTAACACAACTTCGAAACAGCTCAGGACTTCTGGTTCCTCTCAGCTCTGCTGCTGACGTTGGGGATGGGGTTATTTTTTACCTGATTTTGCTGTCTTGCTCAGCACCTCTCTCTCATGGTAGGCAGGCCAGGCACACTGGGAAAGCTCCAAAACAACCACTTTCTAGCCCAGAGCACAGAAAGGACTTATTTTAAGTTATTTTGAGCTTTTGATTCACCTCCTGCCTAAGAAGCTGTTCGAATTTTGGCCTGCTTTATGCATTGCTAATAGGGAGATTTATCTCCAACTTAGCTGGCCGAGGAGGGGATTGGTGGGTTCATACAGCACGAGGCAGCCTTCAGCCTCCGCTGACATCTTCCTCCAGGCAGGCTGCCAAAGGCAGCCCCAGGCTCTGCAGCGCTTTCAGGGGCTTTCAAGGATAAACCTGGAGCCTGTCTCACTTCCAGCCAGCCTCCTCTCTCCTCAAATCCTAGCAATCCCCTGAAACACTGTCCAGGAGGAATTTATTACTGGAAGGACACAGAGCCCCAGCTGCTGGGAGAGCTGTTCAGGTTGCAGTTCACCCCACGGGCTGCACGTGTCCTCTGCAAGCCCACGTCACGTTTTAGCACTGCTGAGCTTGAGCAGCCACAAGCTGGGGGAAAAAAAAAATGATGCCTGTGCAGGTTGTCTGAACCCCTGCACCATTTCTGCGCAGGCACGAGGGACACGGGCAGAGCTGCTCCATGTGAAGCGACTGCTTCCTGGGATGCAAATCATACAGCACCCACCTTGTGCCAAGCAGGGCCCTTTAATTTTTCATTACAGTTCATCACTTGGTATATGAATTTAGGCCAGCATTGTATACAGTTACCCAGCCCCTCTGTTATGATTTTTAAACTGGATTATTCATCGACCTGCTTGATTCCTTACAGATTTCTAAGCTGTAAAACAAGCACTGATGCTGCTTAGCTTGGCAGCAGGGGCATCTCAGCTCACCCGCCTTCACACTGCTGGAGACTTTGGTGATGTTGCTGGGAGTGGGATAGTGCAAAATAGCAGAAATGAAGCAGTTAAGGAGGCTGCAAGTTAAAGTCTTCCAAGCCAGCAGGCACCAAAGGGAAACAGCTGGGCGTGGGGCTGGGAAAGTAGGTGCTGCTTCCTTGGCACAGTCAGCTCCTTCTCCTGCCTTCACTGGTTAAACTGGGGCAGTGTGAATCCTGGGCAGGGTCCTGTGCTGGCAACCCACAGGGTGTGCAGCCTGGCCTGTGTTGGGCTTTGATCTGAAGGGCTTTATGGCAGGTGTTTTTAATATAGAGTGAGATTTTGGTCTGAGAGGCTTTCAAGGCCAAAAAGAATGAACGTGGAAAGGACAGAGGCAGCCCAAGTGATTTGAAGTTTCTCTTTCCCTCCCTATACCCTGGACTGGATTTTGGTGGATGCCCCAGATTGCCTAATGAGGGCAGAAGGGCCCTACATCCCACACCCTCTGGGGCCTGCAGTTTTGTTCCCTGGCACCTTAATTGCACAGGGCTGATTAGGATGGAGTTAAGGGTAGCTGAGTGTCACGCTGGGATTTAGGATCCTTCACGTGGGCACAGCTTCTGCCCTGCAAGAGGAGGGAAAATCCCTTAATGAACCAGAGTGGGCAGCAGGCTGGAGGTGAGGGCTCCGGTGTGGCTGCCAGCTCGCCTTTATCTGCACGGAGGGGATTATTGGGAAGCCATGTTGACAAATGCTGTGGCTAAAAAGGAAAATGAACTTCCTCACAAAGACAGTTTGTTTGTGCAAAGCGGAGAGAGAATAAAGAAGCTGCCAAAAAAGCTGACATTAAACCCGCTGCTTACCTGCGGCTCATCTGATACCATGACTGAAACCTCTCATTTGCAGCAACATAATCCAAGATGTTCTTTCTGCAAAGCAAAAAAAGTAGGTTATTGCTCAAGCAGAGCTGGGGAGGGATAAAGAGACAAGCAGGGCCTGATCCTGCAAGGTTCTGTGTGTTCTGCCCTCTGAGCAGGGTAAAAACCCTGGCTAACAGCCTGAATTGGGGGTTTTGGAAAGAACTGGCACACAGCCCCTTTCCAAATCTTTAGGGAAGGGCTTCCATGCTGCAGAGGCAGGGCTGGAGGCAGAGCATGGGGCTCTCAGCCCTGCCTTCAGCTCCTGCCTCTCTAACCCGGGGACCTGGTGACAAGAGACACAAACCAGTAATCCTCAGCACTCTTGTAGCACATCTCAAAGTGCTTCCTTGGGAGAGAATTAATGGCCCTCCACGAAACTAGGGCTGCCCTTTCCCACCCCTCCTCGCTTTCTTTTGGATGCATTACCTGCTCCAGCCACTGGGTCATCCCACCTTTCCCGGGATGCAGAGATGCTGCACACAGGCTTTGCTCAGCAGCAGTAAAATCCTCCCCTCTGCAGCACCGAGTGGATCTTGTGTTATTTCTTTTCCTGCCTTTACATGTGCAGAAATCCACTTGGCTTTGTCTGCTGGTTGATTTTAGCTGTGGTTTTGTACCAGGATCTTTTCAGAAGGTCTTGCTAATTAAGAAATCCTGTCCACATTTAAAGCACTAATGCAAACACCTGTTGGTGTGCTCCCTGCACCTTTTTGGGGCTCACTGCAGCCACCTGTCTCTCTTGGAAGGCTGCTTCTCATCCTGGGTGGCAGCAACAGAAGGTTCCACAAACGCCGTCCTTGGATATTAAAGACATAAGTTACTGAGCTGCCCTTCCACAAAATCAATGCAGAGAAATGACTGACACCATCCTTTTTAGGTAATTCAAATGCAAACCTAATTGCACCACAGCTGCAGGGGAAGGGACTGGGACTGGCAAACAGGTTTGGTGCAGAGTTCCCAGTTCCCACCAAGGCACAGTGTGGTGCAGGCCACCACAGGGGCTGTGCCTGGGACTCCTGACTGCTTTGAATAATGCCTGTGCCCAGCCTGTTCTGGAAACGGTGCTTGGGGGCACTGATTCCAGCCTGATACCAGCTGCTTCCCTATGACAAAATGGGCTTTATTAGGAAAATAATATGGGCTGTGGCAACACTTCCATTAGCCCTGCTGCCATCCCACTCCCTGACAGGTGAGTACCAGAATAACTGAGCTGGTCCGCACAGGAGTGATGCACTGGGATACAGGACTGCCAATGAGAGAGAAGCACAGCCCTCCCCTCTCATACCAGCCTCATCTCACTTGTGTTAAGGATGGCCTGATTTATGATTTGGCTTGCATTAAAACACATTTCCTTCCAGAATAGTTTTACTCAGGCTTTTCAAACACTTCATGAACTCAAATAAATCCTTAAGAAGTCTCTGGCAGGTGAACACTTCCAAATATCCTTGGCACTCAGCAAATCTGATACATCCAGAGGGGATGGGGAGGGCAGAGTGCCTGGCTAAGATCTGGAGCCAGATGAACGTCAAGTATTTTTCACTAGAGTTCCAAAACTGTAGCCTTGTTCAAGTGTTTTAGCATAAGACATCAAGCCACGCTGACATGTACTCAGGAAGAGGATGCAGGACAGACCTCAGGAGTCCTTACTCTCCCCAGACACGTAGAAGATCTCTCTTTCCCCTCTGGTCTGCGTCATCATGCAGCCACCCCTTCAATTGCTGCAGAATGCTGAAAAATTAACAGCTCAAGGTTTTTCTTGCCTGCTCTGGCCACCTGAAACAACCTTCTGTTCAGATGGAAGCACTGAAGTGTTTCTTAAAACAGCTCTTCCTCCTGTCATTAAATATTTAAGAGAGCAGCACCAGGGGAAACCATGAGCTTTTATGGAGGCAGGATGGCACAGTGCTGGGAACCACACAGAGCCCGATTTAAATAGTAATGAGACGGCAGCACAGCTCGGTTTTATCCTCCCATTGCTCCCCCTCGCTGCAGCATCCCCAGCATCGCATCCCCGTCCCGCTGCATGCGAGTGCGTGGGGGCGCTGGCTGGGATGAGATCGTGCTCTGCCAGGGCGCCCAGGGCTGCAGATCTGCTGAATGGAATCCTAATGACCTGGAAACCAAGGGCTTGTCAGGACCGCGGGAACACAGCGGGGTCCGAGCACCGGCCGTGGTGGGTGAGAGCAGAGCGTGGAGCAGTCCCTTTGCCTCCCCACCGTCACTTTCTCTGCTCTGCCTTATTTTGGGGGAGTGGAGGGTGGCACAGGGAGGGTGTCTCCGCGCTCTGCAGTTGCTGTAGCAACTGCGGTGTCTCTGGCGGCAGAGCACACGTTTCTTGCAGCCAGCCCGAGTTTGAGCTGCTGAACTGAAAGCAGATTGATTTTTTTCCCCTGCTAGAAAAAAGCCCCGCTCTGCCCTCCCCGTCCCCAGCAGCCAGAGCCCAGGAGGGCTAAAGACAGCACCTGGGCACCAGCCCAGTGCCGACCCGCAGGGATGCTGCCGCGCCTGGCTGCTCCCGGGAAATCTTCTGCACGTGAATCAAAGCCTCAGCACCTTCTTGAAACCCTTCTCTGATCCCCCTCGGCTCCTTGGCAAGGACAAGCTGCCTTTCCCTAATCCAGGCTCCAGGGCAGAGTGGGTTGCTGCAGCCATCCAGGCTCATCCCTGGGGCAACTCAGACCTGAATTCATTTCCACATGAAACAGAGAATCTGCTCGGTGGGGAGGGACCAGTCGTGATCAAAACATTTTCAGAAGAGGAGGATCAGCATAAGCTTTGCTAAGTTACTTCCCTGGGTAATGATTTTTAAATAGTACAGCCTTTATCACAGGCTGAATTCATTTGGTGCCCATTTCCCCCACCTGATAAGACTTTGCCTCCTAAATCCCTTTACTCCCCCATTTCCATCACCTTTGCACATCAGAAGCCCTGACCTGCTCTCCCTTCATTTCCTCTCTGAGAAACCAGAGGTACAGTTCCTTGAGCCAGCTCTGAGAACGTGCTGGTGCCTCTTCTCTGAGCCTCAACTCCTCAGCCGTTGCACTGGTGTTTGATCCCAAGGCAAGTTGCTCTGGTGTCCCATCATTGTGTCAGGACCATCCCGTGGCCACTGCAGGAACCCATTCAGAGCCCATCAGCCTGGTTTGGGTTCCACTCTGTATATGGGACATCTCTTTTTTCCTTCACCACTGACTTTATCTTTGTTTCAAATAAAGCACATCTTGCTGGCCAACACACCCGCCAGTTCCATCAGCAGGTACACAGGAGGAGAAAGCAAGCAAAGCTTAGTGCTGAGGGTTCTGTGGCTCCTCACCCATGGCCCTGGCTTGCATCTCCTTTGGTTGCATTTGCAGAGTTCAGCTCTGGCCTTGCACAGATGCAGAGACCTGCCCTGATTTTCCAGAATGCCATGAGCTCTGATCCAGCCTTTGTACCACCTGTCTTTGGGATGGCTGCCAGGGAGGGCAGGAATTGCAAGGAGGGCTGTTCTTCATGAGAGGGGGAAGCAAAAAGGGAATGAGTTAAGTTTCCCATGCTCAGAGTCCACCCTCTAAGCATTTCCTGGTGGGAACCAAATCTTCCTTCTGCAGGTGATCACCTGCACCACAAGATAAGAGATGAGCAATGCTCAGGCAGAGGCTGTAGTAACCCAAAATAGATTTTTTCCACTGTAATCATTACTTAAGGTGCTATTTCTTAGCCAGTGTTTTTGAGGCTGCAGCTGGAGCTTTATGTTCCCTGGGAAGTTTTCTTGAAGTACAGGTTGGCCAGTTGGGGAATGTTTCACTGCTATTTTCAGCCTGGGACGTTTTCCTTTTTTCTTTTTTTTTTTTTAAAGTACAACAAAAAACCTGTCAACAAGTCACAAAAGAGTGATCTCAGTCTAAAATACGAGCCCTGGCACGGGAGGGCATTTGACTCAGAAGCCACTTCCCATCTTTGGAGACTTGAAGTATGTTCCACTTCGTCATCCTGAAGGTCTTTAGGCACTTATAAAAACAGAGTTTATTTATCCACAGTCAGAACAGCCTATCTATTATCTTGAAGGCTGAATTCAGAAAGTTTCTTCAGAAATTTATTGGTTTCATTCCTACCAGTCTAAACAGAAGTTTTCCACAAAGTCTGTCAAAATACAAATGTCTCAATTCCAATTTCCCTCGGTCTTTAGCAGGACATCACATTAATTGTGTTAAAAAGCACTTTTATTAGTTACTGAGAAAGCAGGAGACTGGCAGCTCTTCTTGACCACGAGCTATTCACTTTTGTGAAGTCTCCTTTAACAGTGCTTTGATCCAAAGCAGTGGTTTTCTCCACCAGCAAATTCAGCAGTGCCTGGAGCCAAAGGGACCAGCTCCAGGCAACGATTATTGGCTGCAGGTTTGAAGGGCTCCTACTGCTGCCTGGGCAAAGCCTTTCTCTTCCTCTCGAGGGTTCTCACACCCCATTGTGAGAGCAAATCCAGTGGGCCAGGCACATGGTCAGCCCCAGGCCAGGGAGACCCAGGAGCACAGGCAGCAATGCAGACAGGAGAGTTTCACCCCGTGACACTTTGGGGAGGGCTCAGTGAACCACCAAACAGCTCGTAGGGGTTTGCTTTAGTCAAATTGTGCATAAGGCTGCTCCAGCCAAAACAGCCCAGCCTGGTGACAATGTGGCATCTACTTCACAAGGGAAAGGTGGCAATGAAAAAAACCAGCAATTAGTCCTCCAAGGGGCAAGGAAATTATATTCCCCATCTGATCTCCATGGGATGCTCTGGGATTGCTCCTGCAAACGTTCAGTCATTCTGGAGCTGTGTGAGCAGCCAGAAACCCAAACTTCCCACCTGCTGCCTTGCATCAGCCCTCCTGACTTCCCTGAGCCAGCAGCAGAGCGTGAGGAGTAGGTGGGCACTCAGCACACGAGCCAGCTGCAGGATCCATGCAGTGCCCTGGGATATAAGCACCAGGTGAGACACAGCTGGGTCATTAGCATTAAAGGAAAAACTCAGCTCTGCTGTATATTTGCTACTGACTATCTCATTCTAAACAAGGTGACAGACATTAAGTGGCATCAAATGAGGCTGGACTTTACCTCATAGCACTTTTTTGAGCACCTTCAATGCCACTCCAAACGGAGTCCCTGCTTACCCTTCAGCTCTGAAAATACTTCAAGGAGTTCCAGCACACACACATTCAATTCAGGCAGTGCTCTGATAATTGAGACATGAATGCTGAAAGACTGAGCAGGATTCCCTTGGCTGTCACAGCTTGGCTGCGGGGAGCTTATGAAAAGAAAATAAATAAATTGGGACTTGGTTGAAATAGCCAACAGATTGGAACCTGGAGATTTCTGGAAGCAGATGTGCTGGAAAGGAGCACATGTAAAGGGTTGGAGGATCCCTCCCATGGTTGTGTACATATCTCAGCACTGACATTGCAAGTTGCAAATGTTGTCAGGGCTGGCAGAATTGCACCCATCTGAGTGCACCAAGACCTCCATAAACACTCTCACGCTGTCATCTTCCAGCCAGGCATGTGCAGATGCCCCCTGCAGAGAGGTGGCAAGGACAGGCTCAGGTGAGAGCCCAAGATCTGTTGGGAGCAGAGAAGTCCCTGCAGAAACAGTTTGTTGGATGTTCAGGTATCTGTGCAGGGATCTGTCAGTCAGCCGAAACCCAGAGAGGGGAGATTTCAGACAGGAGGGAAGGCTGTGCCACCCAAAAAGCGCAGCCCAGCTCTTGTCACAACCCTCTGTGATCCCCATTGGTTTAACACAAATTCACTGGGGAAAAGAAATGCTCTTAGGTTTGAGGACGGGTATCTGATATACAAATCTTACAGCTCCTGCCCCCGTAGAGCAGCTGCAGACATTCTGATCAGAAAATGCCTTCTCAGCCTCCCTTGCTGTCCCTGGTGGCCTTTTACCTACAAGAGTGCAAAGGATCCAACATTATGAAGGGCCTTCATTCAGCACAGACTCTTAATCTTTTCCTTTTATTTTAGTACTCCACCCAAAATTTTAGACCACAGATGTGGCAATTAAGGGCTGAGCAAAGTCTGGTCACAGCTTCTGCATGGGACATAGCTCCTGCACCAGAGACCAAGTACCAGTGCAAACATGTGCAGGAGGGACCTCATTGCCTATAATTTAGCCCAGTTTTTCTTGCAAGCACTGGCCCAATCATGATTTCTGGAGGCCAGATAGTGCAATTCATTGAGGGTGTGGACCTGATAGTCTCACACGTGCTGGTTTTACACCTGTATGATCCAATGGCCTGATCAGAACCAGCCCTGACTTCTCCTGGCTTGATGGAGAGGGGAATCTGGCATTTCCATTATTTAGCCTGTGGGCACAGCCCCATCCCTGACAAACAGCCCTGTCACATGCCCTTTGCACAGCAGGGGACAGCCTCAATTACATGGTGGTGGCCACGCATGGGCCACCAGCTGCACTGTTTACAGGAAGCACCAGCACACAGCATGGAATTAGAAAGACCACAAGGAAGTGAGGGATTATTTACTGGAGATTAAAGGACATGGAAAAACCACAGGAGAAATCAGTGGGGCCTGAGCAATGGTAGCTGCTATTTCAGTCTTCCAGCTGCTGGCATTCATACTGGTCATGCTGCAATGGGAGAACTGGGGAGGAATTAAGGACAGGAGGCTGCTCTGCTTTTGGACCAGTAAAACACACCAAAGAACAGGCCCCAAACCTGCTGAAAATATAGGAGAGATTTCTCTTTTCTTCCTCAATCATTCCTGTGTGTCTTCCTCCTTCCCAGGTGTGATTCCTACTTGTGGACTGCCCCTCCAGGCCAAACAGCTCTGGCCAGACCTGCCTGTCAGCAAAGAAAGTGGGATGTGCCCATGGGTTAAACACAGATGAGTCAAGATAAAATATCTCCTCAAACCTGGCAAGTCCAAGTGCCCATGGGTTCATCTAATTTTTGGTGAGATCTGCTTTTCAGCTATGTCTGGCCACCAGGATTTCAGTGTTGCTAATGAGCTCTAACATTTGGACTGTAACTGGACCCGGTCTCATGTCAGTGTGCACCCACTTCTTCCTGCAGTTGTAGATACACAACTGCTGTCCCTGGGGCTCTCCAGGATGGCCACATACTCAACCACATTTTCCCTGAAAATCCTGCAAGATTTTCCCGATGCTTGGCTATACTTCCTAGAGCATTTTGCTCCTGGCAGGTAAAGCTGTTTGCAGTTCTGCTATCCTTGTCCCACAGCCATGCTGGCAATATTGCCATCACTAGTCTCCTGTCACCAGCAGGAAGTTTTGGGATAGCATCCAAACTCCTCCATCAAGCCCCCTTTCAGGGAGTCAGGTGAATCTTTGGCTGCCTCTCTTTCCAAAGACACAGATGTCACTTTATCCTCTCTCCCCCAGCTTCTGCTGTACCTCAATGCCACACAAATATAGGTCACCACTAGGTGCCAAGTGACAACATCCCCCATCCATCCCCACACTGATACAGACTGAGCTTCCACCACCACCAAAGCAGCATCTCCAGCAGCCTGGGGCCCCTTGTGCTCAGTGTGGGGCAGTGATTCAGCTCTGACTCAGTGGGAAGGTGGCCACTGCTCCCTGCTCTGTCCGTGCTGGAAATTACAGAGCTTCAGCAAAGGCAGCAGGGAGGGAGGGAGGCTCCCCTTGGTGAGGAGAAGCCCACAAAAGGCTCCCACTGACATTTCCCTTTCTCTGTATCCGTGTGGCTGAGGGAACACAAATGGCATTGCCCTCGTGTTTGACCAGAGCTGTGCTTGGGTGCTGGTGCCATGCCATGGACTCCACCACAAAAGATAAGAGAAGCTCAGTAGATTTTCTTTCACAACAGAGAGAAAGGAAAGCATGAATGAGCTTATTTTACAACCTCAGAGGAATACCCAGCCATTGTTAGCTTGACACAGGCTACAAAAAGTGATGGCTAAGAAAATAAAACCTTATTCTTTCCTGTATATGTTGGCTGAAAAATAAAACCCTTCCACAGCAGTGTTTCCATCAGCATGGCTACGTGGCTGATCCACAACTCAGTGACTTCCAGAGCAGGACCTGACCTGTTGCACATAACAAAAGGAAATTGAAGAACTGGGTTTACATAATTTTTGAGGGGTCTTGAGGCACATTGTGCACCGAGCCTGCCCTACCCACACAGGTGCCCTCAGCACCATGTCCCACCCTGGGCTTGCAGCAGTTGGAGGGAAGGCAATGCCACCTCTCAGTGAACATTAGCATAGAAACTCTCCAGAATATTTCTTTCTCCCTGTTCTCTGCATATAGAAAACCTTGCCAGAAGGTCAAACAGTGCCCAGTCCCAGGTGAGGCTCAGGCACCTCCAATGAGTATCTCAGAGCCTCCGGGACACTGAGGGTGACAGCCTCTGCCTCAGAGAACCTGCACTGCCAATAAATTGGTTCAATGGCACTTTCTCCCCTCAGAGATGAGGACTAAGATCCAGGGCATGCAGAGAAAATAGCCATGCCACAGATGCCCAATTAATTAACTCAATTAATTTTTACCAGGGCCTCTTGGGTCATTCATTGTAGCTGTCTGTGCGGGGAGAGCCGGGCGCCGTCGCCTGCTGCAGCCTTGTCTGAAGCACTAACGTGGCTCTGGAGATGTATTCCTCTCCACTCACCATATAACTTGCTTCTGTCACCAATCCACATAATTTTCCCTTATTATTGAAGTGGTAAAATCAACCTCAGGAGCTCAGAGTCCAGGAGTAGGGATTCACAGTTTGGAGTCTGTGGCTGTCTTGTGCGGTTCAGTGACATGAAGGGAAAGAAAAAACAAATCCCATTAATAATTCCAATTCCCTCCTCAATAATTTCACCCAAACAAACTTCCCACCCAAACCAGTGCTTTTTAAAAGACTGGTTTAGAAGGCAGGAAGTGCTAGTAAATACACTCCTTCCCTGTCACAGCTGCAATTCCACTTTCAAACACATCTGACTTCAGAGACTGGCTTGGATTTTTGTGGCTCATGCTGTTTTTCCTCCTTTATTCAGCGTTCAAAATGGCTGCAAGTAGGAGTTAAACCAGAGCCCAGTGATGCCAAGGCATTGCTCTCCTCCATCCTTCTCCCCTGTGTTCCAGGGTTCTGGGAGCAGCCATGGGCAGGGCAGAGGTGCCTGGGATTGTGTAGGGGACTGTTTCCTGCATATGCTCCTGCAAACTTTCTTTTGAGATCTATAAAATCAGGAGAGCAGCTCCCTCACTGACACTAGCAGAAAGCAAAACAGGTCCCAGGCGATGTTACCAGCTGTGGCCCCAGCCTGTTGGAGACTCGATGCCCATGGAGAGGGTGGGATCTCTCCTTTGCCGCCGCACACTCACCGCTCGTGGCTGGGCAGGGGCAGTGCCCTTCCCAGCAAAGCCACCAGCAGCCTCTTCAGGGGGTGAGTGACCCAGCAAATCACAGGGAGGGACAGAAACGGGATTTTGCTTTAACTTGGGAACATGTTTTTTTAATTTTTTTTTTCTTGTGGACCTGTGAAGTAGCCAAAGTTTTTCAGGTGTGTTCCACAACCCAGCGAGAGCCTCTTCCCGTGCTGGTCCATCCTTCGTGGGCCGGCGAGAGGAGAGGGCCGGAGCAGGGGATGTTTCCCGATCCGGGATTTCATGGATTCCCCTGCCCCGAGCAGCGGCTGCCGCGGGAGCCTCATTATGTGGAGGCACAGGCAAGGGACTGGCTTGGTGACAGCAAGTCTGCTCAGTCATAGCTCAAATGGCTTAATAGAAACTGGATCCAACTGGTCCAGCCTTGTGGGTTTTGATTTAAACTGCAGTTATAAGGTGTCATTAGAGGCGGGGGATGCTGTGCCAAGAGCTAAGATGTGAAGCAAAAACCATATATTAAGAAAAGAAAGTCCTTCATCCTTCCCCTAAACCTATATGTGTTTTTCCATCATTAACCCTTTGTCTGCCACTGCCAGATATCCAAGGAAATTCCGGGCTGTCCGAGAACACCTTTGGCTCTGCTGCTTAAATCTATAGAGGTCTGTTAAGCACTGCAGAGGAATCTGACCACTGAAGTTCTGACATTGATGGGTTTGCTATTAATAATAACCACAGCAGAGACCAACTGAGTCTTTCCTGCCACTGTGCCTGGGAGCCAAGAAAATTTGTGCCCTCCCTGCATCCCCCACGCTGCCCAGACAGGGCTGGAGCAGGGGCTGTGTTTGGCTGCCTTCTTTTTGGGTTAGTCCTATGCAGTGTAGAAGGGGGCAGTGCTTTTCTGGACAGTCTTTTCACTGCCTGGAAGCAGTTAAATCAGGTCTTTTTGTTCCTGTCTCCAACTAGTTAACCAAAACCTCAATAGTTAATTTGGCAACTGGGGACCTTTGGAGACATTAACACAGCTCAGACCTTCAGCCCATATGGATAAAATCGTAATTCAATAAAATTGCTGGTTCCTTATCTTCATGTGGCATCATCACAAAGTTAATTTCAAGCTTTCCAGTAAGCTGTAATGTATCTTTTAACCTAAGAGCTCTTTTGCATGACACTGAAATAGGTCCCAGTCTATATACGTCTGCTGCCAATACAAATGTATGGTTCAGCAACAGTAAAGAGGATATAAAAGACTCCCACATTACAAATGTAGGAGGGAGAGGATATTTTAGCATGGCAGTGGTTACACTTTTGGCAGCTTTGCTATAAGAAACTTTGTTTTCAGAGCCTTAAAATACTCCCTGTGCAGTGCAGACTGACATATTTGCTTTCAGCAGAGCTGTCTCAGGGGCCAGGGCTGGTGAACGGAACTCAAGGATGTGGGGGAACTCAAAGAAGATGGAATTAATATCAACCTATGTTTAAACAGGGTATTTCCTTACAAAATGCAAATATTTACAAATGCCATTAGATCCTGATAGGATTATTCCCATGAATACAGATGGGCACGCAGGAGGTACCTGCAGGCAGCCTGCCCAGCCCTGGGGCTGCTGCAGGAGCTGGGGGCAAGGCAGAGAAGCTGAATGAGCAGGGCAGGAGCCAAAAATATGAGGGCAAAGAGATGTAAGACAACTACCTTATGTAGGAAAATCTCTGGAGACTTCCACTGTCTTCCATCTGCTGGACATCCCACGTTCACTGCCCACTGCTGGGTGCTGGTCTGGACCTGAGATGTTACTGCCTCAAAGCAGAGGGAGCCATCCACAGCTGGCAGGTGCACGTTGGCTTCCATGTGTCTCCCGAGCCATCCTGGAATCTCATGATCCACTAAGGCACTGTGTCACCTGTGGAGAAAATCAGTCCTACCTTGGTGCACTCTGGAATGGTCAGAGGAGCTCTGAAACCTTGATCCAGGCAGTGTTTGGAGCAGAAAAGGGGAACTTGTCTCACGTGGCTGATGGGGAAAGGAGGCAGCAGGGACAGCAGCAGAGTCACACAGAGCTCTCTGCCCCCTCACAAGGCAAGGCAGAGCTGTCCTCCAGACCCCCACATGCTGAGGGCCACACACCATGTCCCTTGGCTCTGGGAACTCAGACCAATAAGGGAGACACCAGGAAGATTGTTTTGAAATTTCAGGACAGATTTCCAGACCCTTAGAGACTACTGAACCAGAGGCAGAGCAGAGGAGCAAGAGAGAGGTGGCTTTCTACTGTGTCCTGACTCCCAAATGACATTTCCCAGGGTCCAGCCTGTGGCAGGAAAGCAGTGAAATCTTTGTGTCCTTTCTGATCAGTTTGAACCATCAATTTCTTGCAGAAGGGACAATGGAGAACTGAGATGGGCCAGGATTGAACAGCAAAGCAAGTGTGAAGCCATGCTCTGCTCAAGAAAATACTGGAAAATGGGCAAATGTTGATCTGGCCCAGAGTGTGAGCTGAGCATCAAACCCAAGAGAGCTCTGGTGAGAGGGTCCAGCAGGACTGCTCTGTGTTGGGTGCAGGCCAGACAAGCTTAGAAGTGCAGTAAATAACTGAACAATGTCCTTTAGAAATGTTCTCTGCACACATACAACTCTAGAAATTCAACCCTGTTTGTTAGAGTTTCTAAGCCAGCAAGAAAAAGCACTTATCATCAAGCCTCCTCAGAAAAGCTCATTGCTGCTTGTGCTGAACCTGGATGGGGTCTTGGCACAGAAGATTTGGAGGCCATGTGGTGGCATTATAGTTTCATGCTAATCTGTCCTCATGGTGTGCTATTAAAAATAAATAAAACCCATGGCTTCCTAATCCACAGGTTACTAACTGTGGGAAAAACGCATTTGTCACTGCCTTAGCAAGGGCTTAAAAGTGTCACACTTTTGTGTTTATTTATTACAACGTGAATGTATAAACACATTGTTACTAACCTGAGTATCTGCATTGCAAAACTCATGCAGCTGCTCCTGCAGGACCAAACCCTCACATCTTCAGCAGAAACACTGTGCCAAGCCCTGTGCAGCTGTGGGGGGCTGCACAAGGGATGACCCAACCCCTTTGTGCATGGACAGCTCGGGGGATTTGGCAGTGCTCACCAATAAATAAGGTTCTTGCCAGTGGCAAGTTTGTTGGGATTCCTAGGAAGTAAAAGAGAAAGAAAGAAGTTGTTTTGATAGTAGATCAAGTATCAAAGAAATGAAAATAACCAGGTACTTTTGCAACCTGCAGGCTGAGCCCTCTGCCATGAATCCAGGTGTTCCTGCCTGGGGTGAAACTCCCCCCAGTTCAAAGAGGCAGCACGACAGCACTGAGGCTCTGATCTGCACAGATGCATGAGGCCCAGGACCAGGTCTTGATTGCAGACTTCAGAGAAGCATTTTCATTTCATTTTGCCTCTCCAAGCAGCCAGGTGAGGCAGCTCCCAAGGGGAAACCTGCCCAGACCAAGGAACAGTTTCCTCCTCTTGTCTTTACCCTACAGGACGAGGAAATAAATGACCTTGTAGATGAGCAGTGAGCCAGACAGCAAGTGTCCTCCACCAGATTGCAAGTCCTCCTGCAGGGACACTCCTGTGCTCTACACACACAGAGCAATGGGGTCCCACACCCTTGGAGGGAGGATGCATTAGCCAACATTTTGTCAACCAGCAAATAAAGATAAATTAGTCCTAGGAAAAAACCTAACCTGGTGTCTGCTCCACTGAACAAACTTTCCTTTGAATACTGAGAAGATGCCTGGGTTCAGCCTCTGCTGCTCCTTCTGTCCCAGCATACAGTGAGGCACCAGCCACCCACTCCTAATTAACTTGATGGGTAACTCAGCAGCACAAATCACCTCGAGTTACCTTGGCCACGGAGCACAGCGGATCCTTCCACAATGAAGCAGCATGGCAGGAATTATCCCAATCCATAATTGCTCTGAGCAGACAATAAACCAGCTTGTGCTGGTGGAAGTAGCCACTCGGAGGTAATAACCCAGTGAGTAACAATAATGGCAGCAGATACTTGATAAAAAGCAGGGAACAAAAGAGAAAGCTTTCTCTATTATACAGAGAGCGGATGTTTTCTGTTTGCTTCCTTCATTTCAGAAATGCACTTGGCTGTTTGGAGAGCACAGCTCACCCGCACTCACAGCAAGAGGGGGCTGGGGGAGGAAGGGGTCGTTCTTCACTGCTGAGATCATGAATAGGAAAATTGGTTTTCTTCTTTTAATCTTTCTTGGATTTCTGCCCAGCTGGTACCCAGGCATTTTCTTTTCTTTTCCTCAAGAGAAATGTTTGCATATCAGTGGGGGGAAAATGCAAACCTGTTTCTGGTTAAAAAAGGGCATTGAGGTACAGACGTGCTTGTTCCCCACATCCACACCCTGTGAGTGCTCAAGACTGGGCAACAGGAGGGTTGAGCCATGCTTATCTGAGGAAAATTCCTAAAACTAGGAGCTTGCCTGTGCCTGGTGCAGGTGCCTCCTGTTCCTGCTTCTGCTCCTGCACGTGGTTGTGACCTCTTGTTGCCCAAGCTGCTCGCACTGGGGGTCTGGCTGCTTGCCCTGTATCTGCTGGCCCACAGCTCTGCTGCCCTGGTCTAAGCCTGGAGCTCACACAGGGCTATTACCCACCTTCCCCTGATGAATTGGTCTCTGAGAGCAGGACATGGGCAGAGAAAAAAAGAAGTCACCCTATGCTCCTCAAGTGCCACAAAGGCAGCGGCATGGCGGGAGCAGGTGGGCAGTGACTCAGCCCCGAGGATGTTTGTGCTTGTCACTCTGGCCCTGCACCAAGTGCTTGGCACCGGCTCTCCAGTGATGCCCATTCCATGCTCGGCTCCCTCCTGCTTCCCCAGCCGTGCTGCTTGCCCCCAAGCCACTCCCTGCCCCCAGGAGGGCTGCCACAGGCATGGGTGTCAGTGCCACAGTGGCTCCCATGGAGAGGACAGGAGGCGGGTGACATGGAAATCACACCAAGATGTGAAAGATGGAGAAGCAAAACCCAGGGGGTATTGTGGGGGGTTTAGAGATCCAAGTGCCAGCTGGGCATGACACAGCCCAAGCCACCTCGAGCTGTGCCCTACAGCATCACTAAGCCTGCAGCCAGCCATCTGCAGCACAGAGCACCAGGGGAAGGCTCTGCAGGGGCTAAGCACTGCTCATTAAAGTGCCATGTAAATGTGAATGAAGCAGATGAATGGAAGAAGAAATGAATGAAGGAGGGAAGAGGAAGTGAATGAATTTTGCATTGACTTGGTGCCTTTCATCCCAGGATGGCAGAGCTCTGCAGTGCAGCTGATGGGCAGGCACCGTGTCGGTGCTCCCTGGAGAAACCCCCGGTCGAAACAAATCAGATTATTTCCTGTTGACAGAGCCCTTCAGGGAAAGGCAAACAGGGAGATGTGGCATATGGATTTGTATTACTTGAAGCACGAGGTTTTCCCCAAACAAAATCCCTCCAACTCCCCCTTAATCGATGTGACAGATCATTACTTTTTGAGTTGCTCTTGTTCTTGCTATTCCAGACACTGGGTGATTTCCATGGCAACAGCATCCCAGCCACCCCAGGCCTTGTCCTAACCTCTGTCATCTGCTGTCGAGTCACACCAGTGCACAGCCTGCAGAGAGGAGCAGCAGGGCCACAAAGGTGCCTTTTGCACTGGGGGTTAAAGACCCCTCTTTCCACCCTCTGCAGCCCTTGCCTGTAAGCCCCAGGGAACCTCTTGCAGCCAAACACCACACAAGGCTTGCAGGCAGCTGTGGTGGAGCATGTGGAAATGAAAAAATTATTTTCTGGAGGTTTTCTTGCACTGTTTTAGGACACAATCAGCTGAACCCACTGGCTGAAACTGGGGTCCAGTATGGTTTGAATGGGGATGATGGGAAGGAGCTGCAAGATGCTGTTGCTCCCATGGTAATGGAAAGCAGGGCAGGGACCAAACCTAGGTGCTTTGGGGAGGAAGGAGAATCCATCTTTACTTCTGGTTTGGTGGAGAAATTGTGCTCTCTTCTTCTTCACCTTCTGAAGGAAAACCAGTCAGGGATGCGATCCTGCAGCAACCTGGTGCTACTACCATGAGCAGCACACCCTTCCCAAAGGAGCATCCAGCCCCAGTGGAACGTGGTGCCACTGATCCCCCCTCAGAGCCAGTGTTATCCCACTTGGCTGCATGGAACTGGGGTGTTGTCACCCCCCAATATCATATAGGTGCTCCTCTGGCAATTTGCAACTGTGACATTCCCAAGTGTGGCCATGTGAGCTGCTTTAAGGGTGTTTAGTAGAGTATCTGAGGCCGGATGCAAAGCTCAGGAATCACCTGTGGGCTTTGAGTAGTTTTTTGAGTGGACCTGAAGAGCACAAAGGCTGCTGTGCGTGGGGGTCTGGGTACAGAGCACTGCTGTGCTGAAAGAACCGGTGCTGCGAGCCCTGCTCACGCAGGAACCGCCTCTGCTGCTGAGGCAGCTGGAGCAGGTGGGTTGGTTTTGCCTTTCACTTACCCTGCTCCCTCCAGCAAACAGCTTCCCCTCTGAAAGGCAGGGAGGGCTGAGGGTGGCTGAGTGCCACTGCAGGGCCTGGGAATGGGCTGTGGCAGGGCACACAGGGGCAGTTGGTCCTCACACCTCACCTGACCCAGCAGATAAAGTGCCTTTGTTCAGTCACATCACCTTTGTGATTCAAGGTTTGCCCCAACACAACAGTGTGTTTTCCTGCCAAAGTTTTGCTGCCCTGCCTCTGCATCAGCCTGCATCTCACATAAGCTGTGTTGAATTTCATAGTAACCCTGCAGAGTTATTGCTCTATAACAAACACAATTGCTGCACTAGACTCAGCTCACCACTTAGCTCATCCAAATATTAACCAAGCACCAAATGCAGCGCCGTGGCCTGCTTCCCCATCTTCCCACAAGGAGTCTGCCCACTGGGCTTGGCAGTTGCAGGACTGGACCCAGATGAGAGGATCCATTTGCAGACTGGACCAGCAGCTCCCTTGAGCAAGGCTGACTGCTTCAAAAACTCACTGCTGGAGTTTTTACAGTTGCATTCAATCAACCCTTTGTTTACCTTCCCTTCACAGATAGCCAAAGAGATGTTCTGTCCTGCCATAGCCTGAGCTAAGTTGCTTTACCTGAGTGTTAATGGCCTGGGCTCAGAGGTCAAAGGCCCTTGGTTGAATTCTGGACCAGTTCCTTGGCCTTGCACAGTGAAGCATCTGGTTGGCTTTGGAGCATCCATGTTCACAGCACAGTAATTTCTCCAAGTACTTCTCCAACACAAACTGCTCCATGGAGGACTCCAGCCAGAGCCGGGACATCTTTGGTGACTGTGGATCTGAGGAGGGACACAGCTTTAGGAAGGGCAGGGAGCACATTTCTGTAATGCCATCACCTGCCTTTCAGGAGCTATTCACTCTGATGCAGGGCTTAGCACCAAACCTAAATATATTCAGACAACTTAATAAAAACCAAGGGTCTAAAATACATATCATGGCAAACCCTCGATTAAACAAGCTATCAATATCCTCTTTATAATTAAAACAGGGGAGAGCCCTGTAACTCCTCATCTTTACAGGGAGTATGGTGGTATGGCCCTTACTGGGAGCAAGGGCTATAACATAACCCCGGCCAGGGGATAACTGCTTTTCCAGCTCTGCAGAAGGATGGGTGACCTTGGTGCTATTCAGCCAGAAGAGCTTCCTAGAACAGGGCCAGCTGCAGGAAACACTGGGTGATGTTCTGGGGCTGTGTGGGCAGGACCAGAGCAAAGCTGCTCCTTTTCAGCTTAACCTCCCCAGAGCACTCAGGCAGAGCCAGCCCAGGCTGCATGGAGCTAGAGCACTGCTCCCTCCACCCACACAGACACCATTTGGGAGAGAGGAAGAGGGGAAAAAAAAATCAGAAGACAAATTGAGAGTTACCTCTGTATTTTCTTTGCCTGCCACCCCCATCATTCCCCTTCAGCCCAATCATTCTCTTCCTCTTCAATCGAGGCCAATTTGCAAGAGGAGCAGCTCCCAGTGCCTGAGTGCAAAAGCCTTTAATTACTGTCATCTGGGAGGCTGTGCCAGGCTCCCCTCCAGGGCCTTTTCATACTTTTTGGAAGACACTGCTCGAGCCTCCAAGATGCCATTTATCAGGCTTTATTTAAAAGAAGCACTCCCTGCCTGTTGGGAGGCTGGGGAGGAGGTTCCTGACAATCCATGTGCCCTGCTGCTGCATGAACATGGCAATCACCTCTGGGCAGGGGGTGGTTCTGGCTGCCCCATGGGGTATCAGGCTGGCAGCAGCCCCTGCATGTGGCAGTCACCACATTCAAGCCCTGAGAACTACATTGCTCTGTCCCTTTGCTACCTCTCCTCCTGTTTCTTGAATGAAGACATAGACAAGACTGTAAATGGGGCCAGATAGGGACAAGGAAAATTTGGGGAGACCTGGCAATTGTTAAATGAAGTGGCCTCAAAGCATTGTCTCCCAGGAGCCCCCAAATCTGCATCTCAGGGAGTACACTCCCAACTGGAACATGTTCCCTCCTGCACAGCGTGGGTTTTGGTATCAGCCAGGGCTTTGAGTTTTATCCTGCACAGGGAAACAGGAATGCAGGACCCCCATAAACCAGTCTGGCAGACCCAGCACACAGGGAGGGGAACCTCCTTTCCCCTGCTTGCCCAACCAACTGCAGGCAGGACTCGGGGCTGGATGGACCTTTGGGGTGAGACAGGCTGAGCTGCCTTAAACATAAACGCAGCCTGAGCTGAGGCCTGGGACTCTGCCCACACAGTGACCTTGCAGCCTGGGCTCAGCATACACTGAGATACACAGGAAAGGATGCCAGAAGATTTCCAGATGTCCAGGACCAGCACTCATGGGACATACTCTGTGAATTACACCCACCAAAGCTATCCTTCTAATATCTCATCTTTGGAGCATCACCTGTGGCAGAGAAAAGCTGCAGAGCCTCTGCCAGTGGGTGGCACTGCAAAACCAGCAGTATGGAAGGAGCAGCAAGGCAAGGGCCTGGGGGTGGAACAGCCGCGCAGACACTGCACTCACAGAGTGCTGCACATCTCCCGTGGATTGGATATGGGCATCGTGGGGACGCTGCAGCCTGGTGGTGAGAGCAGGGAAGCTGCTGGGGGGAGAGGAGCAGGCAAGGGGGCATCACCAAGGGTTTCCAGGTGCTGCTGTGGTGTGGGGTCAGCCCAGGCAGCAGGAGTGTGAATCCATCCACGTCCACATGGGACAGAGCCAATTCATGTCCATGTGGATAACTTCCTCAAAGGTAGGAGCAGCTCCTCAGCTTCCCCTGCTCTCCTACTGTAATGTTCTGTCTGCAGCTAAAAGTCAGGTCACCCTAAAGTGTAAGGTCTCACCCCTGGGAAATGGGCAGGCTCCTATCCCCAGCCTGCAGCTCCAGTGAAGAACGTGGTGTGGTAGGTGTGAGAGCTTTTGGACCATCTTGCCTGCAGACACAGGACCCCTGGAAGCACCACGGCCACCAAAGATGTGCATGACCCAGGGGACTGGGAGCCCCGAAGGAAAGTGTGCTGTACCTGCATCACCTCCTGGCCAAGTGGGAACTAAGGATCCAGAGGCAGCTGGGTAAACCTTGAGAGTGCTAAAACAGGCTCTACACTGGAGACTGGCCTGGTCTGGGGGTCCATGTTAAAGATCTAGAGTTCTGCTCCAGTTCCAAAGTGGTTGTGCTCCTCACACCCCTCCTGACACAGATTTACTCTTGATTGCAGCTCATCTACACCTGATGTCCCATCTCTGGTGACCAGCTAATAGCCAGCAGGTCTCCAGTTAGATTTCATATCCCCATCCAGCTACAAATGCTCTCACATGTCCAAGGCAGTAAATGCTCTGTCCTTCTTCCTTTCACTAATAGACAACAAACAAAGGAGCATCTTCTTCCTCTCCCCCATGATGTCCCAGAGGTAGCTGGGAACCACAAAGCTTTAGAGGAGTGGGCTTATATAGCCCCAATCTGACTCCAGGACCATGAGGCCTCATGCTGGGAGTGGGACATCTTTGAGGAGGAAGTCAGAAGGACGGGCAGGGAGCCATGACAGAAAAAACCTGGCTTGTGCAGAGGGAATTTGGCTCTGAAGGGCTGCACTGTCTGCCTGGCGGGGGCAGCCATCTCTGCTAATGCAAATTTTCTCTGGCAGGAGAAAAGGCTTCATCCAGCCGATTGTGGACTAGCAGGAGACATGAGTGCCACCTCAAGAGGAGGATGCCTCCATTATCAGAGGGCTCAAAGATGCAGCACCAGGGCTTCTTCCAGCTCTGCCTCCTGCAGGGAACACTCTGCTGACTGGCATGGTGGGGGTGGCTGCAGAATCCCATCTCCTGCCTGCCCACATGCATGCTTACAGAAATGCCTGGGTACAGCTCACTGCAGACTGGGGAAAAGCTTCAATCTGGCCCTTCTGCTGCAAACGGATCTGGTTTGCTCCCAGTGCTGAGCGCTCTGTAATTACAGCACGTCCCACTTAATCGGGATGTGCTTAATTGGGAAATCCACTTACCGGGATGTCACCTAGGGAACCGATGGAAGCTTGATAACACTTTAGAGCAATGCCTGCTGCTTTATAGGGAAGGTAATTCTCCTACAGGGAGATGCCTTCAGGTGGCTGAATCATATTCCTCCTTCCAGCAGCATCCAATGCTCCTGGCTGCTTGTTCCTGCAACAGATTTCAGCTTTCCCCTTAAGTAGGTTACAGGCAGGAAATACACCAACTGCTACTGCCAGCTCACTGCTGTCCTCTGCTCCAGCTGAACAGGCTGCCACTGCCACGTGGGCCAGCCCTCAGCTGTCCCTCTGCCTGGACCCATACACCCAGCACGCCCGACCCCCTTCCCCCTTTGAAGACAGCTTTCCTTCCACACATGGAAAATTTTTGAAGTTGGTAATATGATTAGGCCTGGCCAAGCTGCTCTTTGCAGCAGAAGAGGGAGCAAGATGACCTGGTCATCACCTGGATCAGGGCAGAGCAAGAGTTTTGGAGACAACCAGCATCTCTTACCATTAAGCCCAACACCTGTCCTCCCCTAACTTCCCTCCAGCAATAAAACACAGCAAATGTCCCAGTGACAATAAAAAGGGGAGCTGGGAGCAGTCCTTAGAGTGAAAGTTGAGTCAAGCACTTGCAAAGGCCAGTTTTTTCTCTGGTTTTCCATGGGATGAGGGTTTATGTGGTCACCCTAACTGCGCATGCATATATAGACCTCATAGACACCACCAGTAACTGCAAAACCTCTTGATCTACCTAGGCAGAGAGAAGCAGCCTTTCCAAAAATGATAAATTCCCACAGATTTTGTAGTAGCAAGAACCAGAGAAGAGAAAATTTATGAATATCCAACCTCTCCCCATCCCTCAGAGATGGGACAGCCCTTTACAACCCCAAATCCCCACACAGCACCTTTCCATGGGAGAGGGCTGCCAGCTGCTCCAGGATCATTAGTTCTCCAAATTTTTGGTAACACCTGGCTTATTTCTGCCCTTTTCAGGTAGACTGCCTTTTCTTTCCCAACTGCACAAAACCACACTGCCCCTCTTCTAAAGGTGAGCCCTTGGATAGAGGCTGCCTTTGTTCTCCAAAACATCTGTCCCATGCAGCAACAACTCAACACAACTTTTGAAAAAGCTGTGCTGATCTTTTTGGTCTCATCAGCCAGGAGGAACTGGGGTAAATCAAGGCAAACTCTTTGGGTGCATAATTGTGATTGCTTTTCAGACACTTGAAAATGCAATAGCTTGACATCAAATGAGGGATTTTTATGGCTGCACATGGTTTGTGTTTCTCTGAACAAGCGAACTTCCAGATTAGCTACAGTGGCTTTTTAAAGTGCTATAACATATGCAAAGGCACTTGTAATGTATAGTGATTTCTGTAAAAACAAGAGGTAAGTGCTGAAATGTTTCCTGATTTATCATTTTGCTTCTCCTAACCCACGCTGGGAGAAGGGGTAAATGCAATCCTCTACTCCCTTTTTGGCTTCTTCCAGCCCAGAGACAGATGGAAGATAAAACATCACATACTACAGAACTTGTGCCTTTCAGCCACTCTGGTAATTGGAGAAGAGAAAACCCTCTCAGCTCCTGACTATCACAACCAACAGCACACACAGCAAATACTTTTCCAAGGTGCAACACAACATGAATGGTGAAGCTCCATCACAGCAGCATCTGGCTGGGCACGATGGGCTGGGCAGCACCTCCCAACAGAGATGCTGGAGGGTCTAAATGAGCAAATCACCCTGATGAACCACATTAGTAGGGTCAGGCCTCTGCTTTCCTGACAGCAAGGTTACCCCATTGTCTCCTCCTCTTGTTCCTGCCCCTCTTTTCCTTCACACTGCTAAAATCCAGGCAGAAACCCACAAGGGTGTGCAATGGGATTGCTCTCCATGTCACTTGTTTGTGTTGGTTTAAATAGACATGCTGAACCATTACCAAGGACCACATTTTCGACACAGATGTCTCAGGGGCTGGGATTACTTTTTACTAAAACTGAGTTGTGCAGAGGCTTGGCAAAGGAAAACATCCCAGCAACCAGGGCTCCCATTTTCTGAGCCTGGGTGGAAGAAATAAAGTACAAGCTCAAGCTCCATTTTAGATGGAGCATCATTTATCAGAGCTAAACAGGTTCTTCCCCTCCCCTGCCACAGAGCCAAGCTGTGCTGGGGCTGCTTCCCCAGTGCCAAGGCAGGGCTTCCCCACCAGCCAGGGCCCTGTGGCCACTGTGGCAGTCAGTGCCACAGTCATTACCAGCTGACAGGAGGGTGAGTCCCAGCCTTACCTGGCACAGCTCACTGCAGTCAGGCTCAGACAGAGCCCTGGAACAGGGATGAGTCCTTCTGAGCTGGAGGTTTTTAAGCACGTGCCCTTGTGCCAGGCATGTTCAAACCCATCCATTGCCTCTGAGCAACTGCAGCTCTCTGCTGCCAGCGCGAACATGTAAACCCACCTGGGCTGCCTCTCGCATCTGTTTTTGCACATAACAATGGTTGTACAACAATCTGGAGGGTCAGCAGACCCGCAATCTTTAAATTAACCGTGTGCATTTTTCTAGAAAAGCAACACTTACCCTTAGCAGAGTTTATGTGACATGGATTTAATGTGCTTTGTTACTGTAAATTAAACACAATTATTTAACAACTGCCAATAGCACTCTTTGCATCACTGTGTCTTAAAAGCTGTTTAGCATGACCATGGTTAAAATGCAGATTATTTTTAAGGTTTTCAGTGCATTTGCTGTCAGATGAGAAGGGAAAGGTCCAGCACTTGCAAGTGTGAGCTGTCTGGATGGGAACCTTCCTGCAACAATCAGAATGGCACCTCAGTTACCTGGCTGTCACCATGCCAGTAAAAGAAATTTGAAAGGAGGGGAGGAGATGTGGAAAGGAGAGATGTCCTCGAATGGAAAAAAACCACACAGCTAAGACAAGATCAAGTCTCAAATATTAAGGGATCCTTCACTTGTATTAGCAACTCCTGCTAAGTGGTCTCTGCTTAATCCTTGGGTGCCAGAAACTTCTCCCCCTCTCATTTCTTTTCAGGGTAAGCACACAGCAGAGATGCTGGATGAGCAGCACTGGCTCTCCTACTGAAGTCCTGGCACCTGAACATCCACCCTTTTGTTTTTGAAAAGACTGGGGACACAAACCATTGTTTTCTAGCTAATTGCAGAGAGCTGGAAAGGGAAAACACAGCAATATTTGCTAACAGCAAATATTTGGAGACCTCAGTCCAAACTGTATTGATTCACTGAGTGTAAACATGGGCAGAGAGAGAGCTTCAGGCACTTCAGCATCTCATGGCTAATTAAAGCTGGGAGAAATTTGTCTCAGCAAGTTGTGAGCCTTGTACTTCTCCAGTGTGACTAAGCCCCCGTGCGGTATCTCATTTACCAGGAGGGGCGATGAGCTGCCAGCACCGTGTTCCTGCAGGCACAGGGGCTCATTGAATGCAGCTTGATGCTCCAGGGCAATCCTGCTTGCCAGCTTACCTGCACCATCCCAATCCCAATCGGCCTTGCAAACTGCAAGACAGCTCAGTGGGAATTTTATTTGAAGGAGTATTCAAAAAATCCTCACAAAATCTGAGGGTCTGACCAGAACAACGGGTTCTTGTGGTTTCTGCTGGGCTGTTTTTCCAGTGAGGCAAATTGGGTTCTTCTCCTGCAACCCAGCAAAGCTGAAACATGCTCCTGACAGTCACAGGACCTCGAGGCTCTCAACCTCCTCTGAGTCCTGTCCTTAACCATGGTGAGAAAGTCATGGCACCATCTTGCTTGGTATTAGTGATGCAAATCAAGATCAATTTCTCCATAAATAGCTCATTAGCAAAGATTCTGTCCTTTGCCTCCAGCTCTAGCTTAAGAGAAGGAAATCAGCAGCAACTCCACATCTAAGAGCAAAAAGACGTTTCTCAGAGGGTACAACTGAGTTATAACAGGGCTGGATTTTGGGAACTGCTCTCTACACCCCAGAGCTCTCTGTGGGGAAAGGTAGAAGTACTCAGAGGTCCCAATTTCCATTTCCTTTCCCCATTGTTTCCCTGGGCTGCAAATGTTTCTTTCCTTACCTTTCCACCCAACCAGACTCACAGGCCAGGCCTGTCCCAGTTGTCAGCTGGCCCCACTTTGCACTATGCCAGTTTTGGCTAATTTGCCCAAGAGTCAGTGTGGCACAAGGAGCTCTGCCCTGGGGCAAGGGTAAGAAGCCACCCTTCATGGTTTTTGGGGGTCCCCATACACTAGCAAGCCTCCAAAGATCCTTTCCCAAGCACCTGGGAATCCCCACCTGTCCCTTTCCCCTGGGATAACCTGCCCAGGGGTAGGTGACCTTCTTGGCTGGACTGATGCTGTCACCACTCTATTTTGTGGGCTTGGTGGCTCCCTTTTTCAGCCAGCATTAAAGCCAGCCAGCCACTGACTCCACAGCAGAGGCTTCCAGAGGACAGGCAGGAACTGTTCATCCAGAGATAGAGGTAGTTTTTAAAGGGAAATCCTGCTCACTTCCCAAAATGAGGGAGGTTTTTACCAGCACACAGCCCCAGTCAAACGCACTTGTGGCACCAAATGCAGCACTAAAAGAAAAAGACTTGCTCTGTGGAACAGAGCTGTGGTTTTCAAAGCTAACAGGGAGAAAGGGCACTGTAAATACCTGGAGGAAGCGTGGGCACAGCTTATTAATAGACAACTTGCTGTGAGACATTAGGCTGCATGACAAGGCTTTCACTGTCCTGGTGTCCTCACATGCCCTGTTCCTGTTCTGAGCTGGGCTCTGAGCATGCAGCACAGCCATCAGACCTGCTCACTTCGATGGGGCACACAAGGTGGGTTAATGCAGCTCACACCAGTGCTTTCCTTACTCGAGAACTCACCACCTGTGTTCAGCTGCTGGGGAGAAGCTCCTGTCCCCAGCTCCTGTAAAGTATCCAGCCAAAGATTCTGATGGGCACAGATGAGGGCCTGAGGAAGGCAGGCAAGAATGCCAAGAAGGGTTATTTCCCAAAAACCTGAATTGCAGGGGTTTAACATTTCCTGAACTGCCAGGAGGAGCTAATTTTGTTATCTTTACACTCCAGCTCATCCAGTCATTCCCCAAAAGGCTGCACAAAGTATTTGCTCTCTGGTTTCTCTCCTGTGCTGCTGTCAAGACAGCTCCTAAGTTTAGAATCAAAAGCCACTCCTGATACTTAATTATGAGCTGGGTTTATGTATTCCTGCTTAGCAAAGCCTTGTCTAACACAGGGTGCCTATATCCTTTCCCAATGAAAGCCATACAGAAAAGTACCAGCCCGTGAGTGACAGAACAGTGACCCTGCACTGCCACACTACAGGAATCCCAGCAGGATCACACAGGTTTTATTTCTTGTTTCCAGATACTGACTCTTCTGTCAAGCAGAGTAACAGACAGATGGACTGTTTTTGGAGAGAACTGGCTATTTGCCTAGGGAGAAAGGGCAAACAGCCCTCAAACAGCCCTCCTGCCCCAGGTGATGCTGGGGAGAGCAGGTCCATGGGCAGTGAGGGACTTTTACCTTCACACTCCTGGGGTTATTTCAGCATTTCTTCTCTCAGCTTGTGGCTTGCTCAGGGCCCAAAGATGCACAGATTCATGTTATTAAAGGGCTCTTTCTGTTGACATTTTTATTTTTAGGCAATATCACTGAAACATTCACCACTGCTGCTTAGAGGTAATGGAAAAAGAGGTGAGCTCCAGATTCTTGGTGATGGGGACCTCAAGACAGGCAGCCAAGCTGGGTTGGGATGTGGCCTGGTTTCCCTACTGTGTTTACAGTCCATGCCTTGAGCAGGGATGTGACTGAATTGTGGCACTGTCCTCAGTAGCTTCTGGCCACGCTGACCCCTCCCCAAAAGGTTAAAAGCATCTGTGAGCTGAAGACAGGCTGGGATCAGTGGCAGCCAACTCAAACAGTGTTGCAGCATATGCCACAGTACAGGTCACAGTTGAGACAGCCATGATACATAGAATATCATCATACAATTTCAGAGAGCTTTAAGCATTCACACAAACACAGCAATACCTTACCCCACCAGAAGGCTTCAGGGGTCTGCCCATACAGAGTAACACCATTCCACCTCAGAAGGCTGCAAGCATCTGCCCTTCTTGCTCTTTAGCCCAACCTTTTATACCCCTCATGTTCATGCATTCTGTGTGCCCTCTGTTCCCTTTGGTGGTTGCTCAGCACACCTGGGCACTCCATGGCTCACTGCTGTCAGTGCTGCTCACAGCTGTGCCCTCTGGGGATGAGGCTGGGCCCAGCCCCACTCCCAATTGTCACAAACTGTGTGCCTACAGAACAGAACTTCACTGAAAGAGACTGCTGAGCACCCAGGGCTGCTGCCTTGCCCAGGATATCCATGGACAGTCTCTCCCCTTTGGTCACTAGGCTGGGGGACAGGAGACAATCTGTGTTTCTTCCCGAAGATTGCTTTTGTGGCTTCACACTGAATCCCTCCCCACTTTGTCCCAGGCAGGCTGGAGAGAAGAATATCCTGAGAGAGAAGTTACTCCAAACTGAGCAAACACTTAGCAAAATACATTCCTCTGACACCTGCTCAGCAGTGGGGAAGTGCTGGTGGGATGTGAGCTGGATTGTCACCCTCATCCCTTTCTGTCCTTCCCTGGTGTGGGGCTGGGCTGGCTCCATCACATCCTGGTGCTGCTGGAAGCACTGGTGAATGTGTTCCTTGCCTGATTTCAGTGACAGGGCCTGGTAACCCATGAGAGCTACAGCTACCTGCCCTGGGAAAGCCACAGCAGCCACCTGGCCGAGGCCATGAAGGACCTGGCAGTAAATGAAAACCCTCCTGAGCAGCAGCATCAGGGCACAGAGGTTCAGTTAAATTTCTTCCTGCCTTCTGTCTGTCCCATATTGCGAGGAAAACATCGGAAGCAGTGCTGGCATGTCACCCACTGGGTGTTGACTGCAGTGCTGTCACTCTTGGGCTTTGCCCTCACCCTGGAGGCCTCCCCTGGGCTATCTGCCCTGCCCACTATGCCTGGCACAGGCAGCAAGGGGCTGCCCACCATCCCAGGAGCCACCATTCAGGAGGAACCACAGGTGGCAGATGGCTAGATAGGGAGAGCATGTCTTTTGGAGAGGATTTTGTATTTGGTAAGCTTAGGCAAGTTTTAAGTAACTCCAGTTTTGTCCTTTGAAGTAATCAGTGGAATATTTCTGTCAGAAAACCAAGTATGCCACCAAAACACTAATGTGGGGGGAAAAATCCTCTAGAAAATGTTAGATCAAAGTGATCATATTCTCTCACTGATTTTCACGTGGGTGGCATCACAGGTCTAGACACCATCACACCCCTGCAGCCAAACACATGCAGGCACACACTAATTGATAACTAATGTGTCCTTTTCCCAGGACTTTGCCAGTCTCAAAGCACTCGTACGCCTCTGCAAAATCATTTTCCAGAGCACTGGCTTTGGCCTGTGAGGGGCTGCTGAGCAGTCCGTCCCCTGAGCAGGGGGTGCAGCCACAATTGTCCCCTTGTGCCAAACAGGGAGTGCCGGGTGCAGTGGGAACACTTGACCACAGAGACCTGAGCCGTGCTTAATAGAGCTCTTGTAGGGCTTGCCTGCTAAGAGCCTTAACTTCTTACTGCATCTTGCCAAGGTTTAGCCAAAGCAGGGCTCCTGGCAGGGTGCTGATTGATTTCCTTTCCCATGAAAATGGACTTATGACTTCATATTTGTTCCTTGTCCCCAAATCCCATTTTTTTCCAGGTAGAGCAGAGAGGAATTTGATGGATTATAATTAAGAAGGTGTTGTTCTGAACAAGGAAGGGGCAGGAAGGTTAATGCAGAATGTGGATGAATTGCCTGAGGAAGAGATATTTTAATGGGAAAAGCCTTGTGAGAAGAGAGCTTTAGGGCTCTTCTTCCCTGCATAGCAGGTGGGTATTTACAGGCACGCTCTGACTGAGTTTATTTTGGCTGTAGGTGGACATTGGACTTCCTAGGCCCCCCTTTCGTTCTGCAGTGATGCTCAGCAGCAGTAACTGTGACAGGAGAGGGGGATTTGTACTGCTTGTGTTAGGAAGCCCCATTGCAGGGCCGTCAGGAAGGAGCTGCTTATGAGACCACAGAACTCACATATGAAATAAAAAATAAGTAACTGCTAATATATAATATAACCCTTCCCAGCCCTCCAGCACCATCCACCCCAGAGCCCCAGAGCACTGTACAAACAGTAATTAAAACTTCCCAGCCCCCAGCTTTGCCCGCGGTGCTGAATTCATTTTCCAGTGTGGGAAAATAAGCCTTTTATGATTCTGAGAGACAACACAATTTTAACAGCAGGAGAGGTTACTGGTGACACATAAGCTGGGGTGTGAGCCTTGGTCCTTGCCTGGCAACAGGAGGCTTTTCAAGGCAAGAACAAGTGGCTGGTCTCTTCTCCATCATGGACATTATGCACATGTATCACTGCAGTGGGTAGCACAAGACTACCAGCTCCATGCACTCAGTCCCAGTGGCTACAATCCAACTTGCTTTGCAGAGGTAAAGGCCAAAGAGAAGTGAAGGGCACAGGGGGAATATGGCTGGAGAAGCCTGTGACAAGCCCCTTGCCCAGTTACTCCTCCTGGAGCATCAATCTGCCTTATCAAGCATTGTCAGGTTCAGTGTGCCACCCTCCTGACCGCGTGTCTGAATTCCATGAGAAATGTGATACCAGAAACATCCTACAAGAAGGAAAGGAATGCCTGAACATGCAAGAGCTTGGCTTAGTTCAGGGCTTGCATTGCAGACCAGAAACATTGGCCCTTTGCTTTTGGGTTAACTTAACATGGTAACCAGTCCAACATCAAAGAGCCCGTCCGTCTCCTGCCTCCTGCCTACTCCATGCTCCCCAGGAGCCCTTGGAGATAAATCTTGCACTGTTGGGTGTGGACACAGCTCTTGGGTTCAGTGTGAGCCCATGGGAGCTACTCAACAATGTGTGCTGCTTTCAGGGCTCCCTGGAGCCCTTGGCCAGCGTTTCCTCCCCATGGTTAATGTGCTGTCTCCAGTGCCTGCCCAGGCAGCGCCTGCTCCCTTCCCCTCCATCCTACCACTGCCTTGCAGGCTGGCCAAAAAATTCCCCTCTGCTCTTAACAGCTTGGTGAATTCTGAAGGACCATTTGGGAGGAAAAAGCAATTTTAACTCAGGAAACAGATTAGCTCCCTGCTCTGCCAACGCTGCCTTCAAATCACTGAGCCCAGAGCCTCTGGCCCACCAGGGGCAGACATTGGGCTGCCTGGAAACCACAGGGCTTGGTGAGAGGTCCCATGGCAGAGGGGAAACAACCAGACAACCAGAAATTTCAGCCTCCTGTCACTGTTGGGCTGTTGGGCTGTTTCTAGACACATGCCAGCACCACCTGCGTCTGTGTCACTCCAGGGAGTGCTGCTGCAGTCTCGCAGCAGCTGGAGAAGTGCTTATGGAGCCAGCAGTGCTGCACTGAGGGTTATTCAGTTCTTTGTAATGGATTCTCCTTACCTGCCATTATTTCCAGCTCTGAGTCAAGAGGAAGGGAATGGGCTGGCTTGAAGGGCTTTGGTGAATCCTCTGGTTCTGCAGTGGAGCTCTGCAGAGCTGGGCACTCGCTGTGTTTCTCTCATCATCCCTGCAGGTTGATGCTCCTGGAGAATGGGGATCCGGTTTGGGCTCGTTGTGTTTCATGTGTGAAAGGGACAGTCATCTGTAAAGGAAAAAGAGAGGCCTGGAAATCTGCTGCTTTCATTAGGCTTTCTTTGGGGCTAGCTTAGTTGTTGGAAATCAGTACAACCATGAAGAAAGCAGCCCATGGGACTCTGCTCAGAGTGCCTAATTCCTATTAAATAAATAGGAAGAGAAGCAGCAGCACTGCAACAGGGAATGTTCCCTGTGGACAATGTGATTTCAAATTAATTTCTCCATGGAGGGGTTCTCCCACTTGCCCAGCAGGCCTTGTGGAGGCCAGGAAGGCTCAGAGAGGGGATTGCCCTGCAGCAGCAGTTCCACAGTCCCCATTCCATCATCTTTCTAGGATTCAAAATTTCTGCTTTTCTTTCTGAACCAGAATGATGCCAAGCTACAACTATTGAAATCCTTCAGACTGAGCTCTTTCTCTATCTCTGCTCTGGCCTGAGGTGATTTCTCAGCTCAAGCTGCACCATCAGAGCAATTACTGTGCTCACAGCAAGCCCCACTGCCTGGCACAGCTGTGCCTGCACAACCCCACCACCCACTGCAGCAGAGCTGGTGGCAAAGGCTGGGCTGAGCTGGAGCTGGCAGGGCATGAGGTTTCTGCTTTGATGGCACCCTCTGTTTCTGACCTGGATAGGCTCTAGAATTGTAACAAAGCTACAGGTAGAGAGGAATGTTGTTTCAATAAAGCTGGATTAATCAGAAATGATTTCCCAGATGGCAGCAGCAGATGGAGGAAAGCCCACCCTCACCGAGGGTCACTTCTGCCAGGAGAGAAGGTAGGACAGGGCTGAACAAGAGCATTTATCTGAACTAATGGGTCATGGAGACATTTGAAGGGAAGTTTCCTTTGGAGCAAAAAAAGGCAGGTCTCTGCTTTCACTCACCATCTCCCCATGGCAGCTCTTTCCTCCTCTTGGCACACAGTTCTCATCCCCCAGCTGACACCCCATGGCAGCAAACCCTAATCACATCCTCCTCCTAAGATGAGATAACAGGGAAAGAGGCTTGGCAGGACAAGAGACCTCCCAGCAGCCCCTGCAAAGCCAATCTCGTGGCCTGGGGTCCCCCTCGCTGCAAATCCCTGTGGTTCTTTTTTCCTGAGCTGGGACAAAGTGGGCACCGGGGCTTTAGCCGATGTTGGTTAGAAAATAACCGTGAGAAAGGAATAAACCAATTAATTGCTGACCCACTGGCAGCCAACACCTCTCCCCCACCTCCCCCTGCACAATAAAACCTGTCTCCTTAGCTCAAGCAGATTTAGAGTTGCTGCAAAGAGCCTAGAGAAGAAAAAAAACCTTTCCCACTCCAGCTAATAATATTTCCAGATAATCTGTTTGAGGCAGCACCCTCTGCGAACCAGGAAAGCCTTTAAGAGCCGTTAACACCTTTATTCAGACTTCCTCATCCTCCCCCAGACAAGCTGTGATTAATTATCCAATCCAGCCCGATACCCCTGGGAAATAGCTCTGGGTCTGGGCATTCATCCGAGGATTTGCAGGGTCCCTCTGAGAGAGCAGTTCCTGCTCTCTCCTGGTAAGTAGGAAAGGGCTGGTGGGGAACAAACTGCTTCCAGTCCTGCACTTCCATCAGCCAGGCCAGTGGATGAGGGGAGGGCAGGTCAATGCAGGGTCTTGGCAGCACTCATGGCTTTTTCTCTGGCCAGTGTCCATAGACATCACCAGCTGCACTGTCCCTGGAAGCCCTTCCCTGAGAAGCTGCCCCTGGAATCACACCCCTTTTGGTTCCCACCTGGATTTCACAGCCCTCCTTCCACCTTCACGGCTCTCTGACTCGCCTTGCTTGGAGGATACTTTCCTACCATTTTCCAGTCCTGCCAAAGGTGTTGGGGATGGAGAAGGCAGGGAGGAGAGGGGAGTTCCTGCCTCTCAGGTTGCTGCTGGGATGCTGCACCTGAGAGGTGCCCCTATGTAGGCCATTGCAGACCAATGCAGCTCCTAACACTCATCTTGTACTTCACTGTCCCACCTGTGCTACATTTACCACCAAATCCAGGCCCTTTTTGTGTCCCAATGACATCCCTATGGCTGCACACGGCCTCTCCTGGCTGCTCAAAGGAGGATCAGAGCTGCTCCAAGATCACGGTATTGCCAAGCAATTTACTGAACCCAAGAGGACACATTCCCCTTGTACCAAATGCCAATCTACATCCTATTGGGATGACACCAAGTCCAAGTTTGTCCACCACAGCCCTTAATCCATGGTAGCTGTAGCCCTTAGGCTGTTCAAGGATTGCCACGTTAATGGCCACCCTGCCCCAATCCCCTCTGCTCTGGCAGGGTGCAGACATGGCTCCTCTGGGGGTCTATGCTAATGTCATGCACACATTTTAGGACTTTTCTCACTGTACGAAGTCCCTGTAAACCCCCCATTTTCAGGGGAGACTCCTCATCACACCCCAAGCCCTGCCCACACACTTGCTGGGAGGGTGTGAGTGAGGGGGCACTGTGAGGCTGGCATGTCCATGATGTGCAGCCATGGAAAATCTGCAATTAAGGAGACATAGCAGCCTTCCTTACAGGCTCCAAGCTGAAGTTCCGTGGTTTTATGACACTTGAAGGAGCTCCTTTCCATAGGACCCTGTCCAAGAACTCACCCCTGTGCACTGCATGTTGTCTGCTGGTCTATTTATACCTGCCAGGGGCGAAACCTCAGAAATATCCTCGTCCACCACCTCAAAGCAGTATCTGCCATCACTGTTTTCTGCCATCCACCTCTAGAAACCTTCAGCCAGGAAATAAAACCAGAGAGCATAGCAGTAGCTCGGGGGTCCCAGACATGAAAACTGTTGTCCTCTCCCTATTCTCTTCTCCTCGTAACCAGAACAACACATTTAGATAATTTTCAAACAAGAGTACTTAAGGTTCAGCATCTTGTCTGCTTTTTGACAAGGTGCCAAAGAAAGAGTGAGGAGAAAGAGAGAACATTTCTGCCAGATGGGTGCCAGCTCCCCCAGGGTGCTTCACAGCCCCAGGTGCTGGTTTGCATCACACCTACACACTCTGCTTTCTGGGCAGGGCTTGGTTTCAACACTCCCTTTATTTTTAGCCACACTTTCAAGAAAGGGGAAAATAAAAATCTCAGAACCTCTGCAGCTTCCTGAAGCTCTTGAGAAAGAGAAAGCTGAGGAGTGAGCAGGCAGCTGGGAGGGTCATAGTCCTCCTCCCCACTGAAGGCTCCAGCCAATCCAAGAGATGTCTCTGCCTGTCTTCCAGTCCATGTCCAGGAGCAATGGTCATCCATTAGGCTTGGCCTAAGTCCTGGAGAAGTGCCTTCCAGTATGGAGCAGGGCCATGCTCTGGTTCTGCCCATGGCAAGGGCACAGGTGTTACTCCTGTGTTACTCCTCCTGCATCCATCCCAATGGCAATGTGTGCTGCAGATCCAGCCCTTAGCACGTGGGTCAAGCCACTGTTGGGACAGGAGATGTGAGTTAAAAAACAGGTGCTGCAGGAAGTGGCTTGGGTGATTTAGTAGGTGGCACCTTCCCTCTAAGTTTGTAGCAGAAGGAACTGCTCAGCAGGGAGTTCTGGGCTCTGTGCTGCTGCAGGAGTTGCATTTTAATGACATCCCAAGCTCACCACTTGTGGTCACCCAAGATCCCACTTCTTGCAAGGGTGGAGGTGTTAGCTCCAGTGTCCTGAGCAGGCTCCAGTCTCCAATAATTCTGCTCTGCTGAGCCAAGAGCTGCAGGAATTTCCACTGGAAACACTATTCCTTACTCTTTTTTCCTGCTATGACTACTGAGCAGTTTTCCCAGGTGCCAGCATTTACCAAGGCATTTCAAATTCAAATGCTTCCCATTGTCTTGAAAGGGCTTTTCCTGTTTTGTCCCATGCTTTCTCTCTAGGATCCACCAACCCCAGGGTTTGCTTCACTTGGCTGGTGTAGTTCTCTGCTCAGCTGTTGGCTTTGGTCTCCTCCAACTCACCCTGGGCTGTGAAGGTCACGGACATCCCTAGCTTTGGCTGAGCTGGTGCATCACAGCAGCCTCCATCTGCCCTGTTCTCCATCACCACTCAGGAAGGTATCAACTGCACCTTGGTCCTCGACAGGAGATGCCAGCTGCTACCAGAAAAGGAATAATCGATTGTGAGACTGACATTAACAAAATGTGAGATTGTGACTTGGGACAGACTAAAGCCATAGAAAGAATTTTAAATAATTCACCATCCTGAAAGTAAAGCGTATTACTGGGAAAGACATTCAGGGCCTTTCCCAGTGGCATTAACTTCTATGTAACCAGAGCTGATACTGTGAGATGAGAGCAAAATGAGACTGCTGCTGGGTAGGGAAACTTGGCATTTCAAAACATATTTGAAAATCATGGTTTTCCCCCTGCCCCTCCCACCAAAATTATTTACAAACATTAAAATATTCTGTTTTGGTAGTATTGCCTACAAGACAACGAAATCCAAAATAAAATAAAAACACAAAATGCTGAAACAAATTGCAAGTCCCTGAGATGTGTGCTGGCAAAACATTCATCCAAATCACTGCCTTCTGCAAAAATGCTTCTATTTTAGCAAACCCACAGTTTTCCGGGGGTAGGCTGATCCACCAGAGACTTCTGAACCCGCAGCAAGTGGCAACGGAGGCTGAAGAGAGACACTGTGTGGGAGGCAACATTTAAAATGTCGCCGTTTTGCTTTTCACTTGAAACCAATCCAAGGGCCGTGGGGAAGCGTTTGAGAGCAGGAGTTGTGCTTTGGCTGTCTGGCAAAGTTGCTGCCAGTGCCTGGGCAGAGCGTGGGCTTACCCAGAAAAGCCCTGCTCATCCACAAACGCCCCTGGAAGGGTGAATGTTACCCGGGCAATTATTTTAAATTTATCTCAGCAATTAAACGCAATTGTGCTCACACAGCAGATGTATCTGTGTTGGGTAAGCTAAGCTGAGCACACGAGGCTGTTGAGAATGTTGTACTGGTGGCACCCACCTCAGCTGCTGTGCTACTGGGGGGCAGCAAGAAGGGACTGCCACAGACAGGCATTTCATTATCTTCAAAATTCATATTTTCTTGACAGAGGCAGCTCTTCATAGGGGAAAAGTGTTTCCCTTGGGTTGTGGAGTAGGAGTGAATGAAGGATGCACAAGTGGCAGGGGTTTGGCAGCTCTGAGCCCACACCACTCACCTGCCCACACGCCGTGGGGCTGGGTTACAGACACTGGTCAGGCCCAGCCGTGTCTCCTCTGGGATGGCAGAACCTTTCCAGGCTTCTTGGGAGACCATGTGGGCTTCTGAGTGTCTATGGACACCTTGCGACAACAGCCTCAAGTGAAATTCAGACTCAGTTCCTTTCTTTGATGTTGAAATCGCTGTAGAAATCCCAGTGGGAAGTTCCTCTGAGGTGTGACGAGACGTGAGGGACAGCACTCCTCCTGCTCCCACCAGGCCAGGAGTCCTGCTGCCCACAGGGATGCTCTGAACAAGCCAGGTGAGGCAAGACCTGGGAGAGAAACACCTTCTTGTGCTTTCACCTTAAAAGGTCAGCTCTGTTCCTTGTCATGCAATGTGCTCAGAGCCTGGCACAGGTGATTAAACGTCCGGGAGTTATGAGATCACACTCGGATCATCCTCCCTGTACCTGGCAACGTGACTCATTATGATTCATCAATTCCAGGGGTAGTTTGGTTCCCAAATGGACGCAGCATGCTGAAAACTCCTCCACAGTTAGCAAGAGAAAACCATGAGGGGCTGGCACAGGAGCACAGGAGACCCCAAGGCTGATGCCCATGTACTCATTAAGGGGCCTCCTTAATTTTAAGGACAAAACAGGGTTCCTTGCACCTTTCCACCAGGGTGCTGTGAGATGCATGAGCCACCTGGGAGGTGGCAGGGGACAGAGCAGTGACACGTGGGGGGTGAGGGGAGGCAGACTAGAAGGGGCCACATAGGCAGGAGATGTTATTGGCTGGTTAGGAAGGGAGAAAGGGCAGAGAGAACTGAGGTTTGTCTTCTCTGTCTCCACAGCAGTTGGCTCTGGGCTAGGGGTGAGTCACAAGAAGAGAGTTTGATTAGAGAGAGCTTGATTTGTGGAGTGGATGCAATTAAAACCATGGATCCTCAGGGTCACTTTTAGTAGCTTCATTAAACTGAATCAACTCCTGCCTCGCTGTGGGCCATGGAGGGGCTGCTTCTGCTCCTCCACTTTCTTTGAACTGCTCTTACTGCAGCTCCTCAGTTCGAGGCAAAATCCAGCTGAGCTGCTGGGGATGTGCAGGAGCAGTGTCTGTCTCCCTGAGCATCAAAACGGGAGAACGGAACAGGCCTGAGAAAAGATGAGCTAATCCAGGGATGAAAAATCCTCCGAAGACTATTAAATACAAAATCAAAAATGATGCCTCAGGAAGATCCTGAGTGCAAACTTTTGTGTGGGCAGCATGTATGCAGGAGACCTGAAGGACTTCCCGTGTCATCTTTTTCCAGAGACATCTGCTCTGGCTACTTTGCAAGAGAAGAAAAGGAGCTGGTTGGACTCTGGATCTGATTCCAAGTGGTTCTCAGCCGAGCTGAGCTGAATAACTGCCTGTGGATATGGCTGGAACTCTGGAGAGCGTTGCAGTCATCCTGTGTGCTCTGATAAGTGAGGAACACCAGCTTTGCCCCAGGCAGCACAGCAGTTTTGGGTCCTCAGTAGAAAGAACGGGAAGCTCGGGGGTCAGGAGCAGCCACTGCTTCCCAAAGCTCACCTGCCACTGACTCACAGAGCCCTCAGGATCCAGGACTGACCCCAAAAGAGAAGCACCATGGAAGCTGGGGAGGTGAGAGCCTCATGCCCATCCATCCTGATGTCATGAAAATTCTGCTGCTGAGATGCTCTGGTGTCACCAAGTTCACAGGTATAAAACCCCATTAAATATTTCATTCTCAGCAATTGCTTGCTCTAAGTGCCTTCTGAGGAATTCATGGGAACGTTTGCTATTTGACACAGAGATACTTTCAATTATGAAAGATGACTAAAAATAAAAGGAAATTATACTGTTCAGACATCTCTGGAGGTGGAGACAGGAGAGGAAACCGTCAAGGAGAGCCAGGGAAGAGATTTTTGTTAGAAGTAGAGAAAGGCTACTTATTTTTACAGACAGAAAATGTCAGGAGGCAGCCTGACTTGAGAATCTGGAATCTGTCACTCACCTTCTCTATTAATAATTTGACCTCAACTATTCAGGGTCTGAGCCAGAGAACTGGAGTTAAGAGTCATGTCAGTCTCTTTCTCTGGTTGCAGGAGGTTTGATCACTGTCTGAAAATTCTCAGCTGTAGACTTTTTTTTAATGTGTTTTCCTTTTTTTTTTTTTTTTTAAATGCAGGATCCCAGCCTGTGACACTGAGACTCTTTTTGGGCTTTCCCTTTAACATGAGAAACTTGGGCTGATAACCTGGGGCTTCTCATAGGCTCAGTAAGTCCATGGGATGTTTTGATGCTGATAAAACATTTACATTTTGTAGCAAAAATGACCTGTCTGAGAGCAGGGCTTGAATCATCAATCCTTTATGGATCAGCCCTGTGAGATAAGAGATTTATTCTCTGCCACCCATAACAGATTGCTTAGCTTTTCCTCAGACCACTATCAGAGGGACATGGCTGAGCTGCAGTCACCATCTCTCTGCACATTTTTAATTGAAGTTACTAACTGAACAAATACAAAACATACTGAGAGCTTTTGGTCTGCTCTGGCATTGAGTAAAATGTGTCTTGCACTCCATACCTGTGACCAGGGAAAAGGGAGGCAGCTGGAAACTACAACATTGAAGCTGCAGACAATTTGGTGTTTGTTATCTCTTGTTTCTTCTACGTAGCAAATCAAAGTCACTAGAAAAAATATTAAAATTACCACAAAAGGGCACAGTTTTGTTCTGTAGATGGGAGCTCAAAAGTCTCTAGACCTTTCTTTACTTCACAGCACCTGTTTTTAGAGATGCCTTTAGCTAAGTGCTATGCTCTCACTGGTTTGGGCTGGGTTCTCTGAGCCACACGCTCTAATTTTAAGTGATCAGGGGCTTAATTACCTACACTCTTCCTTGTATTTTGAGCAGCCATTTTAAGTTAAAAATACCAGGCATGATCAGTGTTTTAGGAGAGCATTCCTGTGCTATTTCAAATGGAAAATCATCTTCAGTACAGTGCATTTTCTGCAAAATCACCACTGAAGAGTGAAATGGTCCAGTCAGTCCCTGGTACAACTTATTCTAATGGCAGATGTGTTGAGCCCTGGGAGTTCAAGGTGTTCTTGCACACACTTAGGCCCACAGACCAGGTGTGAAATGTGGATAATCACTGCTTTATTTCTAAACAGCTGCACTCAAGCATTTTTAGGGGTAAAAAACTGTTCTCTGTTAGCCAGCAGGACTGACCTGCCTGCTGCCACACTTACAGGGGATCCCAGGGGAAGACTGCAGAGTGATTCTGAGGTGGGCACCTTCCCTTTGCACACAAACAGCTTTCCACCAGGACTCTGCCCTGCCCAAGAGGTTTGCCTGTGGGGCTCCCTGCCCTTGTGAGCAGCCCAGGGCAGTACAGCTGTCCTGGAAGGGAAGAGATAACAGGAACCACAATGAAGATGGACACAAGGGAGAGGTGTTCTGCTGGAGCTGTGGTGCAGCTGAGCTCGGGGCAGACACTGACCTTCAGAGGAGAGGGAAGAATTCCTGTGAACAGATTATTTCCCAGTACTTTTTCTAGTTCCCCCTCCCCCCCAAATGTGCCATCTTTCTGCCAGATCTAAGGAATAACTTTTCAAATGAAAATGCTTCATCCATAGTCACAAAATGACAGGTACAAAGTACAATTACCAAGTAATCATGGAAAAACCTCTGCCAGAGGAAATGACCCAGCATGGCACACAATCTCTTGGGGAGTTCTGCACATTCCCATCCTCTCTTTGCTTTCCCCTCTCTCTTCCCATTGGCCTTATTTCCAATGAGACAAGGCAATGTAACACCACCAAAGGCACTTTTACTAACTCTGCAAAGCTCCTAAGCACCTAAATGGACCAGAGATGTCTCTGGATGCACTTTGGGATGGACAGCATGGTGGACCAGGCCCCCATCAAGAGTCCTGCCAGCATCAGGACACGCCTGGCAAGGGAATGGTGCAAAAAAATCATCTGGTGCAAGCAAGTCCTTGGCAGGGTTTGTGCTCATATAAGCAGGAGAAGATTTGCTGAACCTGCTGGAGAGGCAGCCCAGTGGTGATGCAGCTCTTGCAGAGCTGTATCTCTACCCTGGGACAGACATAGGAGCTCAAAGGACCCACCACACTGAGAACAAGGGCTGATACTGACTGGTGAGCAAAGGCTGCAGTTAAAACCTTGGCCTGAGAGGGAAAAAAGGTCTCTGTGTCCTGAACAGTCCCCAAAGAGTGTCTCTTAGGAGAATGCAGCCAGCAAGATGAAATTGCCATTCATGCTTTTTAGAGATGTTCAATGTATTAGGAATTCAATTAAGAAAATGTTCCACTGCAGGAAGCTCAAAAATTAAGATTATCATTATTGTAGAGGAAGGAAACATTTTAGTGCATTAATTGTTTTTAAATGACATCCCTCCTGACAATGAACTTTTCCTTCCAGCACCCAGGCCAGTGAAGGAGAGCAGTTTTCTTCAGCAATGGGGAGCAGCAGCAAGAAGGTTACAAAAAAGGTTTTCTCTGGGATACAGAGCATTGGAGAATGCCACACTGGATAATGGGTCCTGAGCTGTTGTGTAGAGGAGATGACCACAGTGGATCCTTGATTTTACCTGTAACTTGCTCTACATCTTTCCATTTCAGGAGCCTCACCTAGATGGAGGCAACCTAAGTGGCCACCATTGACTAAAAAAGGCTGTGAACCCAAAGAAAAAGGTGTTTCTGTGAGCTTCCCTCATATCCCCAGACCAGGGATTTACTGCCCACATGTCTTTTTGTGTTAGAGTTGCTTAGTGCCAATACCCCTGATCCAAGGAACGGGTGGGTGGGTGCTTGCTGCTGCTGCCTTCATACCTAGGAAATAAAGCAACCATTCAGTTCAAAGCAAAAGGTGTTCCCAAGCACCTCCTCAAAGTAAGTCTGGATGGGGGAGGTGGGTTGGGGTTTTTATTTGCAGGACAAGATATCACATGGAAATCCAAGAATAGAATAAGTTGCAGGGGAGGGAGAGGAGGAGGAGGAGGAAATCACTGCTTTTGCATTTCTTGTTCCCTTTCCAAAGCTTGTGCATGCCACCGTTTTAATTAATAACACTGTCACCCATTCTAGAGTTCAAACAAAGGAGTATAAGGAAGATGTATTCTAGGCACCCAGGTACCTGGGGAAAATGAAGTGATGCCTTTATTTTTCAAGGCCTCATTGTGGGGCTCCAGATTTTATTCAAAAGTTGTTCTCTGCCAGGAATTATCTGAACCATTACCTCAGGGGGTCACTTTGAAGATGAGCTCAAAAAGTATTTAAAATAAAAAATCAAATACATTGTTTGAAGGCTAAATAAAATAAACAGACACACAACCACAACCACCAGCAATAACATTTCTCTGCAAGGCTCCTTTGTCACTCATGTCTCCCACCTGACACACGCCTCTATGCAGGCACCGTGTTGTTTCCCAGTGATGGCTGCCTGCTTGGTGCATTTCTCTTTGACTTTGTTTTGGAGCAAGGAGCACCTCAGCTGTGTCCTGCCCTCTCCAGGAGTGGCAGCTCTGCTCAATCTCTGCCCCATGTGGTTTGGGCTCCCTGCAGAGCATTGGGCCTTTTTACCTTTCTCTCTGCCACACTTGTGCTGCACATCTCAACACACTTCCCACCTCCACCAGGTAAGAACATCCTCCTTTTTACAGGCTGGGAAAGCAGGACTTCCCAAGATCACACAGAAATAAGCAATCTCTGCAATCTCTGCAGGCCACATTGACCTCTTTAATTTCTGAACAACTCTTTCCCCTTCGGGCAAGTCAAAGAGTGACTAAAACTACCTGCAAGTACCTTCTGTGGAGGTAGTGAGTGCCTCATAGGAAGCTGCTGATGTGACACATTCAGGCTGTCACTGATCATCACTCTCCTGCACAGACAGTTTGATGATACTTTCCTTAATTGCACCAAAAATTTAAGTCAGGTGATCAACAGTGCCATGAAGAATTCACAGGGAAAAGAGACAATATCCACCCACTAGGAAGGTTATCCCAGAGTCAGACCCTGCAACCAGAGCTCAGATGGTTGGTGAATGAAATGATGGAGAGAAAAAATTCTCTGAAGCTGCTGTTTCCATCTCTATGGGGTTTTAACAGCAGGAAATATTGATAACCCTGCATATCCAGTGGCAGAGGCTGTGGATACTGGTGATTTCCTTCTGGCCATTCACTGAGCAGCAGCTTGGCCTCCAGAGTACCTGGTGAAGACCCAGCTTGTGATGGGAGGGACATCCCCAGCCTCAGCCCCACCAACTCCTTCTCCTCCGCCGTGTGAAAACTGCAGGTGAAAAATTGTTTTTGTTGACCTCACAAAAAGGAGCTTTTTGAATGCCCTGAAGGAAAGAGGAGAAATCACCATATCCAATCCAGCAGCAGAGAGTAGTGCCTGACCATCAGACTCAGCCCTGCCCCAGACACTCTCCCAGCTGAACTGCCTTCCAGCATGTGAAGGTAAAGGCTTCTTTGGTTCAGCAAATTTAGGACTTTTCCTCAGCATCCACACAAGACACAAACTCATGTCCCACTCTCCACTATCTCCTTTCCAGTAGCTTCAGAGAGGCTTGGATGAAGGCATCAGCACAGCTCATGCCCGGGTGAGTTCCCCATCCCAGCCTACAGCGTGCTTTAGGAGTGGGCAGTTTAAGGATCAGAGGGATGAGTCAGGGGAAGGATTTCATGATACACCAGCACATTTGGTGGCTGAGGAGAAGCCTGCTGGTGTAGGAGAGCAGGCCAGCCATAGGGAGCTACTTACAAACAAATCTCCTAATGGATCCAAGCATTACAGTGCGGAAAACCCGGGCCACAATCCTCCAAAATCAGTGTGTAAGGAGGTGCCAAGGGCTTCATGGGAAGGACTTGGAGAAACCCAAGCTAAAAGCCAGAGGCATGGAAAAAAACATGCACCAGAAGCAACCTCTAGGACAGGCACAGATGGGTCCAGAGGGATCTCTGGTAGCACAGAGCAGAGAAAGAGCAGGAAATGAGAGCACCATGTGCATGAGCACATAGCATGTCAGGCTGCCCCAGAATGATGTAGAGTGGGTCATCAGCATCTCCCTGAAAACAGATGAAATGAGCTTCAAACCAGGCACAACTGCTGTCCTAATAGAGCTCTAGAAAACCCCTGGGGTGGGGGGGGGTGTGGTGTGGTGTGAGAGCACGAGTACCTCCAAACCAAAACCAAAATGACCCAGGAAAATGTAAAAGGCAAAGCTTGGCTGAGGGGCCAGAGGGTGCCTGAGAAGGTCTGTTTTGTGAATCACTGCTTCAATTGCCTTCCCCTCAAAATCACAGCCTCACTGCAGTTGTGTGGACAAAGCCAGTCCACAAGGACCCAGAATATAAAATCTTGATGAAAGCCCCCGTTTGCTTCCAAGGAGCAGAGAAACCAGAAAAAGCACAGTGCAGTCAAATGCAAAAGCATTTGCTCTTTCAACACCTACGAGCACATTTTTCTTTTTATGATCCATTTGGAAAACAGTGTCTTCTGCAAAGAACAAAAATAATCCTCCCGGCAGGCACCCCGAGGCATGGCAGTGGTCCCAGAAGCAAATCAGCAGCTCCAGCTCTGCGTGACGTTGGGGAGTTAAGGAGGGTGACATGTTCTGCCACGCACGGAACACACCTTGGAGAGCGCGCTGAGGCAGCAGCCCCGCTCAGAGCTGGGAGCTGCAGCTCAGTTCTGCCTGATCTCATTGCCCTCAGCCCTCACAACCCTGCCAGGCCCCCCTCTGCTGGGGAGAGCTTGAGAAACCCTCCCAAAACTCAGTTTTCCTTTTTTTGGCACTGCCAGATGAGTCTCCAGTACGCCCCGGTCCCTGCCTTGAGGCTGTTGTTCTGAACAGCCTCCAGTGTTTCCTCCAGTGCCTGCAAACTGGCAGAAACTGAGGGTGTATTTTGGGGTGCCCCTGAAGGGTTTCAAAGTCTAGAGATCATGTAAACATGAAATGAGTGTGATTCATTTGGGGTTGGGGGGGCATTGCTGCCAAGGCAGCCAGGCAGAAGCGTGGCTTCTCATATGAATTGGGATCCCATTTGCATTAGATTAAAGCAAGAAAAAATTGCCAGCAAAGTGGGATTAAGAATATTTATGGATCCTATTGGCTTGATGTATGTGTCTCCCCAGCGATGGAAACTGAGTGCAAAATTGAGAAATTTCAGCAATCTGTAGGGGAAAGGAGACAGACAGCAATGACTTTTTAATGCTTTATACATTTTTTTTCTGTGAATTTGGTACTCACAGAGAACAATTATAATAAAAGGTCTGAAAAAGAAGGTGAATATAGCAATGTTTTGTCTTTCTAGAAAGACCAATCCATCTTAAGATCTCAAAGCACTTTTCTAACTCAAGGAGATCTTAATTGCATAAGGGCAAGAGCCATGAGTAAAATTCTGTCAATACCAAACCCTTTGCAGATGCAATGACACCAGTGACTTATACCTGCCCTTCAGGTGCTCTGGACTTTGAGAACACCCTGCTTCTCTTCTCAGTGCAGAAACCTGGATGCACAGAGCTCGAATTTCTAACCCTCAGTACTTCCCAAGCTGTCTCGAGCAGAGAGCACACCGTGGTACAGAGCTGTGAGGAGTCAGCATGGAGAAGGATTTGAGCACAAGCTTTAGGGGGTAGGAGGCTAAATGATTTTTACACAAAATGTCCATGGAAAAAATCCAAGCCACTAAAGAACAGGTTTCTAAAATGACTTCACAGGCGCAGAGGAAATAATAGAGAGAGTCTGAAATGCGAAAGGAAACTTAACAGAAAACTGGACAGGTAAAGATGCAACCTGGGTGTTCTAGATCCAGCTAATTACCTACTTGATTAATTTGATTTGCTCCCTTTCTCTGAGAGTGGTTTACTATGGTTCAACACCAACCTTTTCTTGACCAACTTTAAATAAGTCAAGATGAGCCTGATTTAAAATTTACTGGATATCTGTAACTATTCTCATAACCAGTGTAACCTCTCCTCCTTTTCTACTGGTGGAGCTACGTGCCTTGGCAGCCCTGTAAAAACTGAGTTAGTATTGCAGCATGAAGCACTTTCAAAGGAGACCTGCACACCTTCCTGTTTCCAGGAGTGCCCAAAACTGTATCAGATTTGGCTTTAAAAGCCTCAGTGCTGCTGGTTGGGCTCCTGCATACCAGGGCACATGAGTATTGCTAATTGACTTAGGTAAGCTCCCTCCACAAGCCTCAAAGTGCCCAATGGAATCACATACCCTTTTCATCCACAGCCTGTTTCCCAAGGCTTTTGGTTTTCCACTGTCCTTAAGTGGGGTCCAGGGGCAGGCATTCTCCCATCACATGCCTCAGGGATCAAAAGGAGCTGCCTTTCCCTGCATTTCTGCAGCTCAGATGTAGCTCCACCAAACTCTTGTTCCTCCCAACTTTTATCTCCCCACCATACTCCTCTGTAAGCTAAAGCTGGTTCCCAAGGGACAGGTGACCCTTACAACTCACAGCTATAACATCCTTTTATGCATATTCTGCCCCAACCCACACTTCTAGGTAGAACATCTGCTCTTTCCTGGCTCTGTTTTGTTTTCATGCTGCACAGACAGCTCCCTGGGCTGCTCCAGCCCTGGGTGCAGTGGCAGCTCTTTGCAAACATCTCCAGCACAAGCAGGGGCTGAAGCTGGAGCTGTATCTGCTTGGCCTGAAACCAGATCACAGGAAACAGCAGCCTGGCCTGCAGACATCATTTCCACCTTTGCTAGCTTTTGGCTCCAGCATCTATTTTCATAGATGCCGAGGTCTGAAGCTGTTAGTAAGGAAATGGAAAAGGGGAATGGCCATGCTTTAACTCTTGCTTGGTGGCAGCATTAGCCCATGGTGTAGTTCCCGTGCTCTGATGTTGATACATTTAACTAAGACAAAAGAAGAAAAAAGGAAAAAAAGAAAACAACAACAAAAAACACCAAACAACAACAACAACAAAACCCCCAAAACCACAACAACACCCAAACAAACAAACAAACAAAACCCAGGAACCACTTGCTTAGAAAAAGCCATCACTGAGCCATGTTCCAGGGCTGATCCATGGGCATGGAGGGAGGAGACTCACCAAGGCTGGTTGCTCACTGTGCAACTCATTTTTGTGGATTGGGATAGTCCTGCACCAGCACCCCATCCCAGGAACCTTGGCTAATGCATAAGTGCTGGATTTTCAGCCTGGAAACACCTCAGTAAGGACAGCATGAGCTCCTCTTGCTCCTCTGCAACCCCCACCAAAGGAAAACACAGCTCAAAACAGTAGCAAAGACAGAGCAGGGAGAGAACAGCCACAAACCCACATGCTGCACCCCATCAGCTCTGCCAGCTCCCTTCACACCAGCCTGGCCCTGCAAAAACACCCTCAGAGCTCTGTGTCCACTGTCAGGCAAAGACACACATCCTGAATTCCTTCATGTCTAACAGAGACATGCAAGGAAGTTTTACAGTCCACAGAACACGATCCTGAGGTACAAAGCTATGACAAGAGGACTCCAAGGGTTAAAGCTGGGCTTTACTTTTCTGCTGGCATTCCATCAAAAAGCATTCCACCCCCAGCATTTCAAATTACTACAGATAAAACAGCAACAAAGATGCAAAACTGGTTTAGAAAGTACCTGATAATTTCCTTTTAAACTTCCACTTCAGAGCGAAAAAACCTTCTTGCTTTGAAATAAATGGCTCTGGACAGGCAGAGGTGGGGGACATACAATGTGTCCTTCTCATAAATTCATGTTTGAACTGAAAAAAGGAAACAAACTTCTGAGGATTTGCAGCCTCAGTAGCTGGGCATATTTCTCCCTCAAGGATCTTTATCTGCTCCTCCTTCATCACAGCTCTATTACATAAAAAACTAAAGAGAAAACAAACTTCCTGATTCAGATAATCATACTGGTGGATTGACATAGTTGCAACTTATTTTGTTATAAAATTAATCCAGAAAACACTGAAACAAGGGAATGAAACCTAGGACCACAAAGTTAAAGAGGAAAACCAGGAAAACATGACTGGTAAGGTACATACAGCAAATTTCACCTAAATTAACTAGAGGTGGACAGCAAAGGTAAATTAGTTACCACACACTGAATGTCTTTGTTGGACCCCTCTGCAGAATGAATACATGGGCTGGAGGGTTTGATGCACAGGATGGATGTGAGGACTTTCAGCATCAGGACTGAGCTGCTGAACTGCCCCTAGTTCCTCTGCAGTCTGAGCGAACTCAGAACCCTTGGTGCTTCAGCTTAAAGGTGCCACAATGTAGAGAAAAAGCACAGAAAATGTATAGAAAGCCTCAGAGAGGTTGTTCATCTTTGTACCTCACTGGCTGCTGAGCACAAACCCTGAAAAAATAATGGGAAATGATGGCTTGGCAATAACAAAGGCAGGAAACCACCTGTTTAGCTTCCAGCTTCTGCCCAAGCTAGCATGGATGAGAGAGCTCCTGCCTCCTGAAGCAGGTGGCCTCACAAAACTGATGGCCCTGGCAGAAAAGCTGTGGCAGGGTCTTGACCCCTGTCCCCTGGCCAGCACTTGCTCCACACATGTTGAGCACAAGGAGGACCCTCTTGCTGCTGGTGGCCTTTGTGGAGACCCAGCAGTGGGTTGAACACTGGCCACCTTTCACTGGCCACTGGCAACAGAGAAAAGCACCTGTCACCCCCAGGAGCCTCTGCATTGCCCTTTCCTCTGCCTCCTAAGCTGCAGCAACACACTCACGAGATGTGAGGTTGGCTGAGCCAAGGCTGATTGCTTCTGGGGTGTCAGAGACCACCAGGATGTGGGCAAAAAACCTCTTGTGGGCTTTGTGGTGAGCAGAACCCCAGAGAGGAGTCATCTGCTCAAAACAGCACGTGTCACATCACCTGTCAGCTGGCGTGGGGCAGGCAGCTCCACTCCAACAACAGCAATGAAACAATGCAAACAAGAACAGGGCTTAGTCACTTGTTCGAGTCTCATCCCCTTTTGTTTTTACAGATGTGCAGTTCACGGAAATGAGATGATTAGCTCATCAAAGCATCTGTCATCTGAGAGACAAACCAGCTTCTCACAAATGCATCCAAGTGACAAGACCTGTCGGATACGGGCTGCGGGGAATCTCTCTGAGTCTTATTTTTGGATCTATTATAATCAGCCTTACCAGCTTATTAGTTATCTCCAACACATCAATGGGGGAAGGAAAAGATAAATACATAAAAACTTGTCATGGCAATCTGAAAATGGTGAGGGTTTTTCCTTGAAGGAAAAAAAAATCCTTGAACTTTTACAGCTCTTTCTTTTAACACAAGCTGTACAGCTTGGCCTTTACTCCTGGGAGATTTAAATGAATTGCCAAATTATTTAAATGGAATAAGTTTTATTTTTATCTTCTTAAAATTGGGACACCTTAAAATGAATGCATCTGGTAGTCACAGGCTTTGCCAATCAAAGCAAAACTACTGGTGTGTTTAACTCTGGACAAGTTGCTTTGCTGCTTTTCCAGATAACGTGAGGAAGAGTGGCCAGATACTTAAAAAAACCCCCTCAACTTAAAAAACTCTTGACTGGGGCTCAGGGGATTTGAACTGCGCATCAATCTCCCCCTTGGTCTTCCTGTGTCTGATGGCACCTCAGGACATCTCTGCTGTCTGTGCACAACACTCGTGAGCACAGGGTGAGTTTAGATTCAGCTGGAGCCACACTGATAGTGGGGTTATATTGAATCCTAGAATGGTTTGGGTTAGGGGACCTTAAAGATTATCCAGTTCAGCAAAGAGATGTTTACTGGCTTTCTAGATGCAGCAATGGAGCACAAAGGGATTTTAATTTTATTTTTTTTTTTTAGTTATGAAAGACAAAATTGCTGGGGCTGAAAGGGAGATAACTCATTTGTTCTTAGACCTTTGCTTTTAATCATACCACACGTACTATGGGAGCAGTGGCAAACTGTTGGCTTTGCCTCCTGCTTGGCCCAGTGCCACCCCAGCCAGGTTGTGCCATCCCTTCCCCTGTGCCCGACCGGGAGGAGCGAGCTCAGAGTCACAGAACTGCAAGTGTGCACAGCTCGGGGCATGGCCCAGAGCTCCCGCGTGCTCTGCAGGCAGGGAGGAGAGAGCCCAGGCACAGAGAGATGTCAGACGTGGAAACAAACGGAAATGACACAGCCTGGGCATGAAGGGACATGTACAGTCAGCGTAGGGGGAAAAATGGGTTATAATGTAAAATCAAGCATTATCTGTCAGTTCTAACTAGCTCCTGACAGCATGACAGCTCCTTGCAAGCACAGAGACACTGTTTGGCCTCAAACAGCCCAAGCACAAAACAGCGGAGTGGGAGAGGACTGGGAACTTCAAAGGACTAATCCTTAGTCTTGCTGCCTAGCCTGCTAATGACACCACAATATAACATTTTTTGGGAAGTGCAGGCTGGCCTTCCCTGCATCCACTCACATCACAGGGAACGTGGCCACTTCAGGCTGCCACAGTTTCATTTGGGCTCATTCTTTGAGCAGATGCAGCATTAGCTGCCTCCCAGCGACGGCCATGGCCCTCTAAAGCACCTGTGGTGTGTACCCTGCCCAGATCCTGCCTTATTGCCACACCTAGCCCCTCTGCTCCCCAGAATGCCCCTCACAGCACAGGCTGAGGCTCAGCACTGCTCTCCCAACACTGGGCACTATCTTCTGAAGCAGCAAATACTTGTGTCGGGCGCTGCTCATCAGTGTTTGACAAAGCTTTCCAACCTCTGCTTTCTGCATTGGGCACCTTTCATCGGTTTTCTGGTGAGCACTGAAGCCTCTCTGGTGTGACAAGGGATGATGGGAAGGGACTTTGGTACAGGCAGCTGTATAGCCCGCCAGGCCCAAATGGCTTTCCTCCTTCCATCCCTATTCTCATTGTTTTCTCCTGTTTTCTACCCACTCCTTTCCCTTCCTAAGCCTACGAGCACGTCTGAATGTCCCGTTTGCCCCCAGGTGGATCAGGATCAGCAGCCTGGTGGCAAGGGGAAAGCCTCCCTTGTTTGGAGGCTCTTCCCAGCCCCTGTGTTTCTGGGACCTCCTGAGTCACAGGGATTTTCTGTCAGGACCTGCCTGGGGATGACTCAGCCCAAGCTCACAGGTGTAGGAGCTGTGTGGAGCCTTGGCAGGTCCCCCTAGATGCCTTCACCAGGCGGGATGTGGAGCAGGGCACTGCAGGTTGAGGAGCAATACTGTATGGTCACTTGGAGTAGAAGAAACAACTTGTTTGGGTCCCCTCATCCTCTTCCAGCCACAACCAGGGCCAGCCCTGGGCCCAAAGGGACAACTGAGCCTTCCCTGCAAATTAGAGATGCTTAGAGCTTGTGCACAGCAGCACAACCTGCCCATTCAAAACCGAAGGCAGGAAGGGGAAAATATTCATCAGCTCCTAACCAGCTCAACCCCACCACAGGCTGAGCTACTTGTAAGAATTGATAACTTGCCTCTTTCCCTTGAAGTCCTAGCTTGGCTGTCCCTCATGCTTCAACATCTCCTCCCAAGTATATCCTCAGCTTATTCCAAACAAGATGTCAACAAATGTCATCTCCAGGTGGGGACAATGCCCCGAGTTAACAGCCCAACAGATACACCAGACAGCTGTGGTGGTAAGCAGAGGAAGGAGAGGCCCACAGGTGGTGGTGATGCCCTGAAGATTGTGTGCTAATCACAATAAATTAATTGGCAATCAGGAAAAATCCCATTTTCCTCTCTTTAAACACCCATAAGTGATACTAGGAGTTACTTAATAAAGTAACTGAGAGGACTGAAAAATCTACAGCGTTCCATAACTTACTGGACTCCAAGGAGAAGCAAGTCAGTAAGAGACTTTACATTTCCAGCATATTCTTTCTAATTTTCCTTTTTGTTCTACCATTAAAAAAACCCCATAAATACAACGGCAATTGTTGAACATCATGATCCTTCTGTAGAAAACACCACACAGGGCCTGCAGTGACACAAAACCAGAGAATCAGATTATATAATTTTTCATAAAGTTGGGAGAGCTGGTCTCCAAGGGCAAATACCAAGTCACTTAGCAGCTATCCTGCCATAATAGCTTTCAGCTTTCCAATAGAATTTTTCCTGGGTTTCCTCCAAAAACTAATAACACTAAAGCTTCCTGGAACGAGCTCACTCCGTAGAATTTCCCCTACTCACCACTGGATAGCAGATGTGTGTCTGCAGGGCTAAATGCACGGGAGGATTTATTCCTTAGCTTTGGTGGTCTGGCCAGAAGTTCCTCCTGGTGCTTCCCTTCCTGGGCCTGCCTGCAGTTGGGCTCTTTCCTCAGGCAGCAATGCGTGGTACCCCCAGTCCTGCCTGACCATGGCACTTCTCATCAGTGCACCCTGGCCACCCCTCCGTGTCACACAACTCACAGCCACCCCTCCATAAGGCTGGAGTAGAAGTGCAGCCAGCAGTGCCAGAGGTAACAGCTCTCATATGGCTTCCAGAAATCCTCAGTAAATATGGCACTGCCAGCTACCAGAGCTGGTGGGATCTGGGCACCTCATTCCCGTAAATCTGGGCAGGAATTGCAACCCAGGCACTCTCATCCTAAGGCAGCCAGTCCTGTAGGTAGCTGCTCAACTCATCAGTGTGATCTGGGGATTAGAAACCAACCATCCACACAGAGAATTTGTGCCTGTTGCCTAGAAGACAAGCAGTACATCAGGGGGTCAAATCCCAAAAGGAAATGCCTTTAGCTTTTCATGTTTCAGTCTCGGTGGCTGCTCAAAGACTTATTGTATCATTAATATCTGCATGGAGCTTATTCTGAGTGGTTTACTGGAAAATTATGACTTGTCAGCAATTAGCATAAAATGAGTAGGAGCTGAAGGCAGAACAGCTCACTATAAAGGACTTTTTAGACAGAGCTCTGATGCTGGTGCTCAAAAGAATATTTGAGGAATGATTCCTAAACAGCTACAGGTCAGGCAGATATTTTATATAATGGATGCAGGAAGGTCTGACTTACAATTGGAGTCCAAATTTGGAGTTCCTTGCTTTTGAAAATACAGCTTTTCTCCTCATCTTATAATTTCTATTTAGAAAAACAAATCCCCCTGAAATGCACACCTGGGTTTTCATTTGACCTCTCCAGAAGGTTCTAAGGAGAGACCATTGAACACAGCTCAGTGCCTGAATACTTCAGGCCCCTCCTGTGTACCTCCTTCTTTAGAAGCCAACTGAAATAAGAGGGATAATTTTACTTCACACTTCAAGGCGTCTGCATAAGCCTTCAGAAAAGGTGTGAAGGTAAATATAATCCTTCAGTCACATTCTCCCTGCTCTGCTTTGGACAGCTGGTGGGTTTGTTTGTTTGTCACATTGGAAAAAATCAAGAGAAGATGTCAGTGCTCTCTGGCAGCTCCCTCTGGGCCATCAGGTGACTCTCCTTCATGGCTGACAGTGAAGCTGGGATCCCATCCTCTCCCATGGCAGGGCTTTACATGCCCTGTGATCAGAGAAGGAGGTGGTTTAGCAGCATGAGAACTTGCTTTCTTCCATGTGAAAACTCAGGATAATTAATCTTGCTACCATTATATGGGTAAGGATATGAAAACAGACACAACCGCCCAGGGACAGCCAAGAGACCACAGGTGTCCTTCACCCCATTTGCCATTGCTGAAATCTGCTGGCTAAACCTGCTCCTGTTCCACTTCAAAATCCTGCCAAATCTCCAGTGCCAAGAAATCACTGCCTACTTCTTCTGGGATTATGATGCATTCCTTCCTCAGACTTACAAGCCCATTTCCTTCTCAGTGGCAGAGGATTAAATTTCTCTCCGAATCAGCGGAAACACTCTGTGCTCTTACATATAACGTATTAGTATTAGAGCAAATTCATCTCTGATCTCATTCATCATTTGCTTCAGTCCTCTTGCCAGACAATATATCAGTCTTTTAACTGCACAGGCTTCTTACTGTCTCAGAGAAAAAGCTTTGGCATCTGGTTCAGCCACTGAAGTCCAGCATGACCTGAGTTGTGAATGGACAAGGGCACAGGTCCTGCAAAATTACTCAGTTCCATATGGCTTCCTGTTAGTGACCTTCATCAGAAACCTGAGGCTTCCACACTGAAGGTTCATCTGTACCAACCTGCTTACACCAGGGCTCCACATGCTCATCTGAATGACTTTCCTTCCCACATTTCTCATTGTCTGTGAAGTGGTGCAGAAGTGGATTAAATAAGCTATCATCTCAGTTAGTGATAATGAGAAAATTGAAACAAGCTGTTCTATAAATGTGATCATTATCTAGTAAATTAAATGAGATATTCAAAGTGTCCACCCAGCAGTGGCCAAGGAACTTTTCTTACTCTGCATTTCTTTTATCTGGGAGAAAGAGGAAATTATCACAACCTCCTGCAAACCAGAGACTTCAATGGACACGCTGCCATTCAAATCATCAGGCTTTCCACACTTGCTGCACGGGACACTGCACAGTAACTGCTGGCTGCCCAAAGACCAAGACATTCAACTCGGGATGTTGCTGGTGCTAATGGTCTGTCAACAGGGACCCAACTGCTGTGTTTTTTCTCCTGGAGAGTGGGGCTGGGGACACCACACCAGGGAGAGAACTGCTGTCATGCACATACTGCATCGAAATCCACTGCAGATAGTCAAGGCTGCAGGGATAGCTGGGAAGATAAACCCAACAAATTCAAAGGGCAAATTAGAAAAAGTTTTTTGACAGCGAGATGGAGGAAAGATGCATCAGTGCTTCATACCTGATTGTTTACTGGGATGTCACTGAAGATGGTGGGCAGGAGGCAGGAATCAGCCTATCTACTGCTGTCTGTGTTCTGCCTAAATGCCTGAAAGTCTGAATCTCAGGAAATGCAATTAAAAAAAAAAAGTGCAGAAATTGGGAGTATGCATTTACTCTCTTGTTTTCCCACGTAAAACCTTGATAAAAAGCAAAATAATTTCCTGTTTTCATCCCATTTTGCTCTGTGGCTCTGTTGATCCCATCCATGCCGAGCCAACCTGCTCTCTCACCCCTGTTGCAGGCACACCCTGCAGTGGGGTTGCTCAAATGTAAGAGATGTGGAGGGATCTGGCCCCAGAGGGGAGGAATGATCTCACAGTGGGAGATGGGATCCATGAACCACAGAATCATGAAGGTTGGAAAAGACCTCCAATACCTTCAAGCCCAACCCTTAACCCAACACAGCCAAACCCAACAATGCCAAACCCCTAAACCATATCAAAAAGGGCCATGTCTGCTCCTTTTTGGAACACTCCAGGGGTGGTGACTCCACTGCTGCCATGGGTGGCCCATTCCAATGATTAACCACCCTTTCAGTGAAAACATTCTATCTGATGTCCAGCCTGAACCTCCCCTGGCATGACTTGAGGCCATTTTCCCTTGTCTTGTGAATGCAGAAGTAGTGTCCAGAGAGCTTATACCCAGCAGTGCTCCAGCCTGCACTCACTGGAAGGTGCTCCCACTGAGGTGCAGCAGCTCTGGGTATTTTGGAGCTTACACAAGAGCCTCAACAAATCACAAACAAGTGACCAAACCACAAAATGCAGAACAGGCCCCTGGTATCCCCCAGAAGTCAGAACTGCCTGCAGGGAAGCAGGTGCTGCTGGAGAAGGCAGTGCTGGGCACTCTCCACAACAGCACTTTGCTCCAGCAAAGCCCCTGCTCTCCCTTTCAGGCAGATTATCCTGGGGTTGGAGTAAAGACACAGGCAGGGAGCACAATACTAATCCAGGGTCTGAATCCATCTGAGCCAAAGGAAAACTCTGTGGCAGCATTGGAGAGCAGAAGCTGCAAGCTCCAACTGGCCATGGGAGGGCAAACTGCTCCAAGCATTGCTGTACAGTTCAACACCAGCACTGCTAACTTTGCTTGCAGTCAGCCTCCCTTCCTGAAAGGCAATCCAGGCCTGCCTTCCAAGGAGTTTTAATTTAATTGCTTGGACATTTTGGAAGGGCTCTTATTTCAACCAGACAGAAGCTTTGGAAAAGGCAATGAGCAAAGCAGGACACTCTGGGAATGTCCTGCTGCTCCTGGGCCAGCACAGGAATTCCTCTTTTCCCCAATGGCACTAACATTAAGGCAGGCCTTCAGCATAACCCAGTCAAAGCAGGCTGCTAGGAAACTGCTGGAGACAGTTAAAAATAGGGATTGTGCTGATCCAGTGTTAACTCTTAATGGAGAAGGCAGCGATTCCTTGCTGGGGGCACATCACTGCCACTGCTTTTATTCAGCAGTCTCTCCCCTGTGCTGCCTTTGATTGTCCCAGCTCTCTCTTGTATTTTCCTTTACAGACTGTTTTTCTCCTAACACAGCAGAAATCAACTCAGAAGAGCCGTTTTTGTGGCTGGCCTGTTTTCAGTGCATTTTCTGCCCTGCAGCCCTGATGGCAATAAGCATCAATCAACGAGCAGTGGGTACTGCAGCCCATCACCATGGAGAGGAGCAGGGTGTCAGCACAGGACCTGGAGATCAGTCTGCCCAGCAGCATCCTCATGTCTCTGCACACACGTCTCTACTCTTTATTTCATAGCCTTTTAGCATGGAAAAGCAACAAGGTGGTGTCCTTGCAAATAGCTTTACCTCCTTTTATTTATTGTTGAATCTCATGAGGAAGATAAGTTGAGTTTTGTGTGCATGGGCCAATTCCCAAATGCTTTATTTCCTTTTAGTGCTCTGTATGGCCCAGAACATACAGCACTATCCTAGCTGGAAAGTGTGAGGATCATTAACACCAAGAAAAGCCAAGCTTAAGAGCACAGTGCCAGGTCAGCCAGCGCGCCACTACTCACTACCCATCTGCAGACAGTGCCTCTGGCAAGCACTTCTCATGGCTGCATAATGCCTAGGATGGAGAAGAGACTCTCTCTCATCCTGAAAAATGAGAAATGTCCCTAATACATGTTCATCTGCTAGGGAGGAGACAGGTCATGATCAATGAACAGTGAAATATTTAGAGTTTAGCTAAAAAATTGGAAGCAAGTAGACTTGTATCTACTCTCTCAAGCCAGCTGTCACCGTGGCACCTGAAAACTCTTGGAGATAACAGAAGGACTTGCTCTATTTCTCTGTTCCTTGAACTATCACAGAGCAACTGAAGGGCAAAGCTCATTCAAACACCATGGCTCAAATGGACCAGCGTGGAAGTGCAGAGGGTTGAAGGCAAAAGGCACAGATTGCAGCCAGGTTTGGACAAGAAGCTTTCCAAGACCAAGATAAGCAAAGCCAACCTGTGTCTGCCTGACCTGCTACCTAAACAAAACCTGAGACAAGAAAACTTTGAGAACTGCCAAAATGAGCTCCTTGTCTAGCACCCCCTCTGCTTGGCTGGTAACAGCCCACCCTGTCCAGGCACTGGGAAGGACCAAATAGTCTGGGCTGCAATTTCTCAGTGACCATGCAGATGTGGAGGTGCAAACCTGGTGCCATTTCTCACAGACCTGGCAGCCTTCCCAGTGCCATAAAGAGTTCTGCTCGAGTAAGCACCCAGGAGGGTCCAGCAAGCTCCAGTAAGCACCAGCTCTGCTTGGTGAGTGGAGACCTTGCCAGAGCTGGGAAGAGAGGCACTCATGCAGAGAGGCAGCCTGGTGAGAAGTGAAACACACTGGCATTCAGGGCAGGAGGGCCAGGAGAAACCAGGCACTGACCACAAGGGCAGCTGCCTGTACTTGAGCTGCTCAGCTCAAATCCATCCTTAAATCCTGACAGCAAGGAGCTCAGGGCCCTGCTAAACCTGTGCTCTCACATCTGCACAGCTCCGTTTGGCAGGAGGCAGCTGCTGGCACTGCTGTGTATCAGTGCTGGCACCTTCAAGTGGCTTTTGGTCCTTTTTTGGTCTGCCCAGTGCTTGGCTGTGCCTGAGGGCTAAAGCCACCCAGCAGCAACACTCCTGTTTGGTGATGGAGCCTTGGAGGCCACATAAATGTGCATCATCCCCAGCACAGGTGATGAGGGAAAGCTTTCTGGGACTGAGCTCCCAGCTTACACATCAAACCACCAAATCACTGCCTGGCTGTCAGCACAGCAGGTCTGGGCATTGCGCACAAGCAGATCTCTGCTCCACTGTGGTTTCCAGGCCCTGGCACTTGGCTGCTGCCAGAGCTGGGCAGGTAAGGAAGAGCACCCTCCTCACAGTGACCAGCACAGGTGGGGGTTGGCAGCAGGGCCCAGGTGAACTTTGCCATGGTTCCTGCGATGGGAGGGACCAAGCCAGGCAGGATCTTCCCATTCTACTGCTGCTCAAGCAGGAACAGGAGGTTGGGATGACAGCACCTGATCCCAGACCACAGTTGAAGAGAATGCTTCCAGATCATTGCACAAATAATAATAGTATTAACGGAATTACAGGAAATCCTTGCTTTTCTAACTCCAATTCCAGGCTGAAAATCAGTGTTACTAGCAGGCACACATGAGCTCAGCTGCTTTGATTAAAGAGCAACTCTCTGATCTCTGCCTGGACTCTGCCCTGGGTTTTAATGCCTGATTAACTCCCCCCTGCCAGGATTATTTTGCATCTTTGCATATTTTGGAGCTCTTAATTTTAGTTTATTGCTAGAGACAGGGATCTGCTTGAAACAACTTTCATTTGCACTGGCAATATAAAGCACTGTGTGTGAGTTTGTGGCTGAGTGGTGGCCGGAGCACAATTCAAGGGACTTTTAGGGCAATCTGCCTCTTTTCAGGGAGCAAACCCAGGACAGCACACTCTCAGCACAAAGGAGGGTATCACTGTGTGTCTTAGCCCTCTGGGAGACACCAAATGTCACTTCCAGAAAATCAGCAAGTTACCACCAGTTTCAGAAGTGGCTTGAAGATTGACTCCCTACCCTGAGAATATTGAGGCCTTTCATAAAAAAGAATGAAATACATTTTAGGCTTTTCATCTTCCTGCACAACTCAAAAGTGCTGCGGAAAACACAAAACTTATCACAGCAATTATTTAGGCATCAAATTCTAAAATCCCTTCTAAGAAAAAAATCGAAACTGGCTAGAAAGGGTTTGGAGCCAAGAGGGTTTGCTGTAAGGAGTACCTAATGCTTTAGGTGGCCATTGCTTCCACAGCCTTCTCCAGTTCTCCTGTCTTCCATGTATTGCCAAATACCACCCTTGAAGATGTAATTTTTTGTGCAACAAAGGCATTTCAATGCAGAGCAACAGGATTTACAGATGGGCAGGGTGGGATGGAGAAGGAGAAAGGAGATTGGGGTTCAGTCACTGCCTCAAGACCAAAGAAGCAAAGAGTATATTTTCACAATAGTACCCTTAAAGAAGGAAAAAAAAGGCCCTGTTAAATCAGGTAACTGGGTCACAGCAGTGAGCTGATGGAACGCAAAGTCCTGAAGGAAAACCATGCTTTGGGGTGGCAGGGTTGAAAAATTCCTGCAACAGCTCAATGAGTAACAGCACAATGAAACAAAGAGCATATCAGGTGATTCATGTACAGCTCTGCAGGTGCCCACCACGCTGCAGCCACCAGAAAAGGTTCACTCATGTGTTAAGGCAATTCTGCCCACAGGCTGTTCTAAGCCTTCAGCATTTTGTCCTTCCTTCCTTTGTTTTTGCACACATCCAATTATTGAGGATGTTCATAGAGAAATGGGATTTCTGGTCTCTGGAAGCCCATCTGCTCTCCTGTTTATTTCCTGAAGTTGTCACAGTCATCTCATAATGAATTCCAGTGTCACGACCACACTGATGGATTTTCCCACAGGGAACACACAGGGAAACCACCCTGATGGAGAAAACAGGCCCAGAGTACCCAAAGGACCCAAAGACATGGCAAAGAGCAGAAAGCAGCCCCATGTTTCATGAGGCTCCCACCAATGAAGAAAAATCTGGGAGACATGATTTGCTACAGCGACACATCCCAGCAGGCTGGAAACCTGAGGACCTGCTCTGCAAAGTGCTGCTGGGACACTGCACACTTCCAGCCCACCAGAGCTGCCCTCCCACTGGGGTCACTGGTTGGGCCAAGTAGTTGCTCTGGCTTGGTGCTGATGGGACCAGTTCTGGCTGGCCTAAGAAGGCCACAGAACCTGGCTGAAGGGATAAATCTGGCCACAGGTTTTCAGAAGCCCAAAACCTTTGAGGTGGATCTACCCAAGCCCTCCCTTGCTGTGAGCACATCACCATGACTGCCTCCTGCTCCTGAGCAATGAACTCCTGGAATAAAGAACTACAGTAAAAGGATTAAAACTAACCCCAAAAAAGGATTAAAACAAACTCCCCTCCCACTGCAAGACAAGTCCTTCCTTTTAGACTTGGTTTTACTGAGTCTTCTGCACTGCTGTGACCTCAATACAGTCTTCTCCAGGTGTCTTTCTTCCCATCAGCTCTGTGGCCTGGCTTTGCACCCATGTTCTGCTTCTCTGAGGAGCCTCCAGCTGGTTTCTCAGGCAGGTGGGTTCCTTGTCAGGCTGTCCCTGCCTCTCTTCCCCATTAGGCTCAGTACCTTGTAGCCAACTCAGATGTTTGTCCCAAAGAGCAGGCTCCGGGAGGGCAGATCTTTCTGCCTTTCAGGGCCAGACCTAGAGCAGGAGCACATCCAACCAGGACAGAATCCCAGCTGGACACAGAGCAGGCTACACACACTGTCCAATGGTTGGGGGAGCAGAATTTCCCAGGGGAATTAACTGTGCTACTGGGGCACATGCTGTGGAGTGGCTTGAGGGGCAGACTCAGAAGAGCAGACAAAGCAATACTGTCCAGGTCTGTGCACAAACCTTCAAATGAGACAGCTCACATCTGGCTTCCACCTTTCCTGCACTCCCCTTTCCTGCCTGCTGCATGCCTTGAATGTCTATGCTGATTTTGCAAGGTTACCAGCAAGTAAAACAGGGCCTTGCTCTCAAGCTCAACACTTGGCTACACCAGCTCCAAGGAGGAGCAGGGCTTTGTCCTCAGCTCGAGTGGATCTGCCTGCTCTGTCCCACCTGCACCTCGCAGCAGTAACACCTTTGTGGCAGATGAACTCTCCCTTTTTGAAGGCTTCCAGAGGGATCGTAGCCAGTCCAGGAGCACAGGCAGACTGGGGGCATTCAAACCACCACGGAAAGCACACAGGCTATGCCATCTTGTCCAGAGGGTTCACACGGCAGGGATAACATCTTACGTTTCAGTTTTACTTTCTACAAGCATGGTGAGTCAACAGGACTTACTGAAATAACCCAGGAAGAGACACAATTAAGGTTTCCTTACAGGATGCACATATTGCTCAAATGAGCTGTCTTTGGAGGGACCCACATGATGGAAGAACACAGTAGGCTGTCCTAAGGGAAGTGCAGCTTTGGGGATGATTTGCTGTCCAAAATACCAGCTGAAGACAGGATGCTACGCAGGAGAAAGAACATAATCAGGCTCCTCGTGATCCCGACTGGCAGGATGAGCATGTGCAGCGTGGGAGAGCAAACAGACAGTGGGAGAGTGAAGTGGAGAAATAAGGCAAATGGATGAGAGGCAGATGAGTATCATCAGTTTAACCAGCAAAACACCATCAGCTCTGATGGGCTTTGGGTCATTTACGAGGTGGTAAAACAAAACAACAAATGAGTTTGTTTTCTTTCTTTGCTCTCTTTCTAGGCAGCATTGGTAAATGCAGCCCATCTCATGCCGGAATACACGTGGCTTCCTTTTCACTTGTGAGTTTCCTTAGTCCTTGTGAGTTTCCTAGTTTCATTTCTCCACTTTTCCAGAACAAAGACAGCACTGTTTTGTTACTGTACAGCTACTTAGTCACTGCTGAACCAAGCCAGAAAACCTGGTGTGTCAGAAAAAGCATGAATAAAGGATTTGATTAGGGCAAAGGGAAGAGGGAAAGGGGAAAGGCTATGAGATTTGTCTTGTTGCTGCACTGTTATTAGAAGCAGTGGAGACACTGCTGTTGCATTTGAAAAGTTTACAATAAAGCCTTTAATAAACAAATTCTTGGCTGATATACTTTATACAAATGTAGGGACTTTGGTGGTAGCAAGGAGTTTTACACTTAATAAGTGCAGCTCCTAAGAGGGACTGTTTCTTAATTTCTAATAAAACACCATTCACAAAGCTAATATCCACCACAAAAATGGTGCTGTTCAGCTGCTGAGGACTCACTGCCTGTGAGTCTCAGCAGAGCTCCGAGGCAGAAAACACAGGATTTTTGGCCTTTTATTCCTACAGGCTGCATCGCTACTCACTTCAAGTAGAGAGCTTTCCAAATAGGAGCTGACCCATTTCTGCCTGTGGCATTGAGGGCACCTCTTCCACAAATCTCATGTGTCAGTGTGGTGTGGTTGGTAATATTTGTCTCTGGGACAGCAGGTTAGGGATTTACTGAGTCCCACACATCATGTCCTTTAATTCAGTGTCAACCAAGGATAAGCCAAGGACCCAGGGCAAGGCATGATCCATTACAATTTCATGCTGGGTGGGTGCTGTATTGTTAGAAACACAGCTCCAGCTTCCAGATGAGAAGCCAAGCCTGAAGTGCCACCTGGCTGTACACGGTCCAGGTTTGGGGAGAGCACCATATTCACATTTTCTCCCTTCTGTCGCTCAACACAACAATGTGGCTGAAACTAACGGTGATTTAAACATTAATGATATAAATATCTGGCTATAAAATCAGAAACAGCACAGTAGCAAAAGCGAAAGCAGACAGAAAGAAATGCATTTCCCTGGATAAAGCGGAGCGTGTCCGTCACGGGGCCGTGGAGGGCTGTGCAGAGGAGGATGGGCAGTGACATTTACACTGCGGAGCCGCTCCGCGCTCTGCCCCCGGCGCTGCCTCCCTCCCTGCTCAGGGACACCTCCACCACGGACATCTTCGGGTTCGCTCCCGCTGCAAATGGCAGCGTGGGGGCTGACCTTTCAGCGGGTGGCCACTGCTGAGCACACGTGTGGCACTGCCCGTCCCCTCCCTGCCACCAGCACGGCGCCCAGCCCGCTTTGGGCGAGGGCAGCTTTGGACCGAGATCCCTTCACAGCCCGCAGGCTCTGGGTGCAGAAAGGAAAGCGGGAGCTCATCTGCCAACATTCTAAAAGACTCCAGTGCCATTTCTACACCAGCAACATCCTCTAGCTTCTGTGAAAGTGGTCTGGAAGGGTATCTGGTGTTAATAAACCCACATCCTTTCACAGTAAAACACAGCGAGCCTCTGGGGCTCACGGTAGGACTACAAAGCTTGTTTGTATACTGGAAGGCCACAAAGAATTAGCCCGTCTGACTTCCCGTACATCCCGGCCTATTCATTTTCATGCAGTTGCCCTGTATTAAGCTTAATTACCCCAACATTAAGATTAATGGCTTCTGTTGATTACGACTATCTCAAAAGAGGGACTATTAGAGTGTTCGAGACAAAGCAGCCTCTGCTGTGGGTGATTTGTCCCCAAGGCTTGCTGTCCCCGCTGCCAAAAACACAAGCCCTGTTGAACTTTGTTTGCTTCTTTTCACCAGCCAGGGATACACGCCCTGATTTACCTCCCAGGATGAAGGAGCGCTTCCATAGCTGGTGCTGTCTCTCTGTGCAGGTACTGGGGCACAGAAGTCAAATTGCTTCTCACTTCTCTCTGCCTCACTAAACAGGTCTCTCACCCTTGAATATCTATTTTCTCCTCTCTTTTTGTGGCTCTGTGCTGTGCCTTCCCTGTTTTTTCAGACAAGCTGGTAAAAACCCAGGGGCAGGGCTGCACCTGTGGCTCACTGAACCTTGGGATGCTGCAGCACCTTTAGCATCAGCACCTTTAGTATCAGCACCAATAGCAACACGTTTGCCAAATGAATCCACCTCCCACCAAGCTAGGTTAAAATAAAATTGAGGCTGATAAAAAGGAAAAAAAAAACCAAACAAAAATCTACTGGATTCTCCTTTGCTGTTCTTATCCAGGAACTTGGGAAGCCTTTCTATAAAGCAACATAAGCATTTTGCTTATAGCTGTAGCTACTTTGGGCTTGTATTTAGCCAGGAAAGATCTTAACACAGTTCAGAAACTGCTTCCAGCATCACTTCTGAACCAGAATCACTACTTTGCAGCTTAGCAGAAAAGTGGAGATGCTGAATTCCTATGGGTTTGGTTTTTTTTAATAATTTCTGAAATTATTTTAATCCACTTAGATTTTTTTAGTGCTCATTAATTGGTATGATTTGGTACAACTTTCAGTGTGCAGTGAGGCAGCCCTGGGGTGGACCATGAACAACATGTTGTCGTGTACTCAGCTGCTGCAGTGGAAATCACTCCCTCCCCTCCTTGCTCCTGGAAACAGAAGAGGATCTAAGTCTCCATGGGGTTTTTTTGGCCTTCAGTCCAAAAACAACTAAATCTTCAGTGGGGGGAAAAGCCTTCACCTAGGAGATGTGATCTTCCTCACTAGAGACTGCCAGGACAGACATTTGTCCTGGGGAGCTGTCAGAGAGGAGCTAACCGAGCATAGGTCAGAGAGAAAAATGCATTTGCCCCTTCTCTTCCCTGCTACCTTGTGCCAAGATTAAAAAGTCAGTTTTAGAGGAGATGAAGAGAAAAACATCACCAATCTCTTTTTTCTGCTACAATCCTTCCCTTTCCCTGAGCTCACCCTGGTGCGAATCGGTCCCACAGGTCAGGGTACAGCTGGAGAGATTCCCTACACATCAGGTGTGTTTGAACTGAAGATATTTAGGAACTGCAAATGACCATACGAGGACAAACACACCCCAAAAGCAGCCCTAGGTTTTGGGCATTTGTGTGTGCTCCTAAGCAGACAGATCCTATGTGTCTTTGCACTTGTACCAAAGCCTCTAATGTTTCTTCACTCAGATCTCGTCCCTTTTCTGTTGTTAATATTGCTGTTCAGCAGGACTTTATTCCCTGAAAGACTCAGACAAGGCAACTTCTTCTACTCTAGTTTTGAGTTGCTGCCATCTGCTTCCCTCTTCAGACCAAGCTGAGCACCAAGTCAGTCAAGGCCACTGCAATAGCAAAGAAACCACATTTCACTGTGGTGAGCTTGCAAACACCTTGAAAGCACATAGAAAGGAAGACAGTGTGTCTTCCTCCAGGCTTTCCTACAGTTGTGGTACTTCAGCCTGCCCAGCAAAGCCTCCTCAAGTCCACTTCAGCCATGAGCTAATTTGGACCAGGTTTAATACAATCCATAACAGAAGGACTATGAAAGCAAACTAGCCTCAAACCTCAATAAAGTCCTTGTTTAACTATTAATTTAACTATAAATTCAACTCTACATGAAGGATGAGATTGCCTGCACCAGACAATCTCCTTCCCTTATCACTTAATACTATTGCATTTTAATGTCAAAATAATATGACAGTGGTGCTATGCTCCCTTCAAGACATGGTTCACAGCACATAAATGGGTCAGTGCTTACTGGTGGGTATCACCACCACTCTTCTGGGTTATTTATACTGAAAAGTTGCTGGACAAAATTCAACAAGAGGAAGCAGCCTCCCTGATTTTGTTTCTATCCAACCAAAATGGTTCTGTATATATAAAAATCAGGGGGCAAAAGCAGCATCTCTGGATGTTTGTGCAAGTGCAGACTGCCCAGAGCTGTGGCCCAAAAGGTTAATTGGGGCAGAGGCTGTGATCTGGCTCTTGCTTTCCTGCAGTGTCCTGACTCTTTTCCACTCAGTCTGTCAAGAGCATCTGTAAGGCTCCACGAATTAACATTTGTGAAACCTTTTGAGATCTTGAGATAGGATATAAAATCCCCCAGAACTATTGATGTGTTTTATTATTTACTAATGCTGCTGTCATCCACTTAGTCCAGAGCTCTTGGAGTATTTTGAACAACAAAGAGAACCACCGTGAGTGGGCAGGGGCTTGAGTTGTGCAGCAAAGTGACCCCTGTGAGCTTCAGAAGGCCATTTTCATGAGCAGTTTTGAGCGGGACAAAGCCAGCAGGGGAAAGCAAAGCAGAGAGAACACGCCTCCTGGGATGCCAGGCCTCCTGGAGCAATGTGGGGGCTTTTGGAAGTGTCTGGTGGATGAGGCAGGGTGTCACTCAGAGGTGATAGGCTCTGCTCTATGGCTGTGTCACAAGGTGCAGCCTTAATACGGCAAGCCTTGCCCGTGCAGCCCCGCGCCCAGCTCAGGTCAGCAGGGAGAGGCTTGTCCCAGCTGGGAGAGGTCGCTGGGTCAGGAGGGCAGAGCAGCACCCACGACCCCTCTGGCCACAGGCTGGACCTTCCCCAGCAGGGGACTCTGCATCCAACCGGGGCCGATTTTCTCTGCATTGTGTCTGTAATCGAAGCACAAAAGCCCTTCGTTTAAGTGGGTTTAAATGGTTAAAGGCACTTGTTCTTCTGAAAAGAGAATGAAATTGCTATTGACACCTCTATAAAAGAGAGGCTTTTCAGGCTCACTAGGAAAGCAGCAGACGAGGAGTCTTCCTCAGTTTGTTGCCTGCAATTAGATCTGCAGCCTCCTCCTTTGCTCTTGTATTAGGAATAGGTACCGGTATCTTCAAAGGATGGGAAACTTAATGGCCTTATTGGCGGTTCGATGAATAATTCATGATTCCGCATTAATCGGGAAGTTAACTAAGGTCTGGAGAGACACAGTCTTTAACGTAGAAAAGCATCTTTGGGCAGTCACACAGGGTGCTGGGTGAGGGAGACGCAGGATGAGCCACGCATGCAGTGCATCCGTCAGGGAGCACAGACGGACGGGCGCTGCAACGCTGCCTTCGCTCAGTGCCGTGCACTGGGGGACTCTTCAAATGAGAGCAGAGACCTCCAGGTACGTCAGGCTTCCTTCACTCACCCAACTGCACGCTCAGGGTGGGAGCCCGTGTGCGTGTGACCCCCCGGGACACCCCTGCAGAGCTCACAGCAGCGGCTGGGCTCTGGCTCCCCTGCAGGTGGTCACTGAGCAGCACCAGGTTGTCCCGTGGCTCAGAGAACCCCAGCCCCCTCTTTGGCACGGCCAACGAGGCCATCGTGCCCCACAGGGAGCCACACCAGCTCCGTGCAGTGGCACATGCCATGGGAGGGCGGCAACCTCCGTGCCTGCTGCATGGATGGGGGTTGGCAATTTCAGCCAGCACTTCGGGTGTTTTGCTGAGTTCCTCTTTAAAAGCAAAGCCATTCTCTTGCTGGGCTTTCTGCAGTGCCTCCCACAAGAGCCCGTCACTGCTGTGCTGGAATACAAATAAATAATATTGCACATGACTCACTGGTTGTACTTGTGAAACATGAGGAAAGAAGGTAACAGCCAAACCTGTTTAAACACACTGGCCTGACTGACGTTTTTAAGAAAACAATGGCAGTGCTGTGCCCATTGGAGCCTTCTCAGAGCAGTGCTAAACGTGCCATTGAAAATATCACTTGTTCAGATTCAGTTCAGATTTAATCATCCTCCATTCACCCTTCCCAAAAATAAAATGGAAAAAAAAAAGAAAAAGGAAAAAAAGAAATCTTTCTGGCTGAAACATTTGGTTCTTGCTCAAGAATCTGGTCTGAATTTTATAAAGGTTTCCTGGAAGCGGAGATCAAGGGGCTGGTTTGGGGCTCAGAAAAAGCCCTCTGGCAGGATGAAGAAGAGAAAACTGCCAGAGACTGAGACTGATACTTTGTCATTAACTTATTGGGAACACTGCACAGGACTGTTCCTGCTAATTAAAACCAGTGGTGACCAAAGCTCATTTGCAGAGATTGGGTTTGAGCCAAGCGTTTGTGTGTGGATGAGGAAATGAGATCATAAAAGTCACGATTGGGCTCCAAGCTCGGGGTGTGTAATTGCCTCTCACACCTTGCTTCCCAGCCCTCCAAATACCCCCTTTTCTAATAAAAGTAGTAGTGGAGCTACTCACCTCTATTTTGAGCTATTGGACCACAGAAAGGGACCAAGAAAATCCCTGCACTGGTGCTGTCCCCTGTATGAGTGGATTAAAACTGCTCTGAGGTTGGGTTCCCTCCAGCTGAATGTGGCTTCTCTACTTATAATTTTTACACGCAGGTAAAAATCTGTGCTACTGTGAGTTTAGCCAGAAGCATTCTGAGTTCCATAGGATCTGCCAGAACTAGGACTTGGTTTACAGTTCAGAGAAAAGCAGCCCTTCCCTGCTGAGCCACGGATCCGTGAGGATGGCTGAAATCCTCATGTCTGACACCCATCTCGGAGATGGGCTCCCCTTGACCACCCCCAACCCTACAAGTGGACATCGGGCAGATGCCCCAATGGCACTTCCCCCAAAATCTGAACTTGTCACACTCTTTATCCATGAGGTAGGTAGGACTGGTGGGCTGATGTGAGCAACACCACAGAACTGCTGCCTACTTAAATATATATATACCCAGGGGAGGAAAATACGCACTGCCTTCAGCAGATACTGTGATCTAAGTCACAATACGCCCACTGGCACGTCCACCTCCGCAAATGTTCCGTCACAAGTGTCCCCTCACAACTATACCACTGGGTTAGAGCAGTAAAATCACCTAGCATCTCTCCTGCCCCACAGTAAGCAATGCATCCACACGCTCAGGCTGCCCCAAATACCGGGGTTTCTTTACACTGCTGTAGTTTTGCTGGGAAGTTTCTGAGCCATGACCTAACATGCCACAACTTTTCCTCCAGGACTAATTCAGTGCCTGTTTGGCACCCTCAGCCAGACCCAAATCTCTGCTGATAAAAGGTGTCCAACAGAAAGAACAGGAATGTTGAACCAGTGATTAAGACAGCTCATCTCCTCTAATGGCATGCCTTCTCATTTGTTTTCTTCTGAGAGGACAGAATCAAAGCCTGAATTAACTAATTCCCTCCAGTTGTACACCAACTAATTGCACTGGCTGTGTATCCCCAGCTCACTCCATCCATCTGACAGCCATTACTCCTGATGTGCCTGAAAAGATGGTTTGGACATGGGGAGTGGTCCTGTCTCTTTTTCCAAAGAAACTAGCATTCTTTGGAAAGAACCATTCTTTGGCATCACAGCCTGATCTCATGGCTCTTTCTCCCAGAAAACACAACGTTAAAGGAGAAAATCAAGCAGCAAATATCCTTCTGAATGCTTGGGATTGCACAAGGTCACATTGTTTTCAAAGATCCAGCATGTCCCCAAAATGGCATCGGCATCAAGCATCACACAGCAGAGCACTGGGGAGATGAGGGAAGCTTTGGAATTCCTGGTTATTTGGTGTTATTGAGATATTTGTTGTGTTATGGGTGACTTTATGAGGGGCCAGGGGAGTACGGCCCATGTGCTGACCCATCTCTACTGCAAAGGCTGAGCTCAGGCAGGAAGGATCCTTCTGGGTACCCATGAAAGCACACCTGACCCCCATCTCTCTTAAGGGCTCTCAGAGGGGCACAGAGGGGACAGTTCTGTGTCCCTTATCTTCTGTGCATCCACAACGGCAACATCCTGTCCAGGGCTGCACATCCTGCACCCGATGGGACAAACACCCACTGGCTCCCATGGCAGGTTGGGGATTCACCTGTCTGCTGCCCTGACTGGAGGAAGTGACAATTACTCTACATCTGGGTGCTCACCTAGAACTGGCCACTTCCACCAAAACAACTGCCTGCAAATGCTGCTCCAGAGGACTGTGCAGGGCAGGCCCTGCTGATGCATCCAGGAGAAATCAAACTTCAGGCCATGAACTGGGGGAGTGCTGCAGCAGAGGCCAAGGACGTTGGAGCCAAGCAGGGAAGTGAATGCATCCCACTGTGAAAGTGGTGTGTAGAGGAATGGGGATCTCCCACAGTGGGAAAGGAAGGGCAAGATTGAATGGAAGGATGGGAGAGGACAGGCATCCATCCTGGTTCCAACATCCAGGTTCCAACATCAACCCACCAAAGAATGTCTCCTGGACCTGCTCTGTCCTGAGGTGTCCAGCCTTTGGTGTTGGCACTATCTGCCCAAAGGAAAAGGGAGAAAGGTGTTCAGGACAGGCACTTCTAGGCTGACACCTGCCTTGCCCTACTTGCACCAGAGCCAGGGAGCAGTCCCTGCTCCTCCCCCTCCAAAACACAGCAATGAAGAGAAAGGACCCATGGCAAGAGACACTGGAAGACACAATAAGGAAAAAGTGTGAAGGCACAGACAAAACAGTCCTTGTGCTTTATCTCCCAACGTCAGACTGCCCTGCCAGAAGAAACACGGTTATCTCCTCCCTCCTCCTCCACTACCTCTCACAGTCCTTGTGATACAGGGGAAAAGTCTCCAGCACTTCTGGAGCCCTCAATGTGGGCACTTCTCCTGAGAAGCCATGTCTAACATCCTCTGGCTCTCCACATAGCTCTGTCACCATCCTGGGACACACACATCTCCTCCATGTGCCCCATGCTTGCTGGTGTCTAGCCCATGCTTTACTGGTTTATTTTCATCTGCCCACTTCTTGGGCTGACTGGGCACTGTTTTATTTTGTTGTTGTTGTTGTTGTTGTTGTTCCTGGATTTTATTAAATACAAACAAGCCCTTCCCAAGTGTTTCTTGCAAACTCAGACAGGCTTGAGACTCTCAGACCCTTGGTTCCTGCTAATGAGAAATGCAATGAGCAGGAGTGGGCAGTGCTCCTCCTCACCCTTCTCCCTCTCCAAGGGCTCCCTCCTTGCCTTGATCAGGCACATCACAGAGGTGAGGAAGGCTTCTTGCTTAGCACCCAGGGACTCCAGTGTACTCAAGTCTACAGCTGAAACACAGCACTTTCTTCCATCCTTACATGAAATGGCCCTCCCTCACCTTGTCACAGCCTGAGCTGGAGGAGAGCCCTGAGATGAAATGGGGCTGCAGGAAGCACTGCTGCTTTGCAGAGAGGTGTGAAAACTACGCAGCTTCCAACACCTCTGAAAAGCTGAGAGCATTTTACAGAGCTTTTGCTTTAACTAGAGATTAGATGGACTTCAGTTGTTTTGTCTGAGTGCCTCTGTGCACTAGTACCTGGGAATGAGCAGTGGCAGGACAATGGAATCAAACAACTGGTATAGATTGTTCTTATGTTTAGTGCCCACAAAGGAGACAAGAAAGTGAAATTCTGCTTCATCTGACTTGCTAAATAACCACAGGCCATATTGTGAAAGCAGACGTTTCATGAAATGAAGACAACTTTTCCATGTGTTTTACAAGATGACTGACCCTGGGGGCCTCCAACATCCTCTGTTTCATCTGCACCTCCTGTAATACACTTAAAAGGTTCAGGTACCTCTTCAAATGACTGTCTTTTACTGCCATGGTCACTGTGTGCATCCTGGCCCAGCAGGCACTTTACCAGGTGACTGTGGCAGAAAATGAAGTTGTCTGTGGGGAAAGCCCTGGACATCCATTTGTTCACAAGACTCAGCAGCTGATGAAGAAAACTGCTGTGGAAAGCCTGTGCCTGAGGCTCTCCAACAAGCATGGTGGAGCTCCTGAGGCTTCCAAAAAACCCTTTGCGAGTTTCACTACATTTTTTTAAAAGATTTGGGCTTTCTTAATACCACTCAAAGCCCACTGGCAGGCAGTGAAGGTGGGACAGCCCTGATGACACAGGGTCCCTGGCAAGCAGCTGTTCTTTACATAGCAGTGTCCATCCCCTGTGCTAATCTCAGGATACCAGGCACCCGTGTAGGTCCAAGGTATGAAATTTTAGAGTTCTCTCCAAGAACAGTGAGGTGGGTAACCCAGCTCAAGCCAAGGATTAAGAAATTCTCATTACTGCAATTTCCAGTCACATTTTTCAGTGTGACTCATTCAGGGTCACACAGTAAATACAGGAAAGACCTAAAATAGGTCGAGGTGCCCTGACCCTCAGGGCCAGGTGCAAACTACTCAACCATGCCTGTCAGATTGGGTGAGGAAAGTGCAGAGCTCTGGAATTGTGACAAGGTTTCACAACCCTCCATCTCAGAGCATGGAGAAAGAAAGTGACATTAAAAATTATTTAAAAGAAAAAAAAGAAAAGAAAATAACCCCTCCCAGCACTAGTGACAAAATTACCTGCTGACAAAAAGAAAGGTACTGAGAAATAGTCTACACAGGTGGCTCTAAAAATTTTGAGACAGGAAAAGGAAAGAGGAAATTTAATTGAAAGAACAACCTCTCTCTCACTAATGCCATTCTTGACACTTGAACAAGTGATTTTAAAGATGACTAAAATAATATTTACATTCTTACAAAATCACTGGATTTTGAAGACAATTCTGTTAGGTCATCTCCAGGGAACAGAAGAATGATGGGCTAATTAGCTGTGCTTGCCAAAAAATGCTTTTCTTCTTTTTGTTGTTATTTGCTACACATTTTTCGCCTGGACTGGGACCTCTCTGTGTGAGATACTGCACACACAGGCCGAGCAACAGCTCTGGCCTCCAGATGTTTACTCCTGGCGAGTGTTTGCACTGTGGTGGTTCTCTGAGGCCACATCCAAGCACAATAAAATCCCACAGCGAAGGTGAGCTCACCCCCAGGAGCTGCCAGCTCTGCTCTGCTCCAGGGCTCTCTGTTCACTGGTGTTACCCAGCAAACACAGGTTGTGCTTTACCCAAAACCCGTTTGCTCCGTTGATGAGAGAAAAAACAGAGCTGACCCGAAACTGCAAATCAGGCCTTGGCTCCAAACTTAGACAGGTCGTGCCATTATCCCCTCTTTTCACACATTGGCTGGTTTCCTGCTTCTGCTCAGAAACAAAAATTAACACACATGAAGGGCAGCTTAGTGGGATGGGGCTTGTGGTGACACAGACAGGTCTGAACACAGCTGGAGAAAACACATCAGGGGGCTGGCAAGGGCCACATCTGCTCACTCCAAACTCCCTGCACCCAACAGTGTCCATGACCCAAGAAACCAGCAATTCTGCCTCAAAATAAGCCCTTGGATGATGTCACTGATGTCACAACCACCACTGTCTTTATCTCAGCACCAGTTTCCTCCCTTTCACCATTCTGGTTCTGTCCCCCATCCCACCAGAGGGGACCAAGCAAACAGCTCGTGTGGGGCTTGGTTGCTGGTTGAGGTTAAACAATGACAGAAAGGAAAGGGGAAAGTGAGGGAAGCAAGCAAGTAAGGGAAGTATTGCATCAGGAAAGGACAAATAAAGGTCTCCTGTATGCTAAAGGAGTCCCACAGTTCTCCAGATAAATGGAGGGCATTCCCATCATTTCCAAGCGATCATTTAACTTTCATCATCAAACCTCATTTCAGGATCAAATCTTCCCAAAGCCAGATACCTGTAACACTGCAACCCTCACAATATGATTTATTCCGGGTAATCTGCCTTTGCAACATGCTCTGTGCCTCCTTTGGCACTGTGGAAATCCATAAATGACACGGATAAAGGGGCAGAGAGCTTTATGCTTGCTCAAAGACAGCATAGGAGAAATGACCAAGTACAACCTTATTTTTAATACAGCCTAATTCTCAAATCCACTGGGGAGTTGCTGCCAGATATTTTTCTGGTAGAGAAATATCACTAGCCCGAAGCCAAACATTGATTTAAGGCTGTATCTGTGTGGAGAGGTTATAAAGCTAGAGACATGATTATAAGGGAGAAAAGAAATGGGTGATTTAGAACAAAAGACTGTGTTTAAAGCACGAATTACAAATGAACCAATTCTTGCACTAATGCCCGTACAAAAACTTAAAAGGTACACAAAGAGCATCACTAAAGTGCTGGAGTAGCTTCTGTCTCTTCACAGCCTGAGATGATGATTAATAAACATTCAGGTACTTATGAAAATGTATCACAAGACCTCCTTAATTTTGAACAAACACTTAGTTCTCCAAAGATCTTTCCTAGAAGCCTGTTACTTATTAATTTCTTTTTCTTGGACCTTCAACTCTGAGCTTTGAGGCTTTGATTCATGGAGCAGAAACAATGGCATGTGATCTCATCAGCCACCCACCCTCCCAACTGCAGAGACCAAACCTTTGGTGCAAATCCTCTCAACTGCTGAGAAAATGTTAACCAGGAACACACTTGCAAAAACCAGAACCAGTTTGTGACCAAATGAACATATCTCACTGTAAGAGCATAGGGGGGAAAAAAGAGATCTTATAGCATGGAATAGGAAGCAACATTTTTTAACAGCTTTGAGACCTTTTATGAGGTATGAGCTGCAGATTACTGAGGTACACCCAGCTCATGGAAATCAGTGCGGCTGCTTCAAGTTCCATGGATCTGGATGGATTTAGACCAATTGGACATCGAGCACAGGCATCTCAAATAAATCTTTCTGAACATAGCTATTCCTAAACACGCTGAATTTTAGTGATGTTTTTCACAACAGGAAGAACATTCTAGTGAGTGTTAAACTGAACTAATGCTCTCACATAGCATGTGCAGAGGGTCCACAGAAGTACATCATGTACATTAGCTTAGCTGTATTTTCTCATAAAGGTAAAATTGGACTCCAAACACAAATGAGAAACTCGAAGTTGGGATGATCTAACATAATCTTAAAGTATGTTACCACCATCAAGGCATAATTTCTTCTCCATCACTAGGTGGATGCACATTCTGCTGGAAGAAGACAGGATAGGGAGGACTTGAGTGTCAAGAGCTGATCTGAATACTCAGGATAATAAGGGACAAAAGACTAGCCCCTAAACCAGGAAATTCTGAGTTGGATTTTCCTAAAATCTCATGAGCATAAAAACGCTCAGTTTCCAATGGGATGGTCTGGCACCTCTACCTCTGGGTTCTACTAGCTCCCTTAAAAGCCCTGGTCTTTATCAGATGATGCATTTTTTAAACTTAATCCACAAATTCTCCCCAAGTCCAGCCACACTCAGGAATGGGTTCATTCAGGCCAAGAGGAAGGGTCTGTCTCTCATACACAACCCAGACACTTCCCACCTTTCCGCCGTGCATGCCACACTGCAGAAAGCTTTCCCAGGGAACTGTGTGCCCAAGGAAAGGACAAGCCAAGCAAACAAAAGACTCTTTGATCATTTTATTAGGGTACAACCTACAGTACTTCCCTATGCCAAAACTGGGACAGGAAATACAGACGTGACTTCTAGGAGTCCTCTCCCTTCGTTATCACTGGAAAGGACAGGAACTTTGTGTCGTATTTAGCCAGAGATGCACGCGGCTTGGGACGCTCTCTTCTGCAAGATGTAAACAAACTGGCAGCCAAGAAGATTCTCTCTCTGGGTTGTTTATATGCTTTTCCTCTGACCTGGTCACTTCTTTCCTGCCCAGCTGCTTGCTATGGGAACGTATTCCCGAGTACTCCTGTCCCAGCCTTCTCGCCTGCATGAAAAACTGGTTTCTGCTCTGATGCTCCTTTGAGGGAACACACTGAGGCTGTGCCTCTCCCCAGGCCCTGGTTTAGGCAAACCCCACCAAAGCCACTGGGAGTCAGTTTAGCTTTGGTGAGAGGAAGGCAAAGCCTGTATAGTTTCAGGTTTGGGCTCTAATTGCCTGTGTAGACAGGGACATGGTCCTATGGATAAACCTTCTGGGCAGCGCAAGGACAGCCCTGGTTACAAACAGAAAGTGGCACTTGTGTCTGTGGTGCCAGACCAAATGCAGAGAGGGTTTGTGGCTCTGCTGCCCAGGGTGCTTCCTCTCCTGCCTATCTTTCTCCTATCCTCTGGACCCTCAGTGCCATGATAAATAACAGGTCTCCATAGGGGACGTCCCTTTTGTGCCTCAAGATCTGAGAAATGGGAGCCTGTGCTGCCGCCAGTCCTGTCCTCCAACTCCAGCCTGGGCAAATCCAGACCCTGGGTTTCAAATCCCCTAATAGTTAGGCAAGCCAGTACCAAGGGGTTGGAAACTTCCCATTCTGAGAGGCTGTTTGATCCCACCATCACTGTGACAACATGAGAAGGGCCTAACCTCTCCATTGGCCCAGGCTGCCCTGCGGACTCCCTTGAACACCCACACGAGGAAAAAGCCTATGGACTTTTTTACTTCACAAGTAATTAACTGGGCAGCCTCCCCTGAGCCTCTTCTGTTGCTTCCTGGGCACATCTCTGAAATTAACCTCAGAGCTAATGAAGCCAATTATCAACAGCAGACATGGTCTCCCTCTAATTATTTTCCCTGAAAGGTCACCCAAAGTGGCACATTGTGAAACCCAGCTAATTGCATTGTCTGCTCACAGCACGGAGCCGGCTCCTGTAGGGCTCTGCCGGGCTCGGGGGAGCCTCATGTGCCATGGCCCAACAATTGGAGCCTCCAGCAGGGGAAAGAGGCGGCTGTGAGAGAGGAACCCACTGCCAAGGCCTTCTTGCCACCAACGTCGCTCATGGATCCAGGCTCTGACTGCTGGCTGATGCTCCTCCTTTCAGTTGTGGCCAGCCAGCCCAGCAGTCAAGGCAGAAGATTAGATGAATGTGCCAAGTTATCTGGGTATCAGAAGGAAGTGTCTGGATGCTTCTCTTTGGAAGCTGTTTTGTTTTCATTTGTCTTTTTTTTTAAAAAAAATTGTTATTTATTTTCTTCTTTAGAAAAGAAAGGAAGGAAGAATTTTGGTTGGAAAAATCCAAGCCCATGGCCTAGCTGTGGGACATGGAGAGGGATGTGGTTGGTAATATCAGCTGCAGAAGAGCTCAGAGGGCGCTACCCCAGTTCTAAATTAACAATGGGGGGAGGAGGAGGAAATACTGGTATTTTTGAAAATTATCTAGATAAAATATGGTCAGAGCAAACCAAAGAAATGGCACAGAACAGGACAAGAACAGAATGTTTTGCACTGTTTTCTTCAGGCAAAACATTTCTGATAGAACGACCAGCGATGTTCCTGAAGAGTCCATGAAGCTGCAGATTCCCCACTCCATGAGTTTTGTAATGGCTCTGCCCTGTTTTATCTCTATGATCACCACAGCTTTCCTGAGAAGCCACCAAGCCTTGCTCTCACCAGCCCACAGAGCAGCTCAGGGGATTCTTGAAAGGACATCTTTCCTCATGTTTATCTCGTATTTTCATACAGTAAAAGTAGAATGCAATATACTATGCCCTATCTTCATCACCTGCATCCAGCAGCAAATACAGCTCCAGTGCAAGACTCCAGTGTGTTTGATCCTTTGGATCACACCCCACCTCTCCCTTTGAGGTTTTAGAAAGAAAGCTAAAATTTTGAAGCACTTCTCAAATCCCGTCTTTGACATTTGGGATTAAAGAGGACAAAGTATTCATGCCTACAAATGGGTGCTATTTGGGAATTTGAGTGGGAAGTAATGCTGTGACTGCTTGTTACGTAACCAAGCTGAACCTGGAGGTTTTCTACCCCAATTCCCAAAGTACAGCAGGATCTCTGCCATTTCTGATGGGCCTCCCTGAGCCCACCAGCACCATCATAATCAGGTTACTGTGAGGCTCCAGTTTGTTTTCAAGCACACAAACAAAACTTATCTGGGGAGTAATGAAACATCCATCCCTCTAGCAGGACAGTCCAGGATAGACTATGCAGCTGCTAGCCTGGACCCTGCAGCTCGCTTTTATCAGAGGTTGCTTTGGAAAGAGAACATGCTACAGCAAAAGTAGTTAACAAAAGATACGTGATCCATCAAAGCAAGCTACAGATGCTGCATTTCTGGCATCAGCAGCCACGGGATCTAAGCAGCTGGATGCAAGACCAGCTGTGAGGACTCTTTCCCTCTTCTCCTCCACTCTCCCCTCCGTGGCTCAGGGCACAGTGTGCCTGTGCCCCAGTGTGACACAGCCCCTAATCACATTCACATGTCAGGTCACACCAGGCGGGAGATGATGTGTGTGACCACATTAAAGAAGGGAATTTTTCCCTTTGAGATTTCTTTGTTGACTTTAATAAAGACTCCCTCTGGGCTTTCATGCTTCAAAGGAAAAGGGGAGAGGGACCATCTTCACACATCCTAATTAACAACATTTAATAATTGTTCTTGCATGCTGCTTTGGTTCTGCGTCTTCCTTTCTCAAAGGAAGGAAGGCATTTCTGAAAGGGCATAGAGAACACCAGTGTCCTCCAGCCTCAACAAACCTCAGAAAGCCATGGTGTAGAGATGAATATGCCAGAAGATTTGCATGTAATTCTGTACAGCATGGGACTGGCAGAGGCACTCATGGGGACATGGGTGACCAGATACATCTTCAACCTAAGAAAGAGTTTCTTTCTTAGGTTGGAGGATGAAAGTAGTTTGATGGCCTCTCCTCTGCCCTATGAGAGGACAGAGTGGAGCTGCTGCTCTGACATTTCTGTTTGGGAGGTTTGGAAGGGAGCACAAAGTCAGCATGCCAGCAACACATCCCCATCACCTCTGAGGTACCTGGCACTGTAAAAACAGCCTCAGCACCTCCCTGAAATCAGATTGTGGATCCCACAGTGAAGTCCGGGAGTGACGAGGGAATACCAAGATCTTTTGGAAAGCCAATAGAAAGTAGGTCAGTCATATTCTTGATATTTTCAAGTGACACTGAGCTTTCAGTAAGAAACTGAAATTTCTCCCAACTGCCTGGCCACTGAGAAAAGAAGTCCCATGTGTATCTGTAAAGAAAGGGTGACTTTCTGGAACTGAAGCCCATTTTTGGGTCTCTTGATAAAAACCTGCCATCAGTGCAGCCCTCCTGCACACCAGCTGCATACCAGAGCTCCTGCCAGCTCACACCAGTTCTCACTGCAGGGCAAGATACAGCCTTAGTGCCCTAAGGTAGCACAGCAGTGATTGCAGTGTCAGTATCTCTGACCCAGACAGCTCTGGAGTCTTGCACCTGAGACAGGCACCACAGGATTCCCCTTTCAAACTCTAGATAATTCTGAGAGCTTCTGGAAACTCACCAGGGATTTTTAAGTCATTTTCCAGACTTTAGGACTCTCCACTTCCTTGCTGGACTCTGGTGTTCACATAGGCACATATCTTCACACCAATTCCTTCTTTCTTGTAGGAACACAAAACCTTCGTCCTTGTATTAAGATCCTCTCAAGAGTCTTAATGGTCAGGAACTCTCACATCCATTTTGTGTAAGGGAAGAACCAAGTACATGTGATTCCCATACCACAGGAGTGGGATTACCTGGGCAGTGTGTTACTATGTCTGTAAGACATGTCCCAATACCTAAACCATAAAGCTATGCCTCTTATGGAGAGCTCCTGGGCTAAACACAGAGATCTCAGCCCTTCTAACATGCTCAGCTGGAAGATCCAGGGCTTTGTAGCGCATCAAGAGTCACAAGTGGTTTTCCTGCCCTTCCCTGCAATGATCCACTTGAGTAGTTCCCATCACCACTGAGTGGTGGGAAGGTTCCCTGCTGGCATTTAATTTAACAAGGCAGCCTGTGTAGGGCAGCTCAGAGCCCATCCTGAGAGGACCTCTCTGAAACCTGGCTATAAGCCCCAAGTCTTTGTTTGCCTGGAAATGCTACATGGAGTATTTGAGCTACAGCCACAAACACGAGAGGTCCCAATGCCATTCACAGAATATTTAGGCAGAGAAGGATTGCAGTCCATTTACATTTTTAAGGGCAGCTTAGGCACTATTTCTGTCTGGCCTATGGAGAAGGTAAATGAGAGAGCCTTCAAGCAGATAACATGAGTAAAAACAGGAGGACTGGCAGGGCTCCAGGCCTGAAGACTGATGGTTTGGGGAAGATACAAAGAACCTGCCAGGAATGCACTGGGTTTAGGCTCAGGCCTGTTATGGCCGTGGGTAAACGCATGCTACGTTTGTTAACCAACATGAAACGCAGGAGTCTACAGAAACCACATGTTTTCCATCCATTCCATGTACTCCATCAGCTTGATGGAGTTAGATGATGCAGACAGACAGTCTGAGATCTGGGTTAAATAAGTTGAACTGCTTTATTTTTCTCTTGGCATTGCAGTGGGCGCAAGAAATTCTCACAGGGTGGAACATCTGGAACACATTATTTACCAAGAGTGAAAGATGCTGTTGTGTTTGTGGAGGAACCAAGCACGCTTGTTGCAAGCATCTGACACAAACCAGAGTGACAATTAACGGCAGAGCAGCTTTCTTTAAAGGGTATTAGTTCTGCCTCATGTTAAATAAAACCTTTGTCAGCTTAGCTGACAGTGCAGGTTTCCAAGAAGCCATTTCCCTAGCCCAGGAAGAGACACAAAAGAAGCGGCAGCCTGTTATTTGCACAGGCAGCAGGAGGAATTCCTACATACAGTAGCAAGATGGAACTCCTGTCAGATTTAGAGCACAGTAGGAAGCGATGCTATGACTTCTATCGACACATAGATGATATTTTTCACCCAACAGCTTCCTCGTAAAACTAATACAGAAATATTGTGTAAGTCAGCCAGAAATCTGTGTATTTCAGTCAAAATCAGATGAGCCAAAGCAGCAAACAAAACTATTTTCTATTCTTTAGTGGCTGGTGGCTCAGGCTCTTGCACAGAATGTGGGAGCCTTGGATTGGGTCCCATCTTTCCTTGAAGGACCTTTAGTTCAGACCTTAGGCCAGTTTTTCAGCTACTTTTTTCCCTAAGACACCACATCCTCTAACTACCGATGGTCTGTGTCCTGTGTGTGAGGTATTTATTTCCTGCAAAAACTCACCAAGATGAAAAGGTGGACACAGAACTGGAGAGGTAATCAAGATCCTCCTTCCTTGGAGGACAGATGGCAACAACCTGAGTCAGGAGAGGCTGCACCTCATGGGTGCTGCAAGGGGATGGAGGCTGATCCAAGGGAAGCATAAAGGAGAGGAGACTGAGGATGTCATCACACAACTGAGCAAGCTAGGTCAATTGGAAGAAGAGAAGAAAGACAGGGCACCTGAACTACAAGGTCAGTGGAGGAAAAGGACTTTTGACTGATGGTACCAGCGTGTCTTCCACCTCCCAAATGGAAATATTGAACAGCAGCCTTTCTGAACGAGAGGTTTTTGTTAAAGCAAATATGTACATGTGTACCTCAGGATACGCTGGCCACGTGATGCCAATGCCAAAACCACTATGCCAGCAATACATTTTAACTCTTCAGGAAACTACCTTTGTTTTCATTTTCTTAGTATGAACAACTCAAGTAATTTGCTCTTACCCACTCTCACATAAATTAGAAAATAACTTCTAATAAGATCCAGAACAATCTTATGTAAAAATGCCTACTCATTTTACCATGCTAACAGAAGAGCTACTTCACATTCAGACAGAATGAACAAATAAATATGTTTTCAGACCATAATGGCAGAAAAGTGCTTCCACTCTATGTGTACATCAATTATTTCCTTCTATTTAAACCCATGACTAATTACCCTTGGAAGCAAATAGCTAACATCCAGTTGAGTACAGGCATCCCTTTTAATTTAATCAAGAACTCATCTAGCTTGAAAATCATGGCAATTATCAATGAAGTGGAGGGTTCTAAGGACCTAAGCCCTGTAGCAGAAAGTGCAGTGCATCATAAGAGGCTGACTTCCAGAAAGGATGAAGGGAAATGTCCAGATTACGGACAAAAATGCACAATTTGTGAGGTAACTTCAGAGAGGCACTTATGATTACTCAGAAAGATGTAGAGATTAGTGTTTTTCCCAGCCTCAAAAGTCCATGGTCCAATTTTCAGTAAAAATTAAATATTTGCTGTGAAAATGGGGGTTTTGTGGAAACCCCCAGATTTTTCCTCCAGAAGATAAACTAAGTATAACACTCCAAGCCACCATCATTAAAAATCCTTTGGGATTACTTCTGCCTCCCCTCCAGACATATTCTGAACCAATTCCTCCTGCAGCTCAACACAGACTGGGTCATCGTGAGACCTTTAATTTGACCCCAGAGTTCAAACTGATTTTTTGTACACCTATACACATGAGAGAGGCACATTGAGAAGACCACACACAGGCAGTACCAGCTTTCTCAAGGGCTTCCCCCATCTACAACCATTACAGCTGTCACATCACCTCACAACACATCTTTGCTTGCTCTTGAATTCAGCTGACACACCGCGTGCCCAGCAAAGCAGCCAGGGTAATGCTGTGGGCAATATTTTGAGATTTTTGGCCATGGTTTCTAATATGCAAATACAGTTACAGTTTTTGTCTTGTTACCATCACTCAGTCTTATTCTAATTTTGGCCTCCCTTGTTTCACTGGTTAGAAAGAGGCTGGCTTTCAGAGAGAGGAATTTGAGCAAAAGAGAAGGGCCAGACCCACACCTCCTCCTCCAGAGACCAACCACTGAAAAAAATCACAAGATTCATAAACACAGAATGGTTTGAGTTGGAAGGGATCTTCAAGATCATCTTGTTCCAACCTCTGGTACAGGCAGGCAACCTTCCACTAGGCCAGGTTTCTGAAAGCCATTCCCCTTGCAGTCCTGTCACTACATGCCCTTGTGAAAAGTCATAATGGTGTTCATGAGGTAGCACTGACGGTAATTCCTTGGTTTTTAACATCCATATATTGAGAATACACCACACGTGTTTAACAGGAAACACACAGCTAAAGCAAAAATGATACATGGAAAAGAAGGTCCTTTACCTTATCAAGTCCCTGCAAGAGCTGAAGAGCATTAGTGGTTTCTTCCACTGACATTTTGCATTAGTCCTTTTGGAGGAGGCTCAATATAATGTGAATTAGATATGTTTCTAAAAAAACCCTCCAAAACAAGAGATGTCCATGGCTGCTTTTAATGCCTCTATGCACCACGCATCTCAATGCAAGACTTCTGAGACAGAAAAAGACAACATTAAGCAGCATATGTATTCGTGTGTTTATATATATACATATACATTATATATATATACACATGCATAAAAATATATACTCTCATCTCCAAAGATCACGTCAGATCACTGGGAGAGTCTTATATTTAACATGAAACTTCACGAAGCCCGAAACCAAGTGGCATTTGATTAAAACAACCAATTAAGATTTGGCATGGGTACTATGAAAACCTTAGAAGCTGTTGGCTATCAAAACTTTTCTCCTGAAAGAGAAATCTTCATTGCCTGCCAGAGACAGTAGCAGCTCTGCAGGCTCACATGCTGCTCTGCTCTGTGTTTTCTCATCCTTGAGCAGCCACTGGCCCAAACTGATGTGAGACACAGGGAGGAATGATTTGCTGGTACAGCATTTGCCTTTTGACAGTGTGGCAAATCACAAGGTTCCAGATTCTAAAAAATTCCCATTTCTTAGATGAATATTTCAGTTTACAATCAGAACTAATTTTTCATACGTTTACAGAAGCCATGACTCATCCATACTTGAAGAAGAATTGTAGGGTTGCTTTCTGACCAAATACTCCACAAGACTGTGTATTGCCTTGTTTTGCAAATTGTCCTACAAATGGCACATGCACAGAACAAAAGGTTTGATACCTGAATATCTATGAAAAATCAAAGTTTAATCCCAAGTTCAGTACTGTAACTACAGAGCTGGATCACACCTCAACTTCTAATTTTCCGAGATCAAAAGTTATTTAGCAGGACACAGAGGAGCTTCTGCTCTTTATAAATAAAGTAACTAAGAGACATGAATTTCTAAATTTAGGCTTCTGAGTTTGCACTCTTACAAAAGTGAGGGATAAATCTAAGACATAGGAGACCTTTGGTCTTCTCAGTAAGATGGAGTATGTTTTCCTTGCCAGTTTGTACATGTTTCAACAGCCTTCTGCCACAGTTTTGCCCTTCTGGAACTTCAGGTTTAAACAAATCCAGGATGCCACAGGGAAAACTAAAGTTGGTGTAGAAGCAGCAAAGCCTGTTCATCTCCAAAAATCACTCCTGAGATGATCTGTGAGCAGATGCAAAGATATCTTTGGAAACACTAAGTAGAGAGGTGAGGATGCAGGAAAATGGCAGAGAAGATGGTTTTATGTTCATTCCTTCATGCACACGCATGAGATTCTTCTGAGCAAGTCCTAAGCATGCAGACACAGACCTCAGGCAGAAATAGATGCTCCCAATCCCTCCTGAGTTTGCTGGGCAGGACACTGCAGGTGGATCATAGTCCGACAGAGTAGCTCTCTGAAAAAAGGGGCAGCTCAGCAGGTCATCAACTCCTACTCTGTGCACCCCAAGAAGGCAGGACTGGATGCCAAAATTCCCCCTGAAGCCACAGCAGCCCCTGGCCTCAGCAGCTTTGCTCTCTGGTGTCACTGTGCCCAGCATCCATCCCCACTCCCCAAATGGGCAGCAATGCAACCAGGCAGGCTCTGTGGGAAATCCCAGGGTAGCCAGCACTGCTTGGGAAATTAAAACTCCAAGCAAAGATGGGCTTGAATTTTGTTTTCCAAACAGGTCTTTGAGTTTTTTTTGCTATGCTCTAATCACAGAAGTTAGTTTCTGTCTCATGGCTCGCTTCCCTCCTGCAGACACTGGGAATGCCCCTGGGAGGTTCCAAGGGAGCCAAGGGAAGGCTGTTCTTGCCACAAGCCTGGGCGAGCACAGGTGGTGAACAAATGTACAGGCGAGAAAAAAGAAGTACAGAGAGAGACCAAAGGGGAGAGAAGAAAAGGAGCAGAGATCATCAGCAAGGCAGACTACAGAGCGAGGGGAAAGCCCATGGACTGAGGAGGAAAGAACAGGAACGAGATAAATACAGGGCTGTGGCAGCTGTGTGATGACAGGCACTGGGATGAGCGGACAGATACAAGATGCAGCAACAGTTGTGAACTAAAAGTTTACAAAGACTGATTTCTTTCCCGGACTCCCACTTTACAGGACATGAACTCAGGAAGACAGAAAACCACAGACTCTGTGTCTGCTCAGCCTGCCCGGGACATCCTTTAAGAACCAGCCAAAATCCAAAAGCGCTGTGATGTGTGACTGGAGGCCATGAAGAGCTCATGCAAGAGAGCAAATCTCAGGGGAGCCACCCATTTCCCAGTGGTGGCTGGCTCTCAGAGAGGCTGCCTGGCCTCTGGAGTGTTGGCTGTGGGCACTGAAGGGCTCGTGCAGAATTAGCCCCTGAACAGGGCATTAAATCCATCAACTGGACAAGGTCTCTTTTATGGCTAGAGACCCTAGTGGCATGTATTATACTCCATTCAGGTTTGTAGGAGAGCCTTCCTGGAGCAAATTAAATACTTTTTTCTCTTCCTCTTCTTCTTTTCTTAACTTTTTTTTTTTAAACAAAGAAATAGCCAAAGCATGCTCTGCTGTTACATGCAAAAGCCAAAGCAAGGACATGAGCATTGCCTCAGGATCCAAAAGTGAATTTTAAGCCATTTCACAGCAGCAGATAAACTGATAAAAGTGGCTCACAGCCAGCAGTATTTATACCTGCACAAGCAACACCCAGTGGATTTCCAGTTCATCACCATAATTGCTGCAAACAGTATATGCCTATTCATAGGAAATAGGGAACACAGACCTGAAATGCTGGATTTGCTTTTCTTCTTCTTCATTAGTGCTTATTTTAACTTTCTCCTGCAAGTAAATGGCAAGTTCCACTACTGGCAGCTGAAGACACTGTTTATTGCCAAGACAAAAAACTAATGTTCCCTTGCTATAGGCTTTATATTCAAAGCAGAAGGAAGAACATGGTTCAAGATTGCTAATGCAGCTGGCTGCTATTAAAGAAAAAAAAAAAGTCTCCTCTAAGCTAGCTTTGACGCCAAACAAAAGAAACAGCTAAAGGTTTTTCCCCCAAATAAAATGTCTTTTAATGAAACAGAGTCCTCCATAGGACAATATGTAGGTAAAAATCTTGGTGTGGGCAAGTTTCTGAAAAGCTGCCTTTAGGTTTTCCTCCAGTATAAATTACAAACCTGTCTCCATGATGCTGTCCTATGGGGGGAGCACTGAAGCCATAAAGGTGCAGCTCCCACAGGTGGGACTCCCTACCTCAGTTGTGCATCGTGGCACAGAGATGGGCAATGCAAAGCAAACACATTCAGATCATAGAATATCCTGGGCTGGAAAGAACCCAGAAGGATCCTTGATTCCAACTCCTGGAGCAGCACAGGACAGGCCAAAAATCCCACCGTGTCCCTGAGAGTATTCTCCAAACATTCCTTGAACTCTGACAGGCTTGGTGCTATGGCCATTCTGCAGGGAGCCTGTTCCAGTGCCCAAACACCCTCTGGGGGAAGAACCTTTTCCTGATATCCAACCTAAACTTCCTCTCATCAGCTTCCTGCCATTCCCTCAGGTCTTATCAGGGACCAGGGAGTTTGCACCAAGCCCTTCTTTGTGCCCAAGTCTGCTTGCATGAAGGGAGGTGGCTGCCTTTTCCCAAAGAGCTCTGCTCCCCCCCGTGCTACTATGCAGCCACTCTTCTCAGCAACAGGGAATACTGACTTCAAAATTGGTTTGCCTGTTCCTAAGCCAACACACAATACTGTAATTTTACATTTAATGGATTTAAAACATTCAGGTTCTCTTCTGGTCCCAAACGCGTATGCATTTCTTGATGTATTCAGCCTAAACTAATGCAGATCCAATTCCTGAAAATATTCAAAGATGCACTTAATTTAAAACATGTGAGCAGTCTGAATGAAGTCAGTGGGATTATGCTTGAATATAGCTGCTTTCTGACAGACCCCAGCCATGTCTCTCCTTGCTACACCCTAAGACAAGGGCCAGGAAAACTCAGTAACAGCCAATTTTGCCACAGAAGAACTTTACCCAGGTGAGGGAAAAAAAAAAGTAAACAGGAAATGAAGAAGTGAAGCCATTTGCCCCAACATCAGAAAGCAAGTCACTAATACAGCCAAATACCAATGATCCAGGGAACAACAGTTCCAGTGTTCACAGGGAAACACACATGGGGCTTTCACATCACAGTATGTTCAAGAGCTTCAACCACAGCAAGGTTTTAACTGCCCATCTTCCCAAAACAGTCTTAAGGGGAATTAAAGGCAAGTCAGGCCTGATGAGATTATTGTACCAGTCTCCTCCAAATAAATACAAGCTAAAAATATCAGCAGAGGACTGATATTGCATCTCACCAAGAGGTGGATAAGCTGCCCTTGCTGTAGGCACACAAAAGCAGGCCAGACAGATGTTTACACTGGGTGATTTAGCACATCTGAATTTGTCAAGTTGTTTGATAACTTCATACTCAAGAATGTTTCTTTCCTCATTACAGAAACATCCTAGTTTCTTGCAAAAAGTGCTGCTGGCACCAGAACTCCCCACTTGTTGTTTTCTGCACAGCAGAAATCAGAGGAGTTTATCACTCAGAAAGAAAAGCTGTAGATAGGTGGCAGTTTTCAGTGAGCTTCTGGTGGGTTTTCTCTTCCCTTCCCTCCTTCCACCCTTTAAAAGGTGGTGGCTGTGCCCATGCAATATGGACAAGCTGGATCCTTTCTTTCCCCAGGCTCCTGGCTGCAAAGCAAACATGCAATGCCAGCCCAGTGCTATTCTTCCATTGCTGCTGCTCCATGGGGAGACAAGATCTGATTTACACCAGAAGTTCTGCCACTGTGTTTCAGCTCTACAGGGACACTCCTTAATCTGCACGAGGAATCCAAAGGACTTGAAACAATAAGAGAGAAGGAAATCATTGTTTTAAGACACGTACTGAAATATCATTGTGAGGATGTACTCAACAGATGGGGAATGCAATGGCCAAATTCAGGCTCCCCTGGGTGCGTTTCTCAGAACCAGGCTGCCCCATCCTTTCTCCGGGTGGAAAAACAGGAGGGGGATGATGTGTGAAAGCTTCCTCAACCACATGGAGAAGTGATGGTAGCTGGGATCCAGGGCACTGAAGACCCTACCCATGCCAGGGTGATGCAGTCAGGCATTTTGCAGGGCTGGGACAGGAAGGGCATTTGGTGCATGGCCGTATTTCAACGCTATTCAAAGAATTCAGAAACCTCTTGGGGAAGCATTCACTGTAAAAAAGGTAGCAAGAGACTAAAAATGCTGTATCCATTTACACACTGGCCAGCAGAGGCTCTTAACTTGCCAGAGGACAGCATGCAGGGGAACAAAGTGCCTGCTGGACACTCAGATTTGGTAAGGACTGCCTGCCTGGGCCTCTCTGGCTGCTGCTGGCAGACCCAGCCCAGTGCCCATCCTTTTGTACAAGAAGGAAGTCTGCACATCCCAGTAGCTCTTCTGGACTTGCCACCTAGCACACACTGGCAAGAACAAGGTGTCAGAGCATCCCTGCTACCGTCAGCACTGCTGATGGTGGAGAGTCCATGGAAGTGTCCTCAGAAGTACATGGTTCAGATCAGAAGTCTGGGTTGGATGGAGAAGTCCTGATCTTCTCCACTTCCTGCACTTTGCCTCCCACCACACAGAGGGCTCTGGCTGTGAGAACAGGATTCCTAACAGGTACAGGTAAGTCCTATCAGCTAGCAGGTCCAGGATCTGACCAGAAACAGTCAAAGCAAACCCCAAAAACATGTACAGTGTGGACATCAGGTCCTTAGCAAAAATACTTCATTCTCCATCTCCATTTAATGCAGATGCCACCTCACCTGCAAGGAAGTTGCTGTGTGACCCTGTGCCCCATGCTGGGGTGCCACATGCAACTGAGCCCACTGTACAAAACAGCCTGCCATCAGTGACTGCCACAGCACAGGGTGCTGAGTGAGGACAGCTGTGAGACTGCAGGCCTATTTTTAAGGGCGCTCTATTTCGTGCTTCAAGGGCACACACTGGTTCAATCCATCTGAATTACTCCAATTGCCGGTATCTTTCAGTACCCCGTGGCCAGTACATCCCCCCTGACACGCACGGGATCAACTGGGGTGCCCAGCTAGCTGCAGGTATTTGGATTCCCCTCCGAGAGATGCTGCACAGCCAGGACTGGCAGAGAGATTTTGGGTAAGAGCTCCCACTAGTCCCACTGGGAGCTGGAGACCTAAAATTCTGCCGCAGGGAGCTCTGAAAACATCAGCCCAAGTTCGTTTCAGGAGCAGGGCTGGGATTCCCTCCTCCTCCCTCTCTCCTTCGCTTCAGCAACACAATGTCGCCCTTTCTCCGTTTCCGAAAGGGGGCTTGTAGGGCTCTGCATCAGAGATCAGGGGCTGTTTTGAAAGGAGGAACCCGCAGTTTGACCCCTGCTCTATTGAGAGACCTTTTGTGCCTCTGCAAAGCTCCGCACTCTGCGTTGGCCTCGCGGCCAGCGGAGGGAAACGCCGCAGGAAGCAGGGATTTATTCTGCTGCTGACAATCGGGAGCAGCAGTGTCCTCTGGTGCCTTCATTGTCCAAAGGTGTTTGAGTGTAAAGCTCACACATAATAGCGACTTTCCAGTGATGCTTGTTGAAAAAGCCCTTTGGAGCTCACCAGCTCTGCCAGGAATGCAAGACCTCAGGTGTCCGGGCTTATCTTCCAACCAAACTCATTTATTTAACAGCCAACTCCTATTACTCCTTGTTGTTAAAAGAAAGCCCCAAAACAAAGGCTCAGCAGCCGTGTGCTCCTCAGCCATTCAGCGCTGCCGGTGCGGGAAGCAGGTGTTCCGAGGCCTGCATTCCCACTCCAGTCTGGAGAGGCTGGAATAAGACACCTCCTTTTGAAATGTCCGCTCAAAAAGAAAGAAAGAGGCAGCACAGCCTTGCTTTGCAGGCTGGGAGCAGGCAAAGGGCTCAGCTAATTCATAGCATGAGTTGGCCGAATGCTGCAAAAAGCATTCCCACGGAAAACTGCAAATATGGAAATGAATCCAGCTAAGTGGTTTTTAAACCTTTTTTTTTTTTCTTTAATGGTGTTTTCTAAGTGCTTGGGGAGTGCACATCCTTCACTTCTCTACATACTCCTTTGCTGAAAAACAGGCATTTGCAATGGAAACAGGTTGGATATCAGGAGGAATTTCTTCATAGAAAGGGTTGTTAACAGTGGAATCAACTGTCTGGAAGGTGGGGGAGTCACCATCCCTGGAGGTGTTCACAGTGGCACTCAGTGCCATGGTCTGGTTGACAAGATGGTGTTTGGTCAAAGGTTGGATTCCATGAATCTCAAAGGTTTTTTCCAACCTCCGTGATTCTGTGATTCTGATTCTATGAAAAAACCAAAATTTCCATCACCCTGCAATGACAATCCAAGCTTGGTTGGCAGAGCTCTCACCACTCAGCTTGGAACATCTTAATCTGAATTTAGAAAAACATTCTTCAAAGTGCAAACTTAGTTGAGGTGGGGAAGGGGGAAACCTTGCAAAAGGAAGTTTTTAGTAGGAGCAAAAGATAAACTTTGTCACATAAGTCACAAATTGCAGGTTGAAATCATCCAACCACAGGTCAAGGTGCCAGTCATCTCTCTTTTGCCCTCACAAATAATATTAATTAGTATTTGTTATGCAGGGGTATTATAAGAAAGGATGATGAGGAGGTGCTTGTGCTGACAGAGACCCAAAGTCTCTGCTTCCCCAGGGCTTGGTGTGCTCTGGGATACTTTACCAGGTGGAGCAGGGCCAGCTGCTCTGAAATTGTGCTTGACATGGAAACATACCCTCATCAAGCAGCAAACATGAGTGAGATTTCCTGGACCTTTGTGTTTGCCTTTTTAAAATCTATTCCACAAAAAATTTTGCTGTTTCCTCTCCCTTTTTTCACTGGTCAGCCAAGCAGCAAAAGTGAGGCTATGGCACTGGTCCAGCTCAGCTGGTTTCTGTGCTGTAGCCTCCTCCAGGACTTGGACAAAGGCTCTTTGTACTGCTCTTACTACACACAGTATGGCCAGGCAGTGCCCATGTCAGCACTGGATGAGCCCAGCCCCACCAGCCACACCAGAGAACAGCAGCACCCTCAGCTCAAAACGACCCAGACAAATCTCAGCATCTCTGGCATTTGGCTGTACCTCCAGCTCTCAAGCCCACAAGCCTCGCAGTGCACTGGGACCCTTCTGAAATGCACACTCTCTCCTAACCCAACTGTGTTAAGATAATAGCATTCCCCACACCTCCCTTTTTAATAAAGCTGCCAGTTTTAAAGATGCATCACAGTAATTTCTTAAAAGCTACAGGCCAGTGCTGCCTAAGTGCTCTTTACTGGGAGTACGGCACTGGGGGACTGCAGAGAACTCACTTGCAAGCTAAAAATATTCCCACCTCATTAAATGCTCCAGTGGATTACTCAATAATTACACTTATTAGATCCAAAGGTAATTATCATTTTGCTAATCAGGTGTCCATTTTGTTAATACACAAAGTGAGGCACGTCACCATTATTTTCTTGGTCGTGTCTTACGCCTGCAGAAGCAGGGCCACTGCACTCACACCATGCTACAAGGAGGGTGCTCATCCCCCAGTCATCAACTCTGACCATCTCCTCCTCCTCCTGCAGGAAGGAGTAAGGCTGCTGTATCCAAGTCATGGTCAAGCTCAGTCAGAACCAATGTAACTGTCAGGAGACAGAGGCTCTGTCCAAGCTTTCTGGCTCCAGAGCAGGGACATTTGCCAGAGATTCACTCTGCCTGCACTGAGCACTTCATACCACAGGTGAAGCCTTCAGTGTGACACAGACACAGCACAGTGACAGCTCCATGTGAGTGTGACAACCATTGGAATAGTTGTCTATGCTGGAGTGAAAAGGAGGCTCTGCAAACCCATCCTCATCATGAGGTCCTATTGGAAACACATCACCAAAACCTCTCCAGAAGCCTGAACACCCTCAGGAGCTGGTGACCTGCAGCTGCATTTAGGCTGTGCATAAGGGTTTATTTTACAAACACTGTTCAAGCAAAGCCATTCTCACTTCCCATGTGTTCATTACCACTGCCATGCCAGAGCTGCCCCAGCAGAACTGGCCAAAGCAGCCCACGCAAGGAAGGAAACAGCCACATCAGGGTCATGACAACCCCTCTTCCATGAGAGCTGTAGACATTACTCCCAGCGAGTGGCAGCAATGTTTCCAGCTGGCCCAGCCACATCAGGAGCCTTAAGCGGCCTTGGACCATTTTCACCCCCAAAAGCACTAGCTCAGAGTTTCAACCACCCTCCCACACAGAGCCATCAGTTCAGATCAGTTCCTCTGGCCCTCCTGTTGCTATTTCATGGGATGGGTTTCTGAGAGCAGAGAGAGGGGAAAAAGCTGCCATGCTACCAGTAGAAAATATGCAGGAATGAGAGGTCAGCAGTACAGTCCCTGCAAAATCCCAAAGATATGTTAAAGGCTTTATTGTTTGGAATCTAATACTGGGTCCTGCTTTGTCTCCTCTCTCAGTGTTTAAAGCTACACTCACTTTTGGGTTTTTGTCCAAGTCTGACCAGTTAGCAAAAGGCATTTTTATTCTCTCCACAGTCATTTCTGGGAAGAGTAATTAATTTATGTTAATTTGGAGAGAAAAGGAATAGCAATGAACTTTTCCAGTCCAGAGATAGATGGTAATATATTAAAAACCTACTGGTGATAAAAAGATAAGACACATAAGTTATGATCTTTCCACCATAAAGTGCTGCTTATTGAAAGAAGCAAATTATTTTGAATAGTTTCAACCCTTTTAAGTAGTCTAACTTAAAACAATAGTCCATTTTTTTATCCGAGCTAAAATGCATTAGGCTTGTTCCTCCCAAACCAGACCATCTTCTATTCACTGTTAACTGATGATCCAGAAGCAAGAAATTCCCTTAACCACTCCAGATCGGCTGTGCTAGGTATGGGAGGTGTTGAAGGACTGGGCTGGATGCAGATGAGAAGGAAAGAAAGAAATTCAGTAGGATTTTACTTTCCACTGAGTATTTTACCCTCCTGTTTTCCATGTGAGATGCTTTTTGTGCTTTTCTTTCAAAAACAAAAATTAGTTTTCATCAAATGAACCCAAACACATGAAACAGAACACAGAGCTGGTGAAACACAGGTGAAAACCCCAAATATCTAGAGACTCATAATTCTGCCACTGAGCCTGGACCAGGAGCTGGCTACAGTCTCATCCTTAGTTCAAAAGCACCCTAGGAGATGCTAACTGGACACTTTCGATAGTGTTGCAGTCCCAAGTTTCAAAAAGGCACGAAGGACAAGTGCTCAAATACCAAAGCAAAATGACTTCATGCAGTGGCTGGGTGGATATAGAGAATGGTGGAGAGTATGGCCAGAGCTACAGCTCATTTCCTGCAGGGAGGGCAAGACAAGAAAAGCACTGGGAATGAAAGCATTGCACAGCAGGAAAAACTCAGTTTTACGACTGCCCTACCTCTCCTTCCCTGGTAACACCAAGACATCCACCAGCTACATGAAATCTCACTTTCTAGAGTAAAAGCTAAATTACTGATAGCATGCAGGGAAATGGAGACAGAACAAGCTGAAGAGCTACTGAATCAGCTGCATTGGGAAGGAATGGCACTGGTTGCCCCCCAAAAACATCCCACTCCAGGAATGGAGCAAAGCCCTCATTGATCACCAGGTGCTGATGCCACCTCTGCGGCACTTAGTGCTAATTTGCAGCATTTAAGGATGATTATAGGCTTGAGCCACACAGGACTCAATCCATCAGAAAACACATCCCTGATCCAGGCTTCATTTTCCCTAAACCAGGTGCCTTTGGGATGGCACAGACACACACTTCAGCCCAGAACTGAATGACAAATCTGAAGCTGACAGGCTGTTTACAGAACGAGAAAAGCGCTGAAGGAATTGCTGGCAAATTACCATGAGGAACATTATCAAGCAACAAGGCAAATCCTCTTCAAGAGGGGAAGTATATGCTGCTTGCACTGGTGTCTCCTTGGGGATATGGCTTAAACCCCACTGCTGGCTGCATTGGGAGCAAGGGCTCAGGGTTGGAATTTCAAGGCTCCCTTCACACTGTGTTATTTGTCAGGAGGGAACATCTAATAGCCTTTTATCAGTCCTTTCTGTGCTCTCTCTCTCTCCAAAATTAGATTACTTCATGCAAATGGAAAATGACCTGAGGAATCAGGCAGGTATTAAGAAGGGATTGAGACCCTCAGAGATGGAGTTAGGTGTACAGAGGTGTTCCATCTCCCCAGTGGAAACCACAGCAAAGCATAGCCAGGTTGAGATCAGGTTCATAAATGCTCTCTGATGTCTGTGTGATCCTTCTGGACTTGTCAGCCTCAGCAGTCCTGGAAGCAAATCCCCAGGAAATCAGCAGCTTTGCTCTCAGCAGGAATTATTCACATCCTTCCCATCCTGTACCTAAAGGCCAAGCACAGATCTTGCTGTCCCCTCTCCCAGCTGGGTTTCTTCAGCTTTCCCAGCTACCTTTCCATAAGCTTTGGAGATGCTCAACACCTTCCCCAGCTCTTCACCCTGGCAAACACCATGGACATTCCTCAAGACACTCAAAAGCTCATGGCAATCATCCCACCAAGCAAGTTTGGTTCCTCCAACCACAACACCACAAGAAGCCAGCTAGGACTGGGCAGCCAACATTGACCCTCTGAGTCAGCGCATCCTCTTTATCCGTTTATCATTCAGTTTCTACCGAATTTTAGCAGAGGTTTTTTCAAAGTGTCCTGAAGGATCCTAGTGACTGTCAACATCTTTGTCACTGTTACTTCACTGCCCATTCCCACTTCATTTTCCACAGGGATACAGGGATGTGTCACATTTCAGGGCTGTTTGCAAGGGAGGCAAACAGCTTATTTATCATTTAGCTTCAGTTATTTCTATTTATTCAAGATATTATATTATTTAATAGTATAAATATATTAATACATGAAATACTTATCAATTTAGGTTTATTCTGGTGCAACAGTGGCACAAACCCACAGCTTCAAGATGTCAGACATTTTCCCAGAACCAGGGCAGCAAGATAGCAGCACCACAGGGCTTAGAAAACAGGCTCCCAAGGTTTTATGCTCAATCCATGAAACCATAGTGCTTCGGCACATTCTGCTGCCGCTGGCAAAGGACAAAGGACCAGGAATTACTCCCCCCAATGACTCTGGGTTGTTGTAGCCTGGGTCTCTTGGTGGAGGAGCTGCAGAGTCATTTAGGTGAAGGACTCATCAATGATTTAGGGTTTCTCTTACTGGGGAAAAGGAAAAGCTGCCAAGAAGCAGCAGGTTCTCCGTGTTGAGAGGCAAGGGGCAGGGCCAGCACTCAGATCACCTTGCAGCAGCAGGCAGGTACCAGGGAGCTCTGACCAGTGCAGAGCCAGAACACACAATGTGGCATGCTGACCACAGCCAAGTATCAGACCCCTGTGAGTGCCAGCCCCAACCTGTTCCTTAATGCTTTAAGCTGTACTAGCAAGGAAAGCATCACTGCTGACAGGCACAGGACAGAACTCCCTGCACCATAAACGGCTCAGCTGAAGAACATGCAACACAAATGTTTCTTAATGGTACAACAATGGCTGCAGAGCCCAAGCAGGCAGATGTAAGGTTCCCTACAAGGCCAACCAAAGCTTCTGTTTGCTTCTGGGAGCCTTCTGAGGTTCAAAGATCTTAAATAAACAAGGCAGCAATTGAAAGGCTATCACTAGCTTCCCTGGCAGCCAGTCTGCAGGAAGCAGAAGCTTGTAAAGAAGGTGCTGAGCTCCAGCTGGCAGACACCAGCCAAACTCCAGAACACTTGTAGAGAAAGTTTAGGGCAACATGGCTGGCTTTTCTGCTTGGGAATAAAGAGTAGCTTTCCCTTCCCCTTGGATACACCAGCAGTAGGATTTAAGGTCTCCAATCCATGACCTAAAAATGAATGGGGTTCTCCTGCCCCCAGAGACCCAGAACCAGTGTGAAGGCAGGATGCCCATGGGGAGGGATATCTGGATTCCCTTAGGAGTATTGCAGTGGCAATAATGATGACCCAGCAATTTAAATTAGGACATAGAAAAGCTTTTCTTAGAATAAAAGTTTTTAGAGCATGTAGGACATCCACTGCAAACAGCAAAATTTCTCCATAATCATAAAACCTCACAAAACCCCCAAAACCACAGGCAGGAAATTAAAGAGAATTCAGAGGAAAAACAACACTGAACGATTACATCTCTGTAGGGATTATACTGGGAAAAGCTAAAAAAGAACAAAGACCTTGATCCTTCAAAGACAGGGCCTGTGCTCAGTTTTGCCAGCAGGAGCTGCAAAGGCACAGATGGGGCACCAGGGACCACGGCCGACCATGGGAGGGGAGACAACAGGACCCAGGAGACCCCCTTTATTTCTGGCTTGCTCTTTATTAATTCCAAAACTGGAATTGAGTCCAGACTAGCTGAGGCCACAGGCTTATTACACTTGCTCACATTTTTCCCCCTTAACTTTCTGTTTCTCCACTGCAGCTCTGTAGTACGGTTTTTATTTTAGCTAATGAATCCCTGCCCACACATGCGAGAGACTCCAAAACACCCACAGACCAGAGGCAGGGGAAGGAAATGCCGGAATTGTTTGCTGAAATCTGGCAGAGGCTATTTTTCATGAGAGGCCAGAGGAACACAGTGTTCTCCAGAGATCCTGAGAAGGGTGAGGTCAGAGACTGGCTTCTGCCACAAGGCCTCAGCACCGGGAGGCTTTTTTGTCTTTTGCAGTTACATAATGTCTTTTCCATGCCTTAAGTTGGTTGCTTCCAGATTGCTGGAGAGAGCTCTGAAATGACACACTCCACAGCTTAAAAAAAAAAAAACAAACCCAAAAAACCACACAACACACTTCTGCTCATATAAAACTGCAAAACCTCGTTTCCTGCCACAGTCCCGTATTGTAACAGATGGAGGAAAGGCGGGGGAAAGGGCTTTTTTTTCCTCTTTCATTTTCCATATTATCCATGTGTTGGCAACACACTGCTGTCACAGAGTGGTGGAAAGTTCATTTACGGGAAACCTTCCGAAACTGGAGCAGCTCATAAAACTTTTAATGCAGACCTGGTTAAAAAATAATGACATGAGACCTGAACATTTTTCAGTGCAGTTGGGGAATGCATTTTTGGTCTATTTCTACACCTTGAGCAAATCATGATATTAAGAACTATTTTAACCATGGAAAGAGAAAATCTCACCTAAAAGGGCAGAATAGGGAAGAAGTGAGAGTTCAAGGAGTGAAACTTCTTGGGTCCTGTGATCCAGGCAGGTGATGAGGCACCTAAACTATGCTGCCAAAACCCTTTTCCCACCCTTACCTGTGGGGAACTTTTTAGCAAGGCCTTTTGCTAACACTGACCAAAAATAGCTTCCAGGCTGCCTTGTAGCTGCTCTTTCTGGAATGAAAATGTCACTTTCTAATTTTTGACTACAGGCAGAAAATGAAGATGGTTTGGATGCTGGGGCAGAACCACAGGCATCCATGGACTGAGGAGCCCTGCACTAAATTGCAAGCTCTGCCTCCAGTTGGTCACAGCCTGGGGAAAACCACTCATATCCGGATCCACAAAATTACTTTGGCACCAGAGCACTACTGCTTTGAAAGCTTCAAGCAACTTTTTCACCTCTCAGAAAAATGACTCTGTTCCCTAAATTAATGTGGTGGCCCTGTTCCATAGGGGAGGTGTGAGGACCTGTGGATCTGAAGGGTCATGAGGAAGCATTTGCCCAAGACACTCTTCTCTCTGAACAGCTCTGATCCACTAGGGCTTTCCTTTGCCCATCCTGTAGCCTCTGTCCCACTTTTCATCCAGATACTACGGAACACAGAGCATGGGGTCAATAAATGGGGTTAGCAGTGAGAGTGTATAAGTCTGATTTGAGTATCTGGATATATGGAGCAACTTGGAGGCTCTTGGACAAAGCTACAGGGGGTTCTGTAACAGCCACAGCATGGGTTACATGCTTCAGCTGCTCTAAATCCATACAGGCCACAAGTTGGTTGAATCTCCGTGCTCAACATCTCAGGTGAGGAACAAAGTCAAAAAACACCTTGGAAGGGGCAGAGGGAAAAAGAGCAGGAAAAAACCCAGAGAAAGCAGGCCACAAACAGCCCATTCTGTGCTCTGGTGATGGTGCAAAGGCACTTTCTACATAACTTGGCCTGTTGGAAATGTGTACTGGTGTATTCCCACACCACGCACACGAGGGTCTGTGTGCTGCTGGAGTGCCTGCAATGAATCATTCATTGTCCTTCCTCAGCCTTTCCAGTAGGAAGAAGCTACACATTTGACCTTATAAAAAGCAGTAATTTTGCCTGGTAAGATGAGGCCAGCAGTAATCCAGGCCTTGCTGGCAGCCTCAAACACACAGGAGGAGATATGAGTTGCTGCTGCTATGCCGCCAAGTGCTGCTCCAGCATTTCCATATGAAGCCACAATTTCAAGACTGCTACAGGTGAGCCAAGAAAATAAACAAAAGGAACCTGCCCCCAAAATACCTTTCCTTTAAAAATATGTAAGTTATCCTGCAGGTTTTCACCTCCAATAGAAAAATTTAAAGTGGACTTTCTCATTTTACAACATCTTATTTCCCTGTAAAGAGCACTGCTGTTCTTGTGATTTTTAAGGGTAGTTTGCTCACACACTTTCTCAAAAGAAGGAATCAAACGGGTAATTTTTTGTAAGAAAATTGGTAATATGGTCAATCCAAGGCTCATGGAAAACAGTAGGGCCAAATGGGGAAGACAGAATGAAGATGTCTGTCAGTATGTCTTATAACTTGTCTCTTCTAAAATCCTTGCTCTGCCAGTCGCTGCTGTTGTGTCCATGAGTTCTTAACAAAAGCAATAAATGGAATTGTTAGAAGGAATTAGTCATCCTGCCTAAGTTGATTTTCATTGTCTTCCAGGGAAGGAGTAAGAAAGATGGGTCAGTGGTTAGATCACCTGTCTGACATCTCTGCCCCTCCCCAGATTTCCTGTGCAACCCTGAGGGCCCTTGGAGGATGTTTTTGGCAAGTTAGCACAGAACCTGGTAACACAGCCAGCTCCTGTGCTCTGTACCATTGGGTACTGCCAGAGACTGGGCTGTGATTGGCCTCATGTTCCTGCTGGGGAACTGGGGACAGGAAAGTCTCCCATCCAGCCCAGCAGAGAGACATCACCTGGGAATCCTACACTGGCAAAGGCAATGCAAGCACATCAGACAGACAAACAGGAACTGGACAACACACCAAAAACTTGCCTCCTCTCCGATGATCCTGTGTTGGACCTGAGGCAGGAAGAGGGATCTGCCTGCAGACCTCATCCATCCTTGCTGAAAGCAGCTGGGAATTTCACACTCCAAACCTGAACATCTTGTGTTTCATGTAATCTCATTGAAAATATTTTGATTTATGATCTCAATTACCCGTTAACTGAAATCCCACATCTCAGATATCATGAAATTAAGCAATAATGAATAAGAAGCTGTGCTGTTGAGGCACTTTACAAAGTGATTCATATTAAATAAGAGACTTTGTAGCCAATATAACAGTTTGCCAGATTAACACATACCTCGCTGAATAGTAAATACTTTTATTTTTGGCTGGTTTGGAAACAATAATTAGCAAAGAGTAAAACTAATAAAATATATAAAAAAAGAATCAGAAGAAAAACTTTGGATATAAGTGGAGCTTGTACCTTGTCCAAGCCTGAAGGAGAATTTAAAGATTTAATTACAGCTAATGAGCACATATTTCAAAAGCAAAGGCTGCAAAGCTCCTTTTGCAGCTTAATAATGCATAGAAGGAAACAGTGAAGTGTGATGCTTCCATGGAGGGCAAAGTGTGTTTCTCTGGGAACACATTTAAAACCCAAAGGGAGCTCAGAGTGACCCAAAGGCCAAAGAGAAAAAGCAAATCCTGCCATGAGATGGTCAGTTCTCTTCCAGCTTTTGCACACTGAAATTCCTCCCAAGCTCTTTTGAAAACTACTGCATTAGGCAAAGTTTAGGTTAAGCAAAAAACCTGAAAAATCATCCACCAAGGAGCCATCAGGACTTGCAGAACCATCTCTGCCAATTCTGTTTGCTTATGAAACATGGTGCTGATGACAGTTGTTGTCTTTGGCAAACATGGAATACACAAACACTGCTGAGAGTGCATGTGGAGAAATCTTGAGGTCATGGATAAAGTTGGGAGAGAAAGCACCAAGTGAGGATACCTGAGGATACCTTGGCCTTGAGACACTACTGCTGATGCCAGGCAGATCAAATGCCTTCTTTGACCACAAACCTTTCACTGTAAATCCGAAGCCAACCTCTCAAGTGCGCCTCCCAGGTGGAAAGGAAAACATAATCCATAATCAGTATTTGTAAGGTTCCTAGAGGTCCTTGGTAAAAAGGCACACAGACCTATTTAGCTCAAAGTGGTATAAAATTATGCTCTATAGACACTACTAGGGGACTAAAATTGGTATGAAATAATCCTGTACAAAGGAGTGAGACACCACAATAACTAAAACATGAATGACTTTCTACCAGGAAACAACCAGATGAGTTGTGTTCCTGCCTCCGAGCACTCAAATGTACCTCAGCAAATCTTTAAATGAATTCATTCCATGAGATGTTGCTGCCTTTTACAAGCCTATTTTAAGAGATGCCTTCCAAATAGTGAATTTCAGATAACTCATGGTCAAATTTAGAAATTTTTTCCATATTGAACAATTTTTAAAGCCCCAATACTGCTTGTGTTCCCTGTTTTGGCGGCTCTGCACTTGCAGCTTGCATAAAAGGGAACACGAGACACAGAGCTGATGTTCAGAGAAAATTTGCACAAACACATTTCATTTGCTGTGAGAAAATCGTGTAGCAGAAACATTGCTGCTGGAATGATCACAGAAAGATAAAAAGCCTACAGAAAAGGTAAAAAAACCCTCCAGCAACAACAAAAAACCCCAAGAACCCAATTCAAAAAACATTCAAACGGAATAGTCATATAAAGAGCAAAAATAGTCCCAACCTGGTTTGCCACTCGGTTTCCAGCCCCAGTTTACTGAGTGAACTGAGGAAATTAGTTACATTTTTGAGGGTTTCACACAACTTAAAGAATAATTTCCATGACACCAACAAATAGTTTGATTTAGAATCTGAGCACATAATTCAACTCACTAGCAAGCCTTCCCTGGAGGGGGAAAATATCCTGAAGAGGCACAGAACTTAAAAACCAAACCAAATCCTTCCCACTCTTAAATACAAAGAGTAAAAGTTGATTTAACTCTTCTCCTTTTATTCAATAAATTCAACCCTTGAAACACACTGGATTCCTGTATGCACACTTGGTCATTACACATGCCCAGGTGTATGACTAAAAAGATGGGGGAAATATAAAATAATGCTTTAAGCTCCAGCCACCAAACCAACCATCTAGGGAGCCTACTTCTCCAGCCACAATATGCTTAAGACTTGCAGATTACAGATTTCCATGGACAGGTTCCTGCTGCTGACACAGGTACCCACTCCGCTGTGAGAATTTTGCCCTGGAAGTGGAGCCCAGTTTGGTGCTAGAGTGTCAGCAGGAGCTCAGAGCAGAAGTGCAGCCATCCATGGGGATGCACAGGACACCAGATGGCCCCTGCTGCTGCAGGGAGGAATTCAGACCCTGATGAAGGTGTCACCTCTGCCCTGCTGCTGTTTCTCCAGAAGTGCTATGAGAACACCCTGGGGCTGTACCACATCAGCCAAGAGAGGTGTCAGTAAACAGCTGTGGAGCTATGGAGCACAAGCCCCAGGGTTAAGACCAGGAAATCCATGCTGCCAACTGAGTGTGTGCAGCTCTTTACTTCAGCCCTTAAAGCAGAAGAGATTTCAAAGTGATGATGTGTCACAGCATATGTCACAGTCAAGATGGCCACAATACACCAAGTAACATCATATAATTTCCGAAAGTTTTAAGCATTTACCCAGTGCAACACCTTACCTCTCCAGAAGGCTTCAGGCATCTGCCCATACAGAGTAACACCACACCAGAAGGCTGCAAGCATCTGCCCTTCTTGCTCTTTAGCCCAACATTTTATACCCCTCATGTTCATGCATTGCACCTGTGTGCCCTCTGCTCCCTTTGGTGGTTGCTCAGCACACCTGGGCACTCCATGGCTCATTGCTGTCAATGCTGCTCACCTGCTGCTCACAGCTGTTGCCCCAGCCCCACTCCCCATCACCACAAACTGTGTGCCCACAATGATGGCCCTGCCACTGTGCCTGAGAAGCTGCACAGCAAAGTCAGGCCAGAGCATGCCCTGGGGTAGGGGGCAGTTTGTTCTTGGCTGTATATGGATCTATTGAGTGATTCTTTTGGAAAATCCTATCTCTGTGGAGCCACAAAAGACACTTCTAGTTATGTGGGAACCCTCAGAGCGTGAAAATACTGCAACAGTCCCTAGCAATACAACCTGTACTGGAGACAGTGATTCACAGCAGCCAGGATCCCATACCCAGCTCTTGGGCCACCCTGCCAGGACGTGGTGCCAGAAACTGGATTCAAGTCAATGCAGAAACCCCAGGTTCACCATAACCCAAGAGCTTTGCTCAAGAAACTCACACCTTGAGTTCTCTTAAAACCACAGATGATGATTGGCTGGATTTTTGTTCACTTGCTTGGTTCTTCTTATGACAAATATATTTAAAAACAGTTTTCTCTTGCCCACACGCTGCTATTAAGATCCATGGGCAAAGCCTGGCAATTTATTGGTAGTCTAACACTATTTTCAAAAACATAATAAAAAATCCAAAATTCGATTACAAGCAAAAGAAACTGCCTCCCCAAAGGCACCCTGTGCATCCTGCAGCCAGCACAGTCCCAGTGGCACTGGCAGTCCCTGGGCAATGCTGCTCAGCAAACCCAGCAATGGCCCATGTGCACTGAGGGCTCACAGTGGCCATCTGCAGGGAACAGCTGGCCATCCACAAGCCATCCTCGCTGCTGGGATGTTTGGCACACCTAGCGCCACTTTTCCCCCAAAAAGATCAGTGGGACATGCTGTGGCCCAGCAGAGCCTCCACACTGTGGCTCAGCAGAGCTGTGTGCTTGGAGAGTTGAGTGTTTAAATACTGAGCAGCTTAGCAACAAATGCTCAGTACACAGAGCAGGTAAATAATTTAACAACTTCTCTGTGTTTATTAGCCAAATCAAATATTCACAGAGTGAGGTGCTAACAGCAAAAATTGTATTTTTCTGTTTGGGCCAGGTGAGGTTTCCTGTGCTTAACTGCAGCCTTAACTTTATTTTCTTTACCAATTGTGGAGAAAACAAAAATTATACTGCACAAAACTGGTGCCCAAAATCCATCTGTCACTGAAGGCAGAAGCTATCCCAAGTGAAGAACACACTTTGATTTGCTAATGTTTTCCTGTTTCCCTTTGGTTTTCATTTCAAGTAGGTGTCAGTCTCTGAGAAGCTCAGAAATACTCTCTACCTCTTGGAGCTCAGCTTCTCTCAGTAACACACTAGAACACTTCCTGCTCCAGGAGCTTCTCAGGTTGAGCAGGACTTGTCCCTGTCAGTCTGCTGCTCAAGTGAGAATAATTATTCCTTTGGCACTTTATGCAATTCCATTCTGCTCCTTAATCCTCCATGAGGGTTGGAGCTCATTAGTACAAAATATAGTGTCTGAAAACTATTAACACAAACTAAAATATCCATGTGAAACATGGAGAAAGAGAAAGTTGGAAATCTTTGTGCAAAGTTCCATTTCCCAAGGTTTCAGTGGCCACTAAAGCCACATAGATCTAGAAACTCTGGGAAAAATCCTTCTGGTTTTGGTGTCCATAAAAGTCCACCCAAGGAATACAAGGGACTCTGCCAACCTTTCACTTCCATGAGAGTGGTAAAGCTGGGCCAGGTCAAGATAAAATACAGACCATGCCTCATAACCACACCTTGAAAATCTTTTCTATCAGCTGCAGAGCATTTTATTCTCTCCATCAGCCTATGGAAAGCGCAGCAGGTGGGCTCAGCACTCACTGTGCCCCACCAGGCCTCCAGCATGGGATGCAATGTGCCAACACAAACCCTGGTGGCTCCTTGGCATTGGCATCCCCTTCCTTGCTGGGCTGTCCTGCTGCTGCTAATCAGTCACCCAGTGAAGAGGAGAGGAGCTGGCCTACGTGCCTGGAGCCTGGTGCACACGTAATGAGCTCAGCAAGCTTGGCCACGGGACGTGAAGGTTAAACACGAGAGCGGATGTGCACTTTGGACCATCATCAAAGATACACTTGGTGACAGAGGGAATGTTTAGAGAGGAGATAAACAGGACTGTGAGGAAGGTCAGAGAGGGGTGTCCTGAAGTGGCTGCTCACCTAGAGCCCCCCACCTGAGGGAGAGGGGCAACACCACAGGGGCTTCAGTGCTGCCCTTCACTGGCTTTGCCTCTGGAGCAGCACACTGTATTCCAGAGCTGCTTTTCCCACTGCAGCTACCCTAAGAGCAGGCAGCATTTACACTGCAAGATTTGCATGACTGTCATATTCTTGCACATTCTTTACTGCTGCTGAATACACCTTTCTTTTGTCCCCTTCTTGTAGCTTTCCTCTTGCTGCTTCTGCTGGGGCATGTGGCCAGTCTGGGCTCAAATTAACGAGAGCTCAATGGTGTGCAATGTCACCATCGCTGTTAATGATGAACAAGGGCAGCAGCCATCAGCCTCCACAGGCAGGGCAACACCTTGGAGAGCTGGTCCATGTTTAGAGGTGCTGGACAAGAGTCAAAATGCCAAAAATTAGAATGAAAAAATAGGGGGGCATGTGTGAAATCTGTGCTTTCCTTCTGAGCTCAAATTTATTTCCTTTTTTTAAGTAAAACGAATGAAATGGAATTGGCAAAAAAAAAAAAAGAGAGGTTGAACTTAGACCAAAAAAAAAAGAATTAGGAAAAACTTAGCTTCTTTACTTATCATTGCCTTGAAACAAATATTGCCTTACACTAACAAACTCTCCGGCACAGTAATGGGACTGCAGAAGGTTCTTAACTTTCAATCCTCTCTCACTAGGCATAAACAGGAAAATGGTGTGAGCAACACGTGCATGAACCCTCCCCAGTAATTCCAGTAAAGGGACTCAAACAAAGTAAGGCTGTCCTGAATTGCTGTGGAATAGGAAAGAGGACAAATGTTTCAATCTGATATGTTTCAATGACTTTGCCAGCCTGAAAGCCCTTCCTCTAGCAGAGGTCTGGCACAATGTCTTTATCTGCTCCTTTATCTGTCCAGAGGAAAGAGTGCCAGGCCCATTGCTTCCTATGAGGATACGTCACCCTGGTTAATGTACAACATCCCTCGTTATGTCTGCACACACAACGAGGGCTTTACGTGATGCTCTACGTGTCCTTCTCCTCCAACATCCACTCTGGAGGCTTCCACCAGCACCAGCCACACCCTGGGCCGACGCCACCGCCAGGGCTCTGTGAGAAATGGGAGCCTTGGTTTGCGGCAGCTCCCACTTCAGTCACAATCTAAATAGTGGCTAAAATAAACAGGTTATGGCTTCTATTGTCACTGCATCGTCCTGTCCTGACTCAGTTCTTAGCCTGGGAAACTCAAACTGAGTCACAGAGAGTTTGCCTGGAGGGAGGGATTCGTGCTAGAAGGAAAGGTTTCACCACCAGCACCACTTGGGGGTATGCAAGAGGGGAAAACTCCAGGGAAGAGATGAAAGGATTGTTTTGGTTTGTGTGGATTTTTGAATGAACTTGGCCCTACAGGGAAGGTACAAAATTAGGGATCTTACAGAGAACCGATAAAAACAATCACAAGAGAGCAAGCTGGCCAGCCTTATCCAGAACTGAAACAGATCCATAGAGAAATAATGTCAGCTTGTGTGGTCCTTGGTCTCCTGGTTACCTCTCCTGGGTAAGGATGTGTTGACAGATGAGAGCCCCCAGCCAGAAAATCCTTTGGCAGCTCCCTGCCTAAGCATACAGAGTTTTATCTTCCTCTCCAGAGGCCCCATTTCAGCTTTGCAGAACAAAATCTGCTCTGGCCTGTTCAGATAAAAGCTCTCCCAGCCAGCTAACCATGCCATCTCCTAAAACAAGAGCCTTTACTTGCCCTGGAGGAACTGAATGCACACTGGGTTTTCCCTTCTGTCCTTATGGACTGAACCACGCAACCTTGGATTTCCAACGCAAGAATTACCTGTAAAATACCTAGACATGAAAGCACAGGGAAAAAAGGATGCTCCCATTTCCCTGCTAGCTAAGCTGCCTTGACAGAAAAGCAGATTTCAGCTTGTGCAGGAAAAACAGAGCTCTGATGAGGAAAACCATCCCAAGCAGTGCTTTCAAACCCAAATGCAGGCACTGGGGGTATTGATTTCTTTATTATTGACTGTTCTTGTTCACTCCATACAGAATTTCCATTGCAGGATGCTTTCCTGAAGGCTGAAGGGACTGGTGAGCTGCAGTGCTTGTGTCACTGGTGGCCAGCAGTGAACAGCGAACTCACACTTGTGAGTCTCAGAGGGGTTCAACAGGATTTTAACCAAAGGATGCTACAAGCTCACATCTCAATTACACCAAGTGAAAAAGCAGATCTGAATTTCAGCTCTGATGACACTCTCTATAGAGATCTCCCTACCCCTGCTATGTTAAAAGTGCTACAGCTGGCTACCACCTTGACATCCTTTAGGAAAAGGGTTTGAAATTGGAGAAAAAATAGCTACAATAATATTTACCTTTCCAGGCCATGGCTGAAGTCCCTTATGGCAGGCACACCAGCAGTTTCATGAGATGATGTTATCTATTTTATTTTCAGGGGATTTCACATAGAGATACAATAATTAATCTGAACCAAAAGGATACAGAATCACCATGATGAGCAGAGCAGTTTAACCTCATCACCTCATACCCTGCTCCATAAGGTATTCCCTTACTTTAGCTGCTTGTCAATCACTTTTGGTCCTTGACTAAGTATTCCTGAATAATATTTTCAGCCTTCTGCCATCCTATTGAATTCAGATTTTAAATGCCTTTGTCAATAAGAGTGGTTTGGAAGCACATCTCTGTTGGCTGTGAAGTCCTGTTCACTCACACCAGAAAGCTGGGCAGGAAAATTGCATCCCTGCCCTCAGCTTTCCAAATTCTCTCCCCTCCACTTGGTCTTACAGTTTGGGATCCTGCACACTGGTAGATCAACAGCAGCTCTCAAGTTATGGAATGACTGGCTGGCCTTTACAGCCAAAGAAAAACTGTGGCTTTCCAAAGCTGTGCCTGGATGAGATGCTGCATTTTGTACAGTGCAGCTGTTCTATTGTGTAGTTTAGACAAAAAGTTCCCATGAATCTAAAAAACATTAAAACATTTTGCTGGGCCACCTACAGCAACTTCCGTTGTGTGCCAGAAATGGGAATGGCATCAACATGTTAATCAGACAATCCTGATGAGTTTAATACATGGGGTGATCTCTGCCTTGCAATTCTTTTATTCCTGTAACTGCTGAATGACCCAGTCATAGGTTGATGATAATGATGATTTTTTTCACTGTGGTAATTAAGTCTGTGAATTTTGAAAGTCTAGTGCATTGTTTTTTAGATGGTGAAACATCCCACTTCTCTACTTGATCCTTTAAATATCAGGCCAGAGAAGTTAAAACCAAACAATGGCATTCCCCTTGAATGTGTGGTTGGCACCTTGAAGACATCCCTTTTATAACGTGGAAAAGGCAGGCTGTCATTTTCAGATCTTAAAAATGCTCAAATTATCAGTAGAGTTGCAGCAGGACTGTTCTCTTGAAAAAAATTTCCTTTTAGCTCTAATACTTTGCCCAAGCTGCTTTGAACAGTGTGAAATAAAGATCAAGCATATTTTGAACTGTAATGCTGCCTCAAATTAAAAGTACTCAATGCTTTCTTTTGCAAGACTTGATACACGGAGGAAAGAAAAAGGGATGACAGGTGAAAGTGACCTTTTCAGGGAGAAGGTGCAGGAAAACCCATCATCCTCAGCTCCTGTTACCTGCTGCAGCCTGGACTGATTTCCCCTGGATTAGTGTCAGATGCTGATCTCCTTAATTACAGTGAGGGCTGTTCCCCCCTGTAGCTGCTTTGTCTGATTCTAGCAGGACTAACTATGACAAAATACAGGATTCAGGAGGAACTGGCATTATCCAGAACCTCAACCTACAGGAGCATGGAATCATGGAATGGTTTGGGCTGGAAGGGACCTTAAATGCCATCTGTTCCAACACCCCTGCCTTGGGCAGGGATGCCACCCACCGGACCAGGTTTTCAGGGCCCCATCCAGCCTAGCCTTGAACACTTCCAGGGATGGGACATCCACAGCCTCTCTGGGTCACAGAGAGGATAGGTTTTTCCTCGAATATTTTCACCTAGGACTCTGAACAAGGCCAACTACTTTACTGTCCCAGCCCTGCTTGCTGTTTTACCCAGCACATGGAGAAGGTGCTTTTGCCTCTTGGAATCTTTGCCTTCAACTTTTGTCCTTTCTCCAACACCACCATCCTTTGCCTGGCTTCACTGCTGGAGACTCTCAGCTCTGCAAAGCCATCATGGCAGCAGCACTGCTGAGCTCCAGTCATGGCCATTTCTAAAATGGATGGCACCAAAATGTCATTAATCACCACAGTCAAACACAAACAAACGTTTCTGAATTTCTCTGCATTGGTAAATCTTGGTGCCTCTCCCATGGATGTTCAAACAGTCACTGATACAGCACAAGGACCAACTTTGAGAGCATGAGGAATTTTGGTGAAGCAAGGGTAGACCAAAGCTGCAACTGACCTCTTTCTCCTCCTGTCCCACAACAGACAACACAGAAATTTAATCATTCCCTAGGATTTACACTCAGTAGCCTCTTCATCATAGCATGGTGCACTATTATGTAGAGATAATGGTGAATGCAAGAACAGGCAGTAAGCAAACAGTCATTTGGAGATAAGTCAGGCAGCTAAATGGGCCCTTGTGAGGCCAGTGCCACTGAACCCAGGACTCAGATACCCAATTAGCTCCATCACAGGCCAGGGAGATGGCCCAGGAGGGAAGGAGGGATACAGATATTTCTTTAGTGCACAGAGGCAGCTCTGATCTTCTCAATGCATGCGACACCCTTGTACAGATCCATTCAGGCTGACAAAGTGGTGATTTCAGCAGCAGCACTAACGAAGCTTGATTTACCACTCTCATTTGCAGACCATGTTTCTACACTGTCAACACCACTACTTGAGTTCCTCCCTTCTTGCCATGAGCATCTTTCACTTCCCTCTCCAACAAGAGCACACAGCTTTTCCCCATGTCCTGTCACCCAGCCCTGGGTTACCTCACCTTTCTACACATCCTCAGCCCTTTCCCTGGGCAGGTGGTGGCACAGGCCACAGAATGTGATGCTAACTGGTGTTTCTTTCAATGGGTACATGCTGAAAGCAAGGAAGAGAGGAGATAAGAAGGGACAGAGAGCGCAGGAAATACAAGGTGGGACCAGCATAGCATTACCTTCAATCTCCTTTTTGCTGCTGAGCAATAAGCTGAAGTTTTCTGCTGGTCTCAGAAATAACCCTATGGCCAAGGGCCACCCGACTCTGGACACAGTAGCAGTGGCAGAGGCGTGTGCAGTGTCTCCATCCCCACCAATCCCACCCAGCTGTCCAGGGCAGTGATGTCTCCTATCACACAAACAGCCCTTTCCACAGAGAAGTCACAGCTTGATTCATAGGCTTTTGTGAAGGCCGATTCAGCTAGGGCTCATTCATGCCTTTTCTAAGGCACAGGAACTAACACTTCACTCCTTCCACAGTCCCATCACCATGAGGGGCCATGGCTGCTGCTTGGGAGCACAAAACAGAGTCCTGGCTCAGTCCCATGCCTTGGACCCAGCAGGGTTGCCCCAAGAGAGAGCAGAGGCTCGAGTAACCTTGTTCTAGCCATCAGGGCCTGGGGGCAGTCTCACATGTGGGAGTGGGCACATGCAGGATGTGGCTACCAGACCCTTCCAGTGGCCCCACAGCAGCATGAAAACCCAAATAACCATGGCCCCTAAACTTGTCACACTGCTCGCTTCTTCTCTCCTCTCCTCCTGATGTCAATTCCTGGTGCAATCCCAGAAATAACACGGACAAATTCTTGGCTTGCTATTTTTGGCAGCTCCTCCCACCAAGGAAAGAGGGAAATTACACTGTGGGCTATTCAGGCAAGCTGGCATGCTGGCCACAAACACGCTTTCTAGCCCGTACAGCTCTAATGATAAATCCTGGCCACGCTGAGCACTTGGTTTTGGCTTCAGAGCGCGTTTGGAAGGCCAGTGCTGTGCTAAGACAAGCCGCCTACACGTTTAGAAGGTGCTATTTATTTATTAAGTCTATTTAACGAGTAGAAATAGAGCTGTGTGGTGGGCACGGTGACCCAGGGTGACTGGTGTGGGATGAAAGGCTCCTGGCTTCCTGGCATGTCAAACACACCCACCTGGCACCACTCCCTGGGCTGCAAAGATAAGTAGCTGGGTGATCACCTTTTAATCTGCGCCTAATTAGCAAGAAGCAGATGTCAACTGGCAGCCAGGCCAAAGCAAATGAGGCCATTTACGGACACCAAGCCACAAAGACCCCTCCTGTGTGTAACCCAGGTGTCCTAAAGAGGCGAGGCTGGGAATAACAAGGTGCAGCTTTCCATCAGCCTGCCACAGAAACTGCACGCTGTGTATGGTACACGACTGCCTCCACACCTGAAAGTGCAGGTTTGTCTTGAGGTAGGTGGTGGATGAAAGAACATTTTGTTACTCTGGGTTTACATGGCATTTACTACACCATGGCACCGCTTCTAGGAATTTGTCTTCAGTGATAACAATAATACCCTTGGATTTTTCTTTTTTTTCTCTAAACACAGTGCCCACACACAACTCAAAGCAGTACAAAACTGAGGAACACATCAAGCAAGGCTGGTTTAAAGAAAATCAGCAGATTGGTTTTATATTTACAAATGCTTCAATGGCGAAAAGCCTGCAACAATCCCAAGTGGAAGAAGATTATTATGGAAAGTACACAGGATCTTTCATGCTCATGCATAATAGATGGGTTGCACCCAAACAAATCCTGCCAGACCTAAAGATGAAATGTTGAGTCATCCCTTTCAGGGCCTTGAACCTACAATTTGGTCCCAGAAGGTCTACCTCTTTTCCAGCTGAAGCTTTGTTTAATCACAAAGGTAAGTCTCGACCAGGCCATTTTAGATTCTACTCTAGTTCTACATTTTTACAAATTCCTGCACTGTTCAGACCTAGGAATTTAATTTACCTGATCACAAAATTTCAAGCCAGACATAATATTTGGAACTAGTAACAGGCAAGGATGTCCCTGAAGAGGAAGCTGGCCAACTTGTGGCTTTGATTCAGAGCCACATCTCATTGTAGTTGGCATTAGAGCCAGGATTAACTGCTCAGCACCTCAAACACTTGTGCATGAAAATGAATCCATAACTCCAGATTCACAAGCCCTAAGAGCATAAAGAATATAATTTGAGAAGCTTGACATCTCCAGAGTCAAACAAACAAGGGTCATGGAAGAGTATCATATCTGTGAGATGCTGGGTTCTGCTGTGGAGCCAAGTCATCACCCTGGCCCTGGCATTACAGATTACAGTCAAAAACCCCTTCCTGTTACATAACGTGCAAGCAGATGTTGTATGTCCTAGTGCAAAACTTGGTTCCTAGTCCTGTCTTACAGATGTCATACTTTCATCCACATAACAAACGGTGTGGTGGCTGAAAGACCAACTTTTTGCTGCAGACCAGCAAAATCCACAAAAGATGTGCACAGTTGGAGACCGAGGTATGTCATTATTTGTAAAACAGCTGCTGGGGGGCTTCAGAGGACAGGGCAGGAGGGGAGGAGAATCTGCAGCAGATGGCAGCATCTGGCTCATGGGATATTGAAGAGGAAAAACTTCACTTTCTGACAAAAATCAAAGTCTAGCTTGATGCCTTGGCCAGCAGCCACACAGGTCACCAAAACCTAAGGCCATGCCATGACTAAAACAAAGATGTAAGAAAAACTATCCTATATTTAGACATATTTTAAGAGTAGTCCTCTTGAAACAGATTTAAATTGAGCCTACCAGTCCCTAGACAACCTAGACCCACCTAAATGACCCCAGTTTTCTCCAGGGGGACAGTCAGTAAATAAACTCCCTGGTGTCAGGGAGCAGTGGAAGATTCTGCCAGGCCAGATAGAGTTGTCCAAAAGGCTTCTGACTTGATGATATTAGCACAAAGAAAGCCCAGATGTTTGTAACTGTTCATGGGCCAGAAACTCACAGCACAGCCCTCCCAGACAGATCTTCAAATATATAAATGCTCAGCCTTCACAGTAGTTTTGAAGATGCTGGATCACAACAACTAGCTGGACTGCCAGCAAGTAATTCCCACCACTTTATAAAGCACATTAGGCTGCCCAAACAGGAGTACTGCTCTGTGCTACAGCAGCTTTAATCCTATTCAATATCACACATGACTCCTGTTAAGACAGGCTGCAAGGACTTCCATTTTCCTCCTCCCCTGCAAATGCCCATAATGTTCTTGAATTTTCTGAGCTGTAACTTTTCACACTGCTTTCTCTGCCAGCATTGGCTTTCATTATTTCTTTTAAATATAAACTTGGAGCAAAACCTCTTCAGATGTTTCAAGTTACAAATGGGTGGAAAAAATATAATTTTCTACATTAAAAAGAAAGTTTTGTGTGCAATGCGAGGGGGACACACAGAAGGAAAGAAGCAGGGAATAGCTCAAAAATGGCAATACTTTGAAACCTGAAACTTGGCATGGGGACAGTTCCTGACAAAGTGTATGCTCTGCTAAGTTTAGAAAAAATTGTGGTTGTAAAATAAAGCAATGAGCACTTGAGTACACCCTGGTGCACAGACAGCAGAGGACACTGTTTGGATTTAGCCATTAGCCCTGAGTGCCATTCTCTGCATCACAAGCAGCAATCACTAAAAAAGGACCATCCAGGTCTAAAACAAAAATGTCTCTGAGCTTTAAAAAATATATAAAAGAAAATAATATAAAAATAATACAAAATAGCACGCCAATGGCCTATCTTTCCAGTGCATACTAAAATATTCAAGCAATTTGGAGCGAACTAAACCAGACAGCAAAGCTTTGAGTTTGGGCCACTGAGCCACTAATTGATAATAAACAGCTCCTGAACAAAGAAGCGAGTGCCTCTTTCTCTTGAAAGATGAAAACTGAATCCAGTCCCACCACTGTGACCCACCATTCCACAGCCATATTCCTCCTGCATTTAAATGTTCCCCATTTCATTCAGTCACGAGGGGATGCAAGGGGAGAGACAATGCCAAGGTGGGCAGAGCACAGATGGCAGCCTGGGGAGCCCCTCCCATGGCAGGGATAACATCCCCTGGATTAGACGGGGCCAGTGTCACCAGATGTGAGTCCCAGCACAGCAAGGACAGGTTAATCCCAGCAGCAGGAGCAGCCATTAGATCAGATCCCTTCCCTTGCATCAGGCCAGACCTGGGAAAATTTCAAACTTGAGGAACAGGCACTGGAGAGAACCCCTGAGCACAGAATGAGTCGTTCACACTTGGAAATGATGGAAGAGTTCAGGCATTGTCCCCAGTGCCTGCTGCCCCCTGCATGAGAGACACAGGCTGCTCAGCCAAGGCCGGGCTGGAGCCAGCTCGGGGCTGGGAGAGGGTCAGCAAGCCTGCAGAGGATTGCAGGGAGAAGGACAGATCTTCCTCCTCTGGCTGCGCAAGGGATGGCTGACCAAATTTTTAAACTGGAAGAATAATCTGTCTCTTTAGGCTGGGACATGGGCAATCTGGACAGGGAGGGTTATTCCTTGGTACACAGACATCCACCTGCAATTTGTGGGTGTCTGCACAATACAGCAATGTGCAGATGTATTAATCCAGAGCCAAGAGAGGCCGTGGTGGCAGCTGGTGGGGGCAGCCAGCCTGTGCAGCAAGAGCAGAGCTTGTCCTCACACACTGCTGGTGAAAGCTGTGCTCACACTTGGGACTGAGCTCCCAGAGTGCACAGAGGGTGAGCAAGAGGCTCTCAGTTCCTGTGACTGTCCAGCAGCTCGCAGCTCCCCAGCACATCAGCCTGGTATTTACACAAAGGGCTGATTCCTGGCAGTGCTCTTCATTCCCAGATCTCACAGCACTGTTCCAAGGAAAGCAGGTGGGAATAAAAAGTAGATTTATCCCTGATTTTAGGTAAGATAAAGTGCATTGCAGCTCTGAGGTTCCAGCTGAGCGCTGCTCATTGCTACCGGTACCTGTGATCCAGCCTCAAACTGTCCCAAACTGCAGAGGAATCTTACATGCAAGAACATTCCCATGAAAATTAGGATAACGGCAGCCCCATTTTATTTTTATATTCAAAATTTGCACACCGTGGTTGAAAACTTGGCTGTAGCAGCACCTTACAGGGTTCTGACAGGCCCCCTCCAATCTAAGGTAGGAGACTTCACTGGAGAGTGAGCCTGTCTGGAAAGAGCCTCCCAGCCCCTGCCCTGCTTACTGACATTTCCAACAAAAGGTTCAATTTGTGTAATTTGGGAGAAGAGCTCTCTATTTACCCACCTTTAAAAGCTGGACTAGAGTAATCAAAGCCATTTCACTCGGGAAATTCTGTCTGGACACACAGAGGCAAACAGAGAAGCTGAAGCCCAGTGTGCCCCTGTAAACACCACATTTCCTTCCTCACACACACATGCAAAAAGGTGGGATGGTTTTGAACACCCTCTGTTCAGAGAGACCTTTCATTTTAGCTATCCTGGGTCAAAGCAAACAACATCACATGGTACCTCAAAGTGGTTTCTTTTGGCTTTTTATACTTGGAAAACACTGAGCACATTTTAACTGATCCAAGTATTGTCCAAACAGACACTGGCATCACTTCATATTAGTTCCATCATCCTCTGTGCTGTAACCATGGAAAATAAAAAACCTCAGGCACTGGGGAATGACCTGAACTTTGATCCGAAGCAAACCTCTGCAGAAGGTTGGAAAAAAATCACATATGCTAATTATTTTAGCATTTGTCATTTTCAGCATATTTGTCCTCTTTTTTTTTTTTCTGTTCTGAGGAAAGGCAAGAATAGAAAATCAAAAAACCCCAAAAGAATTACTATAAAGTGTTTTGAAGACAGCTTATTTGGAAGGGAAGTCAGGGACAGAACATAAAAGCCTGGTCTAATGAGATTTCCAGTCCAATTTTGCCAAATATAGGACATTCACATATTGGGAATTTTGCAGGCATCCAAATTGTGGTTAATTGAATACAAAACTTATGCAATGAAACATGAGATACAACTTGAATAAACTGAGTTTACACAGCATTTGGCCAGACCTTAAGTGCAAGAAAAGGAGTTTTTGGTGAATGTTTTGGCACGTCAAAGAAGCTGAGTAAAATGACTTTGCACAGGATGCATTATCTAACCACAAAAACAGCTGCAGAAAAACTTCTCTGGCATCAGGATGCTATCAGGATCAAAGAAAAGGTTTATATATTGGTGTGGATAATGAACAGACACTCTCATTGGGAGCCATTGGGAACAAATGGCTTCAGAATCCTGGTGCTCAGGGGCTGAACCTGGGAGAAGCCAACAGGAAAAGGTCTCCTTTGAAGACAGGATGAGAGCACCTCCCAGCCCATGCACTGTAAAGAAAATGGCCCTTTCAGAGGTAGGAGGTGAGAGAGAACAAGAGGAATTTCACTGTGGTAAAGAGAGTTGGAGAACAGAACTATTTTGCTGATAGTTTCAATTCTACATCAATGATCCACTGAGCATCGCTCCCGACTCTGAGCTGCCCGAGGCAGGAGTGGGCCTTATCCTACACGTGGTGTAGGATTGTCTCAGCAGGACCAGAAATACGTTAAAAGGATACATTTGAAATCAATATGTACCCAAAACAAGCTTGAGCCCAGGTGCCTTTTCAACAGGAAACTGTCACAGGGTGATTTTGCAGGTGATTCCTATGATTCTTCTAAATTCAAGAAAGCCAGGTGACCACCAGCAAGCCTGAAACAGCCAATGCAGCCTTGAAGCAAGGATGAATTTCAGGACTGACCCAGAGAGCTGGGACCACACAACATCTCTGTTCTCCCAAGGAGGACCAAACATGCATGGCTGTGCTCCAGCTTTAAGGAGAATCATGTAACTGAGACAATAGCAGAGACAAGAGCGGCCTGGATTCACACCATTGCAGCCCATGTGGATTTTTGTCAGGGGACCATTATCTCAAGCTCACACCCCATTTATTAGTCTCTGCTCTCCCACAGGAGCTATAATTCTGTGGGTGAAGCAGAGGAATTCACAGCAGGTCTCTCCTCTCCATTTCCCACCAGCAGAGTCCTTTTAAAGAGACAAATCAGGCGACAACTGGTGACGTACATCAGAGCATTTCTGCCAGGAGAGCTCTGTGAGGCAGGGACGTGGAGAGGTGTGATCCTTCACTGATGGAGTTGTGCTGGAAACAATCTCATGTGTGGATACGGCCACACCCGTACAATACCACCCCCCTTTCCTTTTTTTTAACAAAAATGGCTTTGTTGTGCTTTATGTCACAAGGTACACAAAGGTATTTTTTTTCTTTATATCCTGGCAGTACAAAGCACATCTACGTCCAGATGAGGCAGCATTTGGTGGGTGTAACAGCCTTTGGTGTCCTATTTTGGGCAGGTGTTCATAGTATAGCCAAGACCTCACATTTTCTGGAACAGATGAACGCAGCTCAGGATTATCCCTTGACACATCTCAGAACAGCTTAGTGGGAAGACATGAGGAAGGGGTGTGAAAACAGTGAAGACTTTCAGAGATCTGCTCACATGCATGAAATGAAAAGCAACTGCATTTTCAGACCGTGTTAGTCTGAAGAAAAAGCAAGTAATAGGTCTTGGTGGGGGGTTGGTGGATGGATGGAGACAGTGCAGATGAAGAGAGAAATAAACACAGCTGAAATAAATTCTGATTTCTGATCAAGGGAATATATTCATGGAATATGGCATGTGGTGTTAGCCCAGCTGAACACACAGCAGCAGCACGCACTGCGACCCACAACTGCAAAGTGAGCGAAAGCTGTTGGCAGCAGCAGTCCATAAAAAGGACATAAATAATTAGAGTTCTTCTAAACAAGGTCAGGTTTTAGCTGCTGTTTCTTTTCCTCTACTGAACAGTCAAGGGAGGTGGCTCAAAATTATCCAGGGCGAGTTTTGACCTGGTAAGTCTCAGAACAAGGTAGAAGATTTGAAAAGATTCAGAGCCTACAGTGTTGACCATAAACTTTGCTGTTCATTAAATGTGAGCTGAGCCATGAACTCTGCGGGTTCTGGAAGATGAGTTTGCTGCATCCTCAAAACAGCTTTCCTGACAGGAACTTAGTTGCTGACACTTTGAATTAAGATGCTGCTGCAATTTCCATGTTCTGTCCCACAACATGACAGTTCTCCTGGACCACTGAACCTCAGCGTTTCTCTAACTGTGCTGCCCCTTCCATTTCTCACAAAAAGGGACAAATATACAGAATTATCTGCAGGGAGCAACTGAAAGGGGGTTTATTTCTTAATGATTCAATGCAACTTAAATATCCTTCCATTTGCTGCTGCTTCATGAGTGGCTAATTTGAGGTGTAGAGTGGGGTGGCTGAGGTATAATCATCAGTTCTTCAATACAAAGCACACACTTGGACATTTGACTCTGCCTCATCTCCCTACCACAGACAGCCTTGCCTTCTACAACTCAATGAAAATACAACACAGCAAAGAAGTCAGAAAACACCATGTAAAGAAAGCAGCCAAGATTATTATTGTAGGATTTCTACTTTGTATTTTAGTGCAAAAACCCTGGAAGCATCTGACTGATCCCAGACCCTCCCAAAGGAAAGGATTCTTGCTCTCGTAATTCTACTTCAGGTACAGAAACATCCAGGAAAAATAAATGCAGTGCTCAATGGCTGGATCTTCATCATCCACCTTCAAGCCTCCATGCTCTAGAAGACAGCACAAACACGGTCACTGTTCCTGCTGGTGGGCATTTCATACTGAAATCCCCACTATTCCCCTCCAGCACAAAGACATCCATCAAAAGGAAAGTTACTTCAGCTCTGACAGGCAGTCACAGGCAGAGGAGGATTGCTACATAAAGCATCAGTGGGAGTAAACAGGAATATTACTATGGGCACAGTAATGCTCCCTTCTTGGGGGACCCTCACTGAACCACACAGGCTCTGGGACTCCTCCCGGTGATTAAATACATAGATCAGCTTTCCGGCACATACTCAAGGCTTCACACCACACCTGCCTTTTCTCCTGGATTTTCTCTATGTGTGTGCTTCTGCTGGTGCTGTCTCCTTCCATGGAATTTGCACTTAGCACGAGGTCTCTTCTGTCAGTAGCTAAAGGATGGAGCAGCAGACACACCTTGGCCTCTAAGGAGCCCTTACAATGTCTGGATGAAGATTGTTCCACTTGAGCACGTTGTCCTACTGCATTGTCACACAACTATCACTGCTATGTACCGATCTGGAAGCACTTTGTACTCATTTGGCATTTTTCTAACGAAACTGTGCAAGGATAAATGACCATTAGCACCCAATTCTGACAATTTCTGAGACAAGAAACACCCCCACCAGTCAGCACTCACAGACTGATGGTTGTGGCACAAAGTAGACACAGAAGAAACTTTCTGCCCTTTGGCCAAGTAAATTTTCAAGCTTTCTCATCACTCAGAGAAAGCCTCCCCTAACAGCCCCACATGAAGGAATCCCATCCCCACATTGCCTGGCTGTCCAATGTTCCCACATACTACCAATGTTCCCTTGCATCCATCATCCAGACAAACACAAGCTAGAAAGGGACAGCACAGCCTCTTGAATTGCCATTCCCTCAGTCAGCCCTCCCAGATGAAACTGGGCTCCACAGGAAATAACCAACTGGCAGTTTCCTGAGCACCACCAGGTTACCTTCCCTTACAAAGAGCTGTTCTCTGTCTGGGCACAGGAGCAGTGCAAAGAGAGCTGAATGCTACTGCCATGGCCCAGACAGACTCCATCCTCCTATTTTGTGCCACGTGTCATGGGTGACTACCACCAAACCAAATCACTGCTGGAACTGCCAAAACTGGCTTTTTTTCCAGGACTGCAGCTAACAGTGGCTTCCTACTGCCCTTTTGGGAAACATTATGTAGCCTCTTGATTCTTCTCCCAGCTCCTGATGACAACAAAAGACACGAGCCTGACAAAGTCCTCTCCCTTCCAAACCCCAGGATGGAGTTAATTTTCATCCCAGCAGCCTGTATGGTGCTGGGTTTTAGGTCTGTGACTTTATCAGTGTTGATAACACACCAGAGGTCTGGCTCCTGCAGAGCATAAAGACCTTCTCTGCTTCTCACTCCACCATCCAGGGAGTGGAGGGGAGATGTGAGGGGATGCAGGTGGCACCAAAGGGAAGGTCAATCTTTCCAAGGTAGCTGTTGCTCAGAGACTGTCTGGGCATCAGTCATGGATGGTGGTGGATGACCCTCTCTGCAGCATTTACTCCCCTCCTGCCTTTGTGCTCCTTTAGTTATTAAAGTGTCTTTATCTTCACTCACAAAACTCAGGAGGTTTTATGACTTCCATATTTCCAAAGCTCCCCCAACTCTCCCAGCGAAAGGACTGAGCAAGTGGCCAGGTCAGCTGCTGGACGAGGTCAACCCAACATGCCCTAAACCTCTCAAAAGTACATTTTCAGGCTAATCTTAACTGGGCTTGTCTTCCTTTTTTTTTTTTTTTTTCCCATCACAGCTAAAACCATCCTCTATCAATTAAAAACCTCTCTTCAGCTGTCTCAAAATGTCCTGCCTTCTGATGTTTTTCAGATGTCATATTCACTTCAGATTTTAGGTCATGTTAATTCAAACAAACACTAATTAAAGCCATGTAGGGACTTGGGACACACTGTAGGCATCACAATACTTCTCAGAAGCTTTCTGGACTTCAACCCTTGAGCTTTAGAAGGGAAACACATGAATCTGGGGCAATGGCATTTGGGCAAGATTTAAATTCCCAAATTCTTCCCCTGTAGAAGTCAAGTTTCTGAGAGACTGAGGAAGCAGAGAGAGGAAGAAGCAATCTCGGTTTGTCAGTTTTGTGTGCGGCTCTCAGCCCTGCCCATCTCTGGATTTTGTTCTCAAGTGCTGAAACGTTTCAGGCTTCTCAGACAGGGAGAGCTGCCCTTTTGGAGTCTGTCCAAACCATCCATTAGGCTTCTCTTAGTGAATAAATTGTTCTGCTTGATTCATGGGCATCGCTCTTGTCTCTGAAGGGAGTTAACCAAATGTAACCAGGACTAGAGCACAGTGCTGTGCAAACAACTGGGACCAATTTGATCAGTACTGAAACAAACAGCAAGAATTTTATCCCATCTGACATAGAAGCTAATTGAGTCCTGAAAAGAAGCTTTGTAGAGGCAGGGAGAACATTTCCACCGCTGTGTGACCATCCCCAAATTTCTCATTTCATACACAATCTTCCCTATCATTCTTTACAGCACTTCTTATCCTGATTTTCTCCATCAACTTGTCAGAGCCAGTGGGTGATTGTTGCACATGCTTTCCCCACCTTTCTCTGCACTCATCAGGGCCTGGCAAAATCTCAGTGCTTGCACCAACTGCAAGAGTTTCTGCACTTCCTGCAGCATCTTTCCATTGCAACTCCACTGCTGTGTTCCTCTGAGCCAGCTCTGGGACAGCAGCACTTCACAGAGCTACATCCCAGCTCTGTGGCTTTGAGCTAAAAGGTGAAACCCACTTCGGTTCCCCCAGCAGCTGCTGTCTGGCCAACCTGTTGCAAAGAGATCATCACCAACAGCTCCAATGACTGGAATTTTAACTTTCACAGTCATTCTCCCTCACTGGAGATACTGAATTGCACAAGCTCCTGAGCAAAGTCCCCATTGGGCTCTCCCGCTCTTTCTCCTGTCTTGGCTTCGCACAAGGCTCCTTCCTGCCTCGTGGAACACCATTCAAAACTGTTGACATTTCATCTTGTCTGAAGAGTCCACGACTCAGGATAACAATGCCCCATTAGCAGTTTTCTCAAAGGTTGCAGTGATAACCAACACGACCACAGCAGCTGCAGAACAGGCATCAGCTCTATCTTTCCATCTCCCCAGGCCCCAACAGCCCAAGAGCCCCTACAAGCCCCAACAGGAGGAGCTACACGTGGAAGTGGAGCAGGAGAGATTTAGTCCCAGCCAGCCTTGCCAAAGTATTTAAGAGCAGCTACTGAACCCTCAAATGGCAGCCTCAAAAGCCAACCTCACTTCACTCAGGCAGAGGCAAATGTTGAGGGCTTCTATTAAGGTTATTCGAGGTACACCCTTTTGCCTCCAAAGTAACCAAATGCATCTCTGGCCTATCTTCTGCAGTGCAACCACTACCTAAAGGCTTCCAATGCTGACAAATATATTCTTCCATCATTGCTCAATTGCTGTTTGCCCAGTTTAGCTCCGTGTATATTATAATAGCATTTAAAGCCAGAGCCAGCCTTCAAAAGCAGATGAATCTGAAATTAACAACAGAGGCATTTTCATTCTGAGGTCTGGATGAGAGCATAAAATAACTGAACTTTGTTCCTGTGGCTTATTACATCATTCAGCCCCTCTTTGACTGAAAATATTTCTATTCCTCATTCCAGCCCATCTGTTCTTCAGAAAACTCCTTCTCTCTATTTACTTGAAAAACAACTAACTGGAGGCAAAGGCACTCCCCCACCCCCAGAGGAAAGTATGTTTGTAATTAGGCAAAGAGCACTCCGTGTTTATTCCTGCTGGTGCATGTGCATGCAGGCACATGTGTGTGTACATGCCTATTTTTAGCCACTCTGTCAAAATCAGCCTAATATTTCACAGCAAAGGAGGCTTTCTTGACCCGAAAAACACATCATTACTTCTAATTAGGAAAAAAAGAAACAGAATTGTCAAAAATATCTCTCTGCAGGGAAGACGTGCTGTGAGATGATGGGACTTTTCCCTGCTGTTGTGTTTTCTTTAGCTTTAATTTACTTTGGTGTAAAAGCGGAGCCCAGTGAAATCCATCAGCCAGCAGGGAAAGGAAGGAGGGTTTAGGACACCTTTCTGTGTGGGTTGAGAAAGACATTTTGTGTCTTTCTTTCAGATGAGAAAGTGCACTTGTCCAATAGAGGTCCACCTCACTCAGCACAGCCTCCCCTGCCTGTGCTGTGTTCAGGCTGTCTCTGCTGCTGTACCTCTCCTGCCCTGGAAGGAGAACAAGCTGAAGTGATACAAACATTGGTGCAACCCACACCATCAGTATAAGAATTATTTCCACTAAGACAGATGAGCATATCTGTAACAAGAGAAGCATTCTCCTTCTTTTGCCATCTATAATGGGAAAATGACACATTCCCCTTTGTCATATTCCTTCCTTATTATAATCACTTCTGGGAAAAAACCCCACTAATATACCACTTGCTGGGACAGTGCCTGCAATGAGGTGGGTCTCCAGTGAGTTTGTGGCCTCAGGACACAGCTTTGTACACACAGCAGCAGGAGCATGGAAAGACATTCATTGCACCCTGGCTGGGAGCAACGCCTGCAGGCCTGCCAGGTCACTGGGACACGAACACTCTGAAGAAACCCTACATGAGTCAGGGCTGAGCTCCTTTCAAACAGTGACTGCAAAACCACACAGAAAGGGTGAAATCCCCTCTAACAGCCTTGCCAGTGAATTCTCAGAAGTGGTTGGTGAGGGGTACTGCATTTGTAGTGTTTGACAGATGGCAATCCCTCAGACAGGGCAGTGATTTCCTCCTCTGGCAGAGCAGGGAGGCTGAGCAGACCTCCAGGATGGGCCTCCAAGGTGGGATGGCCCAACAGGATGCACAGGCTCGGGCTCAGCCATTCCTTACAGCCTGATTTGTTTCTCCCAGGACGGAGGAGAGGCTGAATAAATGTGAACAGTGACACTTGATCAGGTTTGTCCGTTCAGCCAAGCTAGATACAGGACATGACACACACAAACACTGCACAACAGCCCAAACTAGCAGGATTTCTAGGTAGTGTTGGAGAAGACAACATATTCATGCTCATATTTCATGCTCACTGTGGCCTTGGTATCTCTGTTTAAACCCTTAACTTCTACCTAATTTGGTTTCTGACCCACTTAGATCTGTACCTGGACCATAAATAGTTGTATTACAAGGAACTCCACTGATGAAAATCTACTTTGCTGTTCATGGTGTATCAAAAATTGCATTTTCCTAGATACAGGTTCTATTAATGTGCTTCTGCATTGTAATTCACACTTGGTTACTTGAAACAGAGAGGTTTCAGTGCAGCTACTGAAAAGATGATGGTATACAAGACTAAAAACTATAAAAACCTGAGCAGCAAACTACTGAAGATAGTTTTCTTTTACCAAACAACAACAACAACAAAACCCAAAAAAACCAACAACAAAAACCAAACAAACACAAAAAACCCAACAAACAACAAAAAACCCCCACAACCAACCCCACACCAGGCAATCTGCTTTAAGTCTGCACTCCTGTTGAGAACAAAGTGGGTTCATCATGTCCTGCTTTATCCACAGGGGTACAAAATGCAAGTGGTTTGCCTTTCTTCTTTTATCTCCTTTCTGACATTGTCAGAATATTTGGTTATGCCTGAGAAGTGCATCAGGCAAACAACAACACCCAGTCCTTTTAGCTCCATAAAGCAAAGCAGCCGTGCTTGCAACAAATTGTATTTCAACACAGAATGAAACAGATCTTAGAGAGTGTATTATTTCAGAGATCAGAGTTTAAAGAAAGTATTTGCCTGCAATCTGTAAGCATCACAGGTACAGACAACAGCTTTGTTTTTATTTCATGGCAATTTACTAGTCGAAAAGACAGAAGAACCAGGCCTTAAATTTTTTAATCTTCTGACACATCCAGTTTTGAGATTATGAAAATCATTTGCATATAGAAGGTACTGTCCTTTCCTACTGCAGTCCATAGGAATACAACCCTTAACTTTACCAGGAGCAACGTGGTAGTCAAGGAAGATGTTTTTCTACAGATCCAGCTTAGACAAACACAATACACTGCAGAGTCCTTATCCTGAAGTCTCTAACCCCTTCCTCACCTGTGCCATTGAGGTACCACAGTGATTTGCCCAATTTGCTTTCCCAGCTCACTGCATCCTGCTGAAGGGCATCCTGCTGTCCACAGCAACCCCTCCATGCTCCTGCACAGCACCTCTGTGGATCAATCACATAGCCCACACCAGAGTGGGAGGGGGGATTTTCTTCTGCTTTTCTGTACCTGCATCTTTCTACTTGCCTTTGGATAGCATTACCAAACACTGACTGTTTTTCCAAGCTTAGCCAGAACGGGTACAACCGATTTCCTGATGGGTTGGCACCCATCCAAGACATCCATTAGCCACGAGTTCACAAACTGATACATCTTCCAAAAGGCTCACGGGCAGCGCTGTTATTTCTAAAAAGAAATTAACTTCAGGTAAATGAAAATAAGATTTACTGCTTGGGGCAGGTTGCATGCAGTAAATAACTCAGGATTTTTGAATTGTAATCCATAAGGATGACATCCATTCACTCGCAGCAACAAGGGGCCCTTGCATTGCCCAGTCTGGGCACTCCCCATTGAATCTCTGCTATTTGTGTGCATCCCTCAAGCAGCTCTGGGTGTGGGTCACATCTCCACGGGGCTAAGAACTGCCAGGCACCATGGCAGGCCATCACAGTCGCATTTTCCTGGCAGTGCTGGTTGATACCGCCCTGTGCAGGAACCCCCACCAGCACCTCCTCCTGCCTTTGCCCTGCCCTCTGCCACATCAGCAGCATTTGTGAGCCTGGCAGGCAGCTGGGTCTGGGGAAGGGGCTGCTGGGACCCCTTGTCACAAGGTTGAGTCCTTGGCATGCTGGTCCCCAAGGGACACCAAGGCCACAGTGAAGCCTCAGGAATGTCCTGCCAGGCAAGGCTTTCCCTGCCACTGCTCCCTCCCACTGGCTGCTGTGGGCTCTTCCAGTCCAGGCTTGTTGATATCCAGTAGGAAACACAGCACTCAGATTTAGAAACCTGCTCTTACCCCCTCTGGCCTTGGTCCCAGATTCCACAGTCTTCTCAGCAGCATCAATCCTGAGCAGCAAAAGGTCCCTTCCATCAGCACAGATGTGGATCTGCAGAGGCTCCTTCCTACCCTTGTTTTCTGCCTTTCCATGATTACTGAATTCCATCCAACCACACAAACATTGTAATATTGCACCACCAAACGTGGAGTAGATTTCTCACCCCAAACAGCTCGTCAGACCATCACAATTCACCAGCGTTGCATGTCTCAAATACGCTTTAGCAAGGGCTAGTACAGCACACCTCGGGCTTGATGTTAAACCAGAGCCTGAGAGTTCTTCTGCTGCAGATGCCTCAGTTTGTCCAGCCTACAATCTTTTAGCAGTTTCACACACCACTTCCAGAAATGCATTCTTAACTCTTGCAAAACAACCTCAAGAGACCCGGTGTCACAGGTGACAGAGCCACCATCACTCCCCAAGTGTGCAGCCCATGAAGATGAGCCATCTGCTTCCCAGCACTCTGAGCAGAGCTGACCCTTCATAAACTCCCCCCAGGACCTGCTGATAGCAGAGGGTGGACGGGAAAACTTAACTTTATGCTTGTGGGATTTAACATCACAGTAAAAGCCCCCAAACCTGAGCCCCCATCTGTTTTTCAGTATAAACATTGATTTTCTGTGGCAAAGGGGGATTTTAATACGGAACAGAGATATCCTTATGAAACAAAAGCTGTTTATGATTATCCAATATTGTGCTGTAATAAGGACTGTTACCACCAATAGCACGGATAGATCAGGGTTGGTTGTGGTTGGTTTGTGTCACTTTTCCCTCCTCTTCCTGGGGGCTTCAAACCCAGCTTAAATCTTGGGTGAAGAAGCACTCAAACAATATGAAAATCACCACAAGCAAAAGTCCTTCGACCCAGCAGTGGGAAAAAGCTTTTGCCAAACCACCACAAAATGGAGAATGCAGGAGAGAAGCAGTGCCAGGGAGGCTGGCAGCACCCCTGTGAAAATGGTGATCTTGGATGCACAGGTAGGGTGAAATCTTCCCCTCAGTTACCAATGCTACAGCACTGGGCACAGCAATGGGGAAAATTCATGAAAGCTCAATTCACACAAAACTACAACCCATAAGAATAAATTATTGATTTGATTTCACATTCTTTTCCTGAGGTCAACAGGTTTTAACTAAGAGGTTGATTCTATCACCAGCTTTGCACACAGAGCTGTGGAAAGTCAGAATTTCACTCATGTTTCTGGCTGTTATTTGCAGTAGCTGGTAATTCTTAATAATCCCTCAGAGCCATCCACTCTCTAATTGTAAAAATAGATTCATAATTAATGTGTAATAGAAAATAGGTGATTGTAAATAAATTTTAAAGCTGAAATTTAATCTCACAGGAAAAAGTCCCAGAGTTAGCTAGAAGGAAAAAAGGAAAAACTCCTTGTTGGGACAGGTTTTCCATGGAATTGCAGCCATGGGGGCACCACTGGACTCTGGGGAAGAGTACTCTTCACAAACTTCGAAGAAAAGAAAGGATGACTGTGAGCAAAGGGTCCATTTCCCTCCAAATTTTTTTATTTTTAGGATTCATTACCATAGCAATGTGTCAGCCATCTCTCCAGGTTAAGTTTTTTATCCTTTCTCCTGGGAAATCTCTCCTTGTATCAACAATGCTCAAGGCTATGTCTACATCTGGCAAGAATTCCCACAGCCTTCAGTGGAGCTACAGCAACTGCCAGAAGCAGATCTGCTAAGCCCACCCTAAAACTGCTCTTAATTTCCTTTGCTGCCTCTTACCTAAAGCCCCTTTGGGCTAGAACTTCTCTTCCTTCAAAGTGGCTCATCCCTTAAAAGTACACTCAACTTTTCAGTGTTTCAGCAAGGAAAATTTAGCTGCTGAGGCTGCTCTTTCAATCCACCCCACTCACACACTCAGTCTGGTATGGAGCCTCCTCCTACACATTTTTGGGCACTTATGTGAAGCAAGCAGAAACCCCAAGCCTGCTGAGGTGGGAGCAGGTCTGGCACAGGATGCAGTCAAAGAAACCAGAGGATTAACAGCCATTAGGGAACCTCAGCCAGGCTTCAAACATAAAACCCAATACTTCCTGCGTGGCTGAGGAGCTCATGCCTGAGGGACAGTGCCCCTTTGTGTGCTCCCAGACACGCTGTGTGCCCCTGGGTCTCCAGAGGCCAGTGAGCCTCATTCAGCAGGGGCAAAAAATAGACAAAGATGAAATCAAATATCATGACATTTTCTCAATGTTTCTAGTCAAACAGAAAATTAAACAGGCGCAGTTTTATTGCCAGAATGTTAATTTATGCACGGCTTTGGGGAAAGCAGACTCAGGCAGACACAGAAGGTCAGGTTTAATGCTGTTATTAGCTGTCCCTTCTTTCCTCCTAGAAATGCTCACAGAGCTACTTCCCAATCAAAGGGGAATATTTAACATAGGGAAGATGTGGGTGAAGGGCTGGAGATTTATACAAAGGAGGAAAGGAAGGACAGCTCAAGTCACTTGGTGGCAGACAGGCTGGGTGGGCACTATTTACCCCAAAATGATCTCTCCCTCTGCCCATGAGAGACTTCTGCTGTAACAGGGTTGTGGATGCACTGTACATTGGGAGGTTGGGTTGGTTTGATTATGATGCAGTGACACTAAAATCTATTATTCTGTAAACATGGAGTGGGAGAGTTTCCGCTCTTCAAATATCAAAGGCTCAATAAAGAAATAAAAACCTGATACTGAATCAAAGTTTTGATAAAACAAGTTAAAAGAATACATATCATGGTCATTAAAGCACTGTAAGGGAGGGTAGGAAAGGTGGACTAAAAATAACAAAGCATTCCTAAGTAAAGTGTTGTCCCAGGCTTCTCAAAATCGGGATTTGTGCCGTGTGTGTACATGGATGTGCATGTGGGTATCCCATACACTCTGGGCTGCAGATTGAACCCCGTCTCCAGGCAGTGCAGAACACAGCTGGCAATGTGGAACTAGCACTGGATGCTCTGGCACAGATATCATATCCTCATGCATAGAGGAGAGCTGGGCTGGGCGCAGAAAGGAGGGGAATTTGGAAAAAGTGCCAAATCAGACATCTCCAGAGGCTCCAAACATCAGCTGCAGCTGTGAAAATGGATCCCCAAACCCACCAGCATTGTTGGAGGAAGAGGGAACCTCCTTCCTTGAAATCACACTGCACAGAGCCTGTGACCACGGTGTCACCAGCTCACTGTGGACAGCAGCTGGCGTGCAGGTTTCCAGGGAGCTGTGGTATTTCTAAACTGATTCTGGATCATCTTTCCAAGATCTCTGGCAACAGAAAGAGCTGGATAGGAAAAATGGGCTGACTGCAGATGAAATGTGAACCTGAAGCGCTTGCTGGAATGAGCGCTCATTACATTCAAAGGCTCACAAGAGAATTGAATGCTGTAATGATTTTTTACAAGTTTGAGTGAACAGATGCATTGTGAATGCCTCACAAAATCTCTCTTCTGAATTCATATTTACCAGCCCTTGGAAGTGTCTTTTTCTTGGAAGATCAAACACCCTGACTCCTTCCAACTAATTAAATGGATTTCCCTGGGAATAAATTGCAGTTGTCACCTAATCAGATGGTGCATTTTAATATGATGTTGCCTTTCTAGTGCTGAAGTATCTGAATTCCACAGTGTTTTGCTTACACTATGTAACCTGCTTACGACTCAAGTCTAGTTTGTTAACAAAGAAGTTAACAGCTCACTGGAAAAATTTGTGCCACCAATTCAAGCCCCCATTTCAGGTTTCTTTGCTTCTTCCCTCATATGCTTACTGGGATCTCACCATTTTCCTTTTTTTTTTCTGAAAGCACTGAGAACTTAGCACATCACCAACATTCCTTGTGTCTTCTTGGATACTGTTTGTGGTTATACCAAGAAGCTCATTGTCCCTTAGCTCTGGCTCAAGCCCTCTCCAAAATTAGATGTAAATTCTGGGTAAAAGTTTCATCAACATGCCTAACAGCTCATGTTTACAGAACAGCAGTGCCAGAAAAAAAGTTCAAATACAGCAAGTAAAGACATAACAATGATTTCTGAAGTCATTCAGTGAGAAGGACTTAAGTTGTCCTGATGTGTCCCAAAGCCATCAGCAGTGTCAGCCCTTTGTCACTACTGCAGGTGATAGAAAATGCAACTCAAGTCAAACCAGGTGGAGAAACTGATGCACTTAGTGAAAGAGTGTTCATTTACTTTTTAAAACCAGGAACAGGCTGATTCGGAAATTCACAGTTTTCAGTAATTTTAGTAGCAATGGGACCAAGTGCAGAAGATAACCCTGGGAGAGTTCACAATGTGGACTAAAACACACTGAGCCTTTTGGGATGGTGAGCTTCCTGGGAGCAATATCCCATATTCTTCCCTGCTGATATAACTATGAAGCAACTCCATCTGGTAACTCATATCCCTTACACCAGTGAAATACTTATGCCCCAATATCCTCTGAGTTGCAAGCCCTGAGTTGCACCTGGTCACATTGCATTTGTTCCCCAGAGAAGCTTAGAGGGATGCAGTTCCTTGCCAGGAGCTTTTCAGGGTATCACAAACCATATGCCAGCTTCTTACTCACAGTCAGTGTCACAATATGGAAACATTACCAAAGTCTTGTGGTGCAAGCCATTAACACACTGAAGTCACTAAAGGTGACACTTGCACTTCTGCTCTAGGTACCAACTCTGCAGAGCACTAGCCCCAGGCTAAGCAGGAAGACATTTGATTAGGAGCCAGGATTTCCAGGGCTCTTGTGAAAACCCTCCTTGTGCACATAAAAATACAGGCCACTTAGAAGTGAACATTGAGCAAAGGGGTTTACATTGAGCAAAGGGGTTTGAGGGCACACCAAGGGGTAGGAAACCCCACTAGAAGAACCCTGATGAAGTTGCAAAGGCCGTGGAACAGGTCATGAAAGACACTGAAATGTTTGCATGACCAAAAGGTCAATCACACAAAGTATATGCCTTCAGTGAACTTTTTCAAAGTGGATTTTCTGAAAGAGAAAGCAAATTGTCTCTCTCTTCTCCTTGGATGTCTTTTCCTCCAAACCTATATGAACACAGCATGACTAAACTTTCTAGCCCTCTTACAAAGAGTGATGGTGGGTCAGCAGGGACACAGGCAGAACACTTAAGTCCCTCTGCTACAGAAAACCAGGCTAGTAAATTGTTCTCAAATTGGACAAACTTGGTGTGGTTTGTTTGGGGTTTTTTTAGGTTAAGTGGGGTTAATGTTTGGATGAGAAGCACATTCCAATGTGATTTCACCACTGAAATACAGCCATCTCTGGGGTGGAGTCCTGCAGCTGCTGGTGGTGCACATGTATTTTGCTCAATACATCCAAAGAACAACTGAGGATACATCACTCTTGGGGTAGGATGCTGACTTGAGCATTCTTGGTCTTGCTATGTGTGCCAAGGAAAATAAAGGACTTTCACTCTCACTGAGAACTGCTGTATTTTTCAGCTGTATTGATTGCAAGGAGGAAAGAGAAGATATCTCCCTCACCAGAAAGACAGAAGTTTGATGGTGGCAGCGTAGAGGGACATCTCTCTGCAGCAATAACCCATCCTCCCACTCCTGGCCTTCACACCTACATCTCTTCCCCAAGGACCACGCAGCACCACCTTGCTGGCTGCCAACCTGAGAGACTCTGAGTGCAGATCAGAGGGCTCTGAGGACCACCAGCATGTGCTGGTACTCACCTGGCAGCCAAGAGTGGAACCTCATCCCTTCCCATCCCCAGGCAATGACTGAGCAGCCAAGAGCTGTGGGGGCTATCGAACACACAGAGCGAGATTCCACCCAATAATTGCTCACGCTTTCCCCCCAACCTCCCCTCTCCTCAAGCCTTGCCAGCTCGCTTCATCCTTCCTCAGAGCAGGCTGAAGCCACTTCATATCCTGCTGGCTTTATTCCAGCTGTCTTGACACAACACAGTTTCTCCAATTCCTCATCAGGCATTTCCTGGCATGATCCCTGTTGGAAAACCCAAGTTCTGATAATGTTCGATGACCTTTCCTTTATTATTTCCCATGGCACTCTTCGGTCCCCAATAGGTTCTAAAACTGGGATTTGCCTTCCTGGAAAGCCAGACACTAGGGGTGAATGACTCAAGACCTTGGCACGAGGTTTCAGCAGCCCAGGACACAAAAGCAGTACCTCCCCCCATTACACAGTGGATCCAACAGTAGGAAGTATTATTTTGCAGGGCTGTGCTCCGTGATTTCCTAGAAAAGCAACAAAAATGCCACATGTGTTTGTGTTTCCATGTGAATTCAGCACAAGGAAATCCACACAGGCCACATGTGGTTTAGAAATTGTAGGTGTTGTGAGCCTCGTGTCTGCATAATGTCTTGCCCTTGGTATGCAGTAAACATTCCACATCTTTAGGGGAAACTCCCACATAGGCAGGGGAAGGAGGGGCTTTAAAACCCCAGATCCAAACTTCAGCACAAAGGCACGAGCGAACAATAAATTTTCCATCTGCAAAGGAAGCATCCAATTTCACCCACTGATTTTGATACACTGCTTTAATGAGGAGATTGTGCAAGGGCAATCACAGAGGGACCAAAAAAACCCTGCTTGGCCACATTTAAACTCTGAAGGGAGAGAGATGCCTGAGAGTTAAGGGTCTGCCAGCCACCAGGTCACACTGCAGAAGTCAAAGAGGCCAGATTTCTACCCAGCTTTGCAGCTCACAATCAGAGCCTTGTTCAGAAAGAAAAATCAGCTCTTATCTCACTACCAAAAAAGTCAATATAGTAGAGCACTCAGCTTGGAACAAGATTCTGAGCAGTTGCTAAATCATATCCTCTATGTCAGAAGAAACTTGACTCTGGGTAAATGCAGAGGGATGACTCTGAGATAAATTTCTGCCTGTCACATAGGACCATAATTGTGTCTTTGTCCCTCTGACAGCCCCCTCTGACATAAGGATGTATGTCCCAACATTGTTTTACTTTTTCTCCACTTTATATTTTAAGAAAATATATTATAAAAAGTAATAATGATAATAAAATCTGGTTCTAAATGTAGAATAATTCAATCTGAAAGACAAACAACATGACAATTATTTGAACTTGAGCAAGAAGGTATCTACTGAATTAAGCCAAATGTTCCCTTAGATTTTCTGCTGAAGAAAACCAGCAGATTTTGATTCAAGTATGAATTGAGATGGAAAATCTAACATTCATAGAATCATTAAGGCTGGAAAAGACCCCCAAGATTATTGAGCCACCATTCAACACACCTATGAAGGAGAACTTGTGTGGGGAAGCATTGTTTGAGGAATGATTAAAAAAAAAAAATAAAGCCATGAGGTAATTTTTATTGATTCCAGGTTGAACTTTGTAGATTAATTATGGAGGAAAAAATAGGTACTGACAGCTCAATGTTGACTTTTAAGCTGGTTATTAGAACAAAGCAGGCCGAGCGTGATCTTTAGAGGAAATAGCTTCTGATAGGGTGCTGGTGCATGTTTCTTAGGTAACTGGACTCTGGCCAAACCATCTGGCTCTTCTGCATGTCATTCTAACAAAGAGGACTTCACAAAGCCTGGAAGAAAATCCTGTGCTCAAGAAATGTAAGAAACATGCTCAGCAATGTGCCATTCAAGGAGATATTTGATACATTTCAGAAGGATTTAGCAGAAAGAAGGTACAAAAATTAAAAACAAAACCTGAGAAAAGAGCTTGTGCCTGAGCAAAAAGCAGTACAGTACCTGCATTGTGGGATTTTGTATTATTTGATCCTCTGTAGGAAACAAGCACCTTACTATTGAAAGAGGAAACAAGAATTTCTACTTCTCTGTAGGAAACAAGCATCTTACTCTTTCTCCTGGGGCAGAAGAGAGCAGCAATCAGGGTCACAGATCTCTAAACAGACCTTGAATCAGGAAGCCCCAGAACACAGTTTGCCTGCCTTCTTTCCACCAAAACTCAGGGAGAGCCACCTAAACCTGAACACAACGATGGTTTCCTCTGATGTAGGCAGCCAAGCAAAACAGCCCCAACCCAAATCACAGCCTACTCATCTCCAGCCTATTCAGCACCAGGGAGAAACACAGTCCTTCCTCAAAGTCCCCTGAACCTACCAAGATGCCTTTCATCTTGGTAGCTAAAGCAGGTTTGGATTCACAGGGTTGTCCATTAACTGTGTCCTCAGCTCTCACTGGAGCAGCATCAGCACATGCAGACTCCAAGTCTTATATGACAAACCTGTGTTGAGCTGACAGCCACAGAAAATTTGGCAGGGAAAGGGGGATAATTAGGACCCTCAGCAGATGCTCCTAATCTGCTCTCCAAGGCAGATGGGGGCTTTATTTACAAATTCCTTGGGTTCATTTGGGTGTCAGAGGAGTTTCTCCTAATTTCAGACCAGCCAAGAGCTCTGTCATGTCCTGCACAGTGAACTTATGCTGTGTTCCTCCTCTTCATCAGCCAGGCACAGGCTCAAACAACAGCAGGACACAGCAGAGAGAGACTGGCCTTTGCCAGCTCTGGGACATCTTGTGACATCTCATTTCTCTGTCAAGACTCATCTGTTTTCACTCAGGTTCCCACCTGCACTGCATTTGTGGCAGATGTGCCCATGCAGACAACAACCCTGGCTCCTTGAAGTGACCTGTGACAGCCTTTGTGCAAGGTTAGAGGGTTGCTCCACACAGGACAGGCAATGGCTGGCAGGACATGGTCTGATTGTGACAAGGGAGCCACAGGTTTGTCCTGCAGGTGAAGGAGTAGAGTCTCTCTGGGCTGCAGTCCAGGAGGGTTAGAGATCTCCCAGCTGTGAGCTGTGTATATGTGTATGCAAATTTAAACAATTACAACAATTTAAATTATTATTAACTATGAAATAGCACCTTTTGTGCCTAGTAGTTATTCTTGGAGCTTTTGGTTTTCATTGTCCAGGAAATCTTTTATTGAACTGTGGACTGGGAGTGTTAAGCCAATGGTTCAAGTTAAGTAAATAGCTCTGACCCCATCATCAAGCTTCCCTTTGTTTTTCTGCTCCTCCAGGCTCCGAGCAACACCAGGTTTTATCCTCTGCTCCCAGCTCCTCAGGCAGTTTGACAGATGGCCCTGCCAGTATCCACCACCCTCTGCATGAGCAGGGATGTCAAACTGCTGAAACCAAAGGAACATGAGATTGACAGAGCCCATCACCAGAGTTAAAGCCAAGGAGCCCAGATCCACGAGGCTGTGCTCCTGCCCTGCAGAGCCTGAGGCAGCTCCCTGCCAGCACTGCCCAGGCAGGGCCACTCAAACACACCCACCTCTCTCCTTTCCCACATCCCAGCTCCTCACTTGGTTGATTTCAATCTCAGCAAAACTACGCCTTTGCTGCTCACTTTCAGCATTGACTCTGCAAGGAACTGAATTTCTTCCACCTCACCTGGAGTGAGGGTCAAAATCCAAAGGCAAAACTTTTTGCCTTATCAGAAGCTTTTTCTCTGCATGAATGGTCTCGAAGGTGCTGGCAGTAAATGCATCAACTTTTCATTTTGCGCTTTTTCAGCTTTCACTGCCCTAAAATTACTTTTCCCCTCAAGTGAAAAGGTGCATAACATCAAAAATCTTTGGTCTTAGTATAAATGATGGATGTAGAGTGAACCATTCTAAAGGGTGCCAAAAGGAGCTGGTCCCCTCTCTCACGTTCCCCCCATTTATCCTCTTTGCCACCGCCCTGGTGCTCAGCAGAGCCTGCACTGAACCACTTCCCCACACACAGCAAACCTGCTCCTGGCAGCTTATCAAGGTGCACCTTCCCTGCACAATGTCTGCCAAGCACCAGGACCTGTGCCAGGGAGGAGATGGAAAGACACAGCTGGGAGCAGGGAGAGGATGTAACAGTTCACTGCTGCCAGGAAGAAGAAACCAGCTGTGGCATCTAAAATTCACCCTTGTGACTCTGGCTACCAAGGTGTGACTGAAATAGAGAAGACAGTGAACAGAGCTGGATCCCATGCACCTCCTGACTGCAGCAATTCCACTCCCCCTTGAATCCTCACTTTGCTCCCCCTCACCAAATTTTTCTGAGAAACTCAGCAAGAAACTTAATTTCATGTTTTCCATCCTATCTCCCCTCCTGATTTGACTGCAGAAATTTCAAAAGCATCCAAGAAATGAATTTGCTTGATTTCTAATGGGAAAAAAGTATCAAAAACCCCTCTGGCTGCATCACCATAACAGCCCATATAAGCAGCCTGCCATAAAGAAATAGCAGCTATTTACTGAGTGATATAAAGATTAGTTTAATGCTATAAATACTTCCAAACATTGTTGAAACATTAACTAATCCACTCTCACAGCAGCTCCTTGTGGCAAATAAAGACCATTCTTTCTGTGTGGAAGGGGGTTTAGAACAGAGATTTCTCTTTATGTGCAGCAGCATCTCCTGGAATTGGCTCTGAAACTGTCAGTGCTCTCGGTGACCCCCTTCAGGCACAGACCAGGTTCTGCTGTGAGGGCTGACAGAAGCACAAACCTCAGCTGGAGACTCTTTAAGAGGAGGATGGGGACCTTCTCACACAGATGTAGATAGTTACCTTCTACCGAGAGGCAACATCTACTTAATCACATCAATTATTCTGAAATAAGCATAATTTTGTACTTCTTCACTGGATGGCTCTGATTAAAAGATGAGAGGGACCAACAACAGAAAAAAGGCTCCTGAACTCAGCCAAAATATGGTATATAGTAGTTGAAGGCAAAAAATTGCTTTCCACAGACATTTCAGACCGTTGCAATTATTTTGGTCTACGATGGTTAAACCACCCTGAAACCACAGTGGTGAAAGGGGTAGGTATAAATATCAGTGTAATGCATCTGCATCAATGTATCCTTAGATTTTAGAAAATACATGTCACCCCTCTAATATTTCTCATTTGAGACCCAAACATACTTGGGTGTCCCCTAAGGTGCCACTATCTCCATTTCCTTGTGGAAATTACAGACTGGAGGCACAACCAACACGGAGTTGAGGTTGTACTGAATGTAGCTCCCACAAAGGGTAGAGGAGATTCCCACTGCTGGGAACATCTGTGATTTTGGAGCAGTCACAGGAATGTCTCTAATCCTTTCTGCACTGGTCACATCAGAAGGCAGAGGCAGGGGTTATGCAGAGAGCAAGGCTGGGTGGGAAGCACCTTGGGAGGACACTGGGGCTTTTTGGGAATTTGGTGCTAATCTCAGCTGAGTGGCAGCAAAATCCCAGGGAGAGCCATCTGCCATACTCCAGCAGGAGCAAGTGACATCCCTGGGATGGGCTCAGCTGCAGGGGACAGAGGCAAGAGGAGGCCAGTGCAGCTCTGGATCTCCTCTCAGTTGTTCCAGTGAGTACAGAGCAGTGGAGAGACCATCTCTGAGTGGACACAGGAACCTGGCCTGCCTTTGTCCAGGTCAGGGGTCACACTGGGAAGCCCCCACACTGAACTGTCACCACAACCTGCTGGGGACATGGCAGCAAGAACAGATATGCAAAGAAATCTCCTATTTTAAACAAACCCATAATTCAACAAACACACTGGAATATTTTTGTTAAACACTGAACGAGGGAAAAAAAAAGCTTTGAAATTCCTGTTTTGACATTTTTAAAGTAACAAGTCACGAGGAATACTCTGGAGTATTTATAAGAACCTTTGCTTAAATACAGGTTATAAAGAAAGTTAAGGTTTTTATTTGAAGTGAGGATGGGGGGCGGGATTTGCAAGTTCTTGTTTTGCTGTGGGGTTTTGAGGTGGGAACTTTTGGGTTTGTATCCAGGTTCAGGAAAATGAAAGACAGGAAAAAAAGACACTAACTCTCAACCTTTTTCACAGACCAAAGCCACCATCCCTGAGCACCTCTACCACCTCCATTGCTTACGTTTCCCCATCAAAACCATCATGTATCAAGCAAGGTTATGTCCACAGTCAGCTAATTAAGGTTACAGAGCCCTGGGCTTAAGGAGAGAAAGAAAATAACCACAGTAAAGGTTGCAAGCAATTAAACCCCAGAGGGAACAGAGTCTGGAAAATTCAACCTCGCCCTGGCCAAGAGCTTTCCCCCTGTGAAATGTTTCTGGAGCAGCCGAGGCAGCAAACAGCACACGGAGCTGATGTGCTCCATATGACAGAAACCCGTGAGGAGAAAACCCTCCCAGCCCCTGCAGGGACACAGCAGCTGGGAAGAGGGGCAGTGTTTGGTCCTGCCACTGGCTGTAATCAGGCCAGTTTCTGGTCCTGTCATTGCCCACTCTGCTGAGAGGTGTTGGTTTACTGCGTCACACAGAGCTGGGAAAGCCAGCCTGAGGTCCATGGGACCACACAGGGACAATGGCCACAGGCCACCCGGGTTGACAGGGTCACCAGAGCACACACAGGGAGGCTCACCAACCTTCTGTCTGCCACCAGCTTTGTTTTCATGCAAAATACTCTCCCCACAGAGCCCACCTCAGCTTGCCTGGTGGATTTTGGATCACAATGGTCTAAAAGGAGCATTGTGGTGAAAACAGAGGCAAGAAATCAGGTATCTGTTTGGGGGATGGGGTAACAGCTAACACAGGACTCCAGGCAGGTACATCTGCTCCAAAAACAACCAGAGGCACCAGTCTCACACCAGGGTGTTCTGAAATCAAAGCCCATCTGGCTGCAGAAGGTACTGTGTTATTTGTGAGGAGCTGAACTCCAGAGCTCAGTGATGCTCCTGCGGGACAGCTGAGGGATGCAGCTTTGGCACTTGTCACTTCCATGTGGCAATTATAAATCCAGTTGGTTGGATTTACATATGCCAGCTGGCTCTCTGGGGGTGAAGGGGTGGGATCTTGACAGGATCATCAGCTGGGAACATGGATTTGGGTCCAGAGGAGCAAGTGAGCATTGAGCTGTGCTGCCTGCAGCCGTGGAGCAGTCTCAGCCAGGCCCCCAAAAGCAGCTGAAAGTGTCAAAGTCCAGCCCAGTGGAGAGCACAAACATTTGAGTAAAGCAATCCCAGGAATTGAGGCAATAGGCTGGTATTAGAGCAGGGCAGGAAACAATGTTATCATCTAAGGAGAATGTGGTATTTTGCAATGTTTTCTTGTCCAAATCAGTGCAAAAAGTCTTAGTAAGAGTTTTTGGCAAACCAAGTTCAAAAAAAATAAAACCCCTCAAGATATTCAATCTGCAAAGACTTCGCTCCTGAGTTTGCTCTTAAATTTAAAAGACACAAAAGCCATTTTAACTCATAATCTAGCAGGTTTCTAAGTGTTAAAAAGTACAAACCAAAAAAACAAACCAGTCCTGACTCCCACAAGCGTCTCCCTGCCCAGTGCCCAGGGTATCATCTGCATCCTTTAGTATCTGGCTCTCCTGGCCGTGGACACGCTTCTGCATCCACCTAGGGGCAGGGTCCCTCCTTCCCTCCACCCTGCTCAGCCAAGGGAATAACCAATGAGAAAACAAGCAGGAACCATGGGCTTTCTGCTAAAACTAAGCCAAGCAAGCAAGATTTGTAGCACAGCTGGAAATTAGTGCATGGTTGTACATCTGCAGATTTACTGTTGCACCCTAATCCAGAGGCCCCCAGCTATTGTGATTTAAGTGCCCATGGGACCAGCCAAGGAATGTAATAAATGCGTGGACAAAAAAAGCAAAATACAGTATCTGGAACAGAAAACCCTCATAATAAAAGCTGAAACAAGGGTGTTGAGTTTTTCTCTGTACATGCAGCAGAGCCCTCACCTCCCCACCTCTGTTCCAGGAATTAAAACATGGAGCTATGCCAACACCTTCTCACACAAGGACCAGTGATGCCCTCAACACCAATTCAAACTTTTCTCAGGCGTAAACTCCAGGGCCTGGTGATGCAAGACCCTCACAGTGTTAACTCCATCATTTCAGGGACAGAGCACCCATTTCTATGGGTTGGAACAGGCAAAACAAGGAGTGAACAATGGGGAAGTCATGGTTTCACCATGGAGGGGGGTTTATACCTCGGCTGGCAGGAGGGCCCGAGGCAGGGGACAGTGCTGCCAAGCCTGGGAGATCTGTCAGGGCCAAGGTGTGGACTGACCCCCTGTGCAGCATCGAGTGACGACTGTGACAGAACTGCCACGGCCAGGTGGAGCAGGGACAGCTGCTCAGAGAAGGCAAGTGAGGGTGACAGAATCAAGGCAGGGGCACAGGAAAGAAGTAATTCTGAACAGTCAGACCAGATAACTGAAGGAAAGCCTTTTCAAGAGATCCACTCACAAGCATCCTTTCTTAAGGGGAGAGACAAAAAGGATCCCAGTTGAATCCCACACAGCAATAAAGCCCTCAGTGACTTGCTAAGCTGTTTGTGCAGACACACAGCAGAGACAGCCAGACTGACACAACAGCAGAGACAGCCTGGAATCAAGGAGGGGTCTCACTGTCCAGGGAGCTGACTCTGCATGCAGCCAATACTCGTGCTCTCCATTCAACCCCCAGGGCTTGGGCTCTTACCACAGTGACTCCTCTAGAAAGAAAACAAATTTCTCTGCTTCACAACCACAGAGACAAAACTCAAACCTATTCACCCTAAAGATTAGTCACAGTACGAAAATTAGATTAAAAGCTGTTGGCTGCTGAGGGCCCTAGCTCAGGGCTGCTGGGTCTCTGTGAGCTGCAGCAGTTGGAACAGAAATAGGAAAGCACATTGACCCCAAAAATGCATTTACTCTTTCTTGCACATAGACCAGAACCTGTAAAATGAGCACAAAGCTGCAAAATGACTGTTCTTATCCCAGTCCTGCTCCAGCAGACTTGCAAGCAGGTGGAAAGACACACTGGGAACAGAATGGGAAGGGGTACAGGTGCTTCAAAAGCAATGAAAACCTGCTGCAGCAAAAATCCAGCCCACGCCAAAGCATTGGTGCTGTGGAGCAGGCTGCTGACATTCCCTCCACAAGCCATGCTGCCAGGGTAGCCTTTTCCAAATGAGATTTCCACCCTATTCATTTAGATAACACAGCCTGTACCCTTGGGAAGAAGGGGGAAAATGAAAAAACGCAGAAAGATCAAAGCTCTGCAAGTCCATAATATTTTATTAGTTCCTTCCATCTGTCACGCACCAATGACTCCTCGGGAAATAAGCCCCCTCCTGAGAGCTGCTACCTTTTCCTCGCCGGCTCCGGCTCGGGAGCAGCCGCTATTGTGCTCCTTTATTGGTATTTGTTCCGTCTGAACGAGCTCCGGCTCCTCATTCACAAAGCAGCCTCTGCTCCTTGAATCAGAGGGCGAGGGAGGGGGAGGGATGGAGGAGGATCTTGCTGCGTCTCTCTTATCTCTTTCACGTTCCGCTCGGTGCCTTCTGCATCAATGGAGACCTCGGGAATCCTCGGGCTTTGTTCTCTCCCGCACGCGGGGGCTCTTCCTGCTAAAATAGCAGGTAGCAGCAATAACCCTGAGCACACACAATCATACAAATCCATCTGCCAGGGCGAGGGAAAGATGCAACATGCTGCTTTTGGAGAAAGGAAAGTGCTTTGGGGAGAAGGGAAGAGGAGGGGGAAAAGCCAGATTTCCTGAACACCTCTGAATAAGGCGGAGCAGAGGGAAAGTTTTATAATGGATAAAACCACCTTGGTCTGCTATTATCAGGATGCAAATAGAGGAATTTGAAAAGCTGATTGCAGTGAATAAACTCCATGAGATGCTGTGCTATGGAAATGGAAAGGCTCCCATTCATCCATGGCCCTTCCCAGTCCAAAAGCACTGCAAGCAAGAAGAATTATCCTGCTTCCTCCAGAGCTGTGAGACTCTTTCACAAATGTATGATGGGGACAGACTTCAGTTGCCCTTTCACCATCAATTAATGATGCCCTAAGTGGAAGCATCTTAAAATGTTCAAGCTCCCAGATCCCACTCAATGGAATCAACTCGAGCATTCAAAATTGCCCTCAACTCCTGGTTTTAGGAGGGTTTGATCTTGTTTCACTGAAATCAAGCTCCTTGGCTGAACACAGGCTCAAGCAAATGGAGAAGCTTTTGTGTGGAAGCCCTCAGGACAGCAGACCCAAGCAGGGCAGTGTGCCCCAGGCACACATCCCACAGTTACACGGCTGGGTGGGTGCAGACGCGTGCTCCCATCTGTGTTCTTCATCCGTGGCTCTTTTGGCAGAGCTGCAGCTCCTGGGTGAGTGATAACCCTGCTCTGTTCTTCACTGGGGCTTCTGTTGATGCACTGTGGGTGACTCCACGTGGACGGAGCGCCCCGCGCTCGGCACCACGCTGGGTAGCGGCTGGCCCCGAGAAGGAAACTGCTCCTACCCTGGAGAAAGCTGCCTGCATGCATCAGCTGCTGCTTTCCTCTGACCCGTGCCTCCCTCTTACCCCGCTCCATCTGTCTCTGTAATTCAGGGCTTGCATTTCATCCAGCCTGGCACTGCCTTTGCCAGCCACTGCAGATGTTCAGATGTGGATATTTGGCTGGTGTGAGTTTCTCCATGGCAGAGCAGGTGAAGTAGCTGCCCCTGCCATTCCCAGACCTCTTTTTCCAGGGCCCCAGAAGCATCTTCTCCTGGTCCCATGGTGAGCCAAGAGCACATGGAGCTTACAAAAGAACTTAAGGTCATATCACCTGCTTCAGAAATTCTTATTCACAGTGCCCTAGGCCAGGTTGCGCATGGCAGAACAAAACCCCTTTTTGTTCAAGGGCTATGAACAGAACCAGAGTAGCTGGGTAACCTCTTTGTTCTGCCTGAGAGACACAGGGTGAGATATAACATGCTGGAATTACTGCATGCAATCTCCACCTCCAAAACAAAAGGGAAGACCTAGTAATGGACTATGGGAAAAACAAATATTTTCTTTTTTGATCCCAAGCGTATGCTTCCCCTTATTTAATAGGGCACTAAGCCCAAAGCATATCGCTGGATGTGTTTCCTTTCTTGGGGGTATTTCACTCAGACTAGTACCACCTGGGCATTCCTAAGGGGATATGGTTAGGATTAGGGCCCCTGCCACTCTTCCCTTCTGACACCTTAACATCTGTATAGAAAGAAGCCATTCCACTTTCTCACACCAAAGGCCATGGAAGCCAAGCAATTAAAGAAAAGGAGGATTTGGAAACCAACACTTCACTGAAGTCTCTCTTCCCTAAAGCTTTGCCACTCTCACTCAGTGATCTTAGGAATCAGCATATCTGGATTTTAAGGCACATCCCTTCCTTCGGCACAAAACAAGCAGGCAAACTCCAGCAAGCATTCTGCACGTCCTGCAGATCTCAGAGCAACATTTTGAGCCATAAAGCTATTCATAAAAAGACTTTTAAGCCTCCTCTGGCCTCCAGTGCCCCAACCACAGTCTGGTGTGGGAAGAATAGCTGGCTGGCCTAAACATCAGAGTGGATTATTGTCCTGAGGGGCGAAGTCGGAGATGAGGCTGCTGCGCGTCATTAAACAAACAGATGGAGAGACAGCCCCAGAGGCTCCGACAGAGCCTGATGCTCTCTGGCTCTGAGTGCACTTCTTCCAGGGGCAGGAGTGGCTCCAGAGCACTCTGTGAAAGGAAGAGATATGGCCATGGGCTGCAGCCTCAGAGACTTGAGCTCCCTGATGATGGAAAACAGAGGCAAGAAGGTGACAGAGGCTTTTCCTTCACAAGAAGCAAGCATGTCACAGGAATCTGCTGGGAGTTTGGAGGGAATCCAAACTGCTCAGAATGTGCTCACGGGTGCTTTGCTGAAAGGACCAAAAGGAACACCCTGAGGTGCTCAGACTCAGCCACCATTTCTGCTACTGGGAGCTGCAGCTCTCAGGGGATGCATTTCTTAGCATTTTGCTTTGTAGGTCTCTAACACTTTAAAGACAGAGTTTTAGAAGAGAAAAATGTAAACTACAGCTGTATTTGTAGGCATGTCCTCATTCCTCATTAGAGTTCACCTCTATTTTCATAAATATACAAGCAAATAGTACAGTTCTTCCTAAAGAGGACACTGCTTTCATTTGGCACAAACCTGCTGCAGCTCCATCACCACCAGGATATGGAATGACTTGGTCCAACACGGCTGGAGATCCAGGCCCTTCCCAAGCCAGCACATTCCTGAGCTGTCACAACACACTGCCCTGCCTCCTGCCCCTTATCCCCATCCCTCCTCCCCCTATACACTTGTTGGGCAGCAAGGGCTCCAGTCACAGTACGATTTCCCAGCCCAGGTAGCAGCAGCTCTCCAGCACATGCCCAGCACAGGCAGCAAGACAAAGCAGGACTGCCTCCTCTAAACCAGGGCCTTCCCTTTCCTGAGGAAAGTGGAGGAAGGAAGATGCTAAAACCAGACCACTTCTCCTCCATCCTGAAAAGAGCAATCATTAGAGCAAGCCTGCTCAGGAGGATGAAGTGTGTTCCTTCCAAACATATTCCTGCAGCTGCCTTGTCATTTCTATGCTTTTGTTCTATCCAAAGGTACAAATCAAACAAGAATGAGGAAGCTTCCTCTGAACACTCACATTTATCAATATTATCAACCAGGCAGTCAGCCCTGCTAGGGGCTAGGAGATTGGAATAAAAGACCTCAAGAGGTCACTTCCCACCTCAGTAATTTTCTATTTTTATGACATTCTAGAACTAAAGCCAAGACGAAAATATAAAAACAGTCCTCACATAGTTTTTATTTCACTTCTGACTACAATCACTAGTTAGGACCCTTCTATGAGTTCTCCTGGACTTCCTGTTTTGACCTTCAGTGTTCAGTCTCAGAGGATTCAAAGGAAGTCTGGCATGGTCTTCCAGCCAAATCAGACTCTTGAAAGAAGATTGCTAACTTGATTTACCAACAAATCCTGTTCCATCTACAGAGAAGTGGAAGCCACCATCCTGTACTGAAGCACCTCATGGCCAGACCTTGTTTCTAACATACCTGGGAGCCTGTTGAGGTTAGGACTTTGGGAGGATCCTGCGAGTATAAAAGCAGCCACCTGACAGCCCAGTGAAATGGAACTGAGCAAAGATTTCTTCCAATCTTTTATTCAGCAAGAGAAAGTGCATGACCTCCAGTCCCAAAGAAATCTCATGACTACACTCTGAAAAAGTTCCTGCTTCAATAGATGCTGCAATTTTAGAAACAGAGGAACAGTACAGTGCTCTGGAGGTCTCCAGATGGGGATGATGCAGCCCATAACCTGCCAGAGAGATGTTTTTAAATGGATGCACCCTGTTTACCTGGGGGAGAATGAGTTCATCCACCTACCCACTTCTTAGCAGCTTTTGTCATGGTTAGAAACCAAGAAGTATCTCTGGGATGGCAGGAACTTCTCACAGAGTTGTTCTGGCTGAATTTGTGCTAAGCTGGTATTAATATCAGTTGCTTTATCTCCGTTTCTGAAAAAGGCTCCAAGCATTAACAGCTTCAGTAATGATTCATGGGTTTAAATTCCTAAACCTTTTGAGAACAGGAAATTAAAGCCAAGATGAACAATACACACAGATTAAATATATTTAGCTGCTGTGTTTCTTGTTGAGAAACTCAGAGAACTGTTTAGTGGTGCTTTTCATGTGGCTGCTCCATGTGGAAATGATGGCAGCTTGCATCTGAAGTCAAAATGGCAAACTAAAGGGGAGCTGCAGGACGATATTTTATTGTTTTCCTTGTGCTTTCTGCTCTCCAGTAGAGCTCCTCTGAGCAAGGGCTTTCCTCCAGGCTCCTCAACATCAGATAAAAACAATGAAAAAAATAGCCCAGGTTACATGGTAGGACACAAGGCATGAGGGAGGGAATCCACCCTTCTGAAGGCAAGTTCTTCCAGAAGGAAGACTCTGGGAATGTTTGCAATAGGGGTCACCTTCTTTCCAGGTGGGCAGTAGCAGAGAAAAGCTGGTCTCCAGCAGCAGCTCCTGCCTGGGAGAGAACCAGCAAAAGCACACAGTTCCCAGCATCTCCCTCCTGTTTTCGGGCTGAGGCATCCTTTTTTGCATTTCATCCATGACTGTGTTCAGTCAGGAATCAAAACCATCCCTCAGAGCCCGGGTTCAGTGCCCTGGCTGCTCAGTCCCTGCTCATCCACTCTCTGGGGGCTGCTTGTTGACAGCTGTTTCACAGAGCCAAGGATCCTAGCCCTCTGTTTTTCCCTACCTCATTAGCTAAACAAACAATGACACCATATAAAATACCACCCAGCTCGGCTGTCTGGGAGATGCAAATCCATGGAAAACTATCTTGGAGACAATTTTAGAAGCAGGCTGTGCCTCTGCCAAGTGCTTGGGTCAGCGTGGCAATGGGGAGCTCTGCTCCAGTTCTTGGAGAGGCAGGAGCATACTGAGCTGAGCAGAGCCCTCTGTGGGACCACAGAGCATGGCCAGAGAGGTACCAGGGAGCTGAGCTACCACACTGCTAAGGCTTCCAATTAAAAAGGCTGTTGATGACCAAAATATCAGCACCAAGTAATTCTTTGGGAATAAATTTGAGTTACAGATACTACCTCAGGCTGAAGCCTTAACAGAAGATGTTATGAGGACATTTAAACACCATAAAGCTGACTGACTGGATGGGAAACACATTTCCACATGACTTTCAGCACCAGATGTTTTAACCTAAGCTGCCACAGAAGACCAAGGCTGCAGAGAAACACAAGAAGAAAGGAGCTGATGGTGGTAAGGCAGCTCTCAGTGTCCTCACAGACAAAGCAGGACATGTCTGACATGAGCTGGAGCAGCCTGTTCAACTCATTCAGCTCAGCACTTGTCTCAGACAACAAGCTCAAATCCTTCCAAGAACAGTCACCCAGGAGCACAAAGTTCAAGAGAAGGTGAGGTGACCCCACAGGCATCCACGGCCTTGGTGAGCAATGGAGTGGTTTCAAGTGAGGTCAGTCTAGCAGTACCCATCCTGCTGGAGAGGAGGAGTAGTGTTCTTCAGACCCTTGAGTGGGAGACACGAGGATCACAGGGAACAAGGGCCCTTCTCAGTGAATTTCAGGAGAAATAAGAGGTGAACTCCAGACAGGTGAGGATAGTGAGGCTGAGCTTCACCCTACAGCTGCACTGTCCCTGCTCCCCAGCCCCAAAATCATGCTGTTCCCCTCCCCAAAACAAGGTAGCCAGGATTATGTTAAGCAAAGTGCTTTTGCAGAGAAATCTATTCTGTTTTTTCTCTCTTAAGCACTTTGTCTTTCAGCTTTGGCTCTGCTGTCAAGAAGCAGCACCCACACCGACCATAGCTTGGCTCTGGTGCAGCTCTGTGGGACCAAGGAGAGGACACCTCTGTGGCAAGAGTCTGATGGTACCTGGGACCAGATGGACCTCCCCCACTGGCTGGTGAATGGGATGGCTGTGTTCTTCCATCCTAGCTTGAAGAGGCATCAAGTCCTATGGATTTGGTCACTAAAATCCAGATATGCTAAATTTTCAACTATTTTTGAGATGTGTTCTAATAACCTCTCCTCCTCAATAAGTCTTTGCTTGCACAGTGTGATATTCAAAAGGCTTACAGAGAAAAAAAAGGCAACTTAAATCACTCCAGGTCTGACTTCCCTCCATCCCTACAGAGCATCTCAGGAATTGATCCTTTCTGTGGTGTGAACAGTGGGCAGCTGAGCAGGATTCCTCTGCAGTCAGGACACCAACATCCAACCTCACCATTCCAACAGGCTCCTGGCAGCCCCAGGGATGTCACCCTGCCTTATTAGCACAGTGCTGATGGCACTGCTGAGCATCCCTCCCCTGTGCAGCAGATTCCAGCTGGATCCATGCACACAAGCATTTCCTACTGCCCTCCACTTACCAGAGGTTTGTGCCACAAAGTTCGACCACTTCAGCAGAGCTAAAGAAATGCAGTGAAACCCAGCTACAGAGAACACCAGTCCACTCTCTGCTCTTGCTGGCTTGCTGTTGGAATAGGGGGTGTATTTGTGGGGAAAAAAAGGTCTGAACAATTAAACCCATGAAAGCGGGAGGCTGCATTTCCTCTCTAAAGCTTACAGCCACTTCTACAACCCAATGACATTGGCTTCTTGTGCAGTTCAGCTACCCAAGGAACCTTCTGCTGTCCAAAAGGCAAAGTGGATACCATAAAGCCACAAATTTAAGAAAACCAATGGCAGAATTAAAACAATCACTTTGAAAGCAAGAACCAAGAAACCAGTTTCTTCTGGCTGATATTTCCACCAATACCACTTCTTGGCTAAACCTGTTCCCAAATTTGGATTTGAGCACTTTGGTCCCTAGGAGCAAAACAAAAAAAGTCCCAAAAAACTAAAATCAAACCCCACAAAACTATTTACAGCATTAGGAAAAAACACTACAGGACAGAAATACGTCCCATTTATCGCTTAGCTCCAGCTTCTTGGCCAGCCATGGAGACAGACCTTTCAAAGTTTAGAAAAAATTACTTCGTTCTCCATGAGAAACCAGCACAAAGTGGATCAACCCATTAAAAAGCTGTAGTATTTTCCTTCCAGCGACATGGAAGGCCAACTGAGAGATGAGTACTTGCAGCTATAAAGGTCTTCAGTGTTTCAGAAAGATTCACTTGGGAGAAGAGAGGAGGGTCAAAGTCATCTGCCTCTTCAGCTGGTGACTCAGGGCTTTGTCACTGTCTCAAACTTCCAGGTTGGTCCTTACACCTAAGAGTTTCATTCTTTAAGTGTGTTTGTTTAGTTTGGTTGGGGTTTTTTGCTTGGTTTTGTTGTTAGTTTTGGGTTTGGAGTGGGGGAGTTTGCACTAGAGGTACTGCATTGTTTCCTTTATACTTTCAAAGGATAGAGAGTACAAATACAGCACTAGAGACACTAAAGACAACTTAATATTCCACATTTTCTTTTCAGCCATACGGGATTCTCTTGTGTTCACACTGGAGTTCTTTTCCTCACACCAAATATAGAAATATCTACTTATGTGCAGAAATACAAATTACACAACGAATTCTCAGATTCAGGTCCTCTAGCCATTTACACAGGGGTTGACTGCATGCATGTACAGGAGGCCTCCAATTCAGCTCACCTGCACACTTCTTCACATTTTCTGAAGTTTCAACATCTCTCTGACCTCACATGGGCAGGAAAGCCAAGGAACAGTTTGGTAAAATTTAATGTTTGCTCCCATCAAATACTAGATCGTCCCCCCTCCGCCCCTTTTTCTGAGCCTTCAGAAGATGGCCATAGGAAGCTGGCTACTGATGGCCACTCCTGCCAGCACACAGCTCCCTGCCCTGCTCTCCAGCAGCTCCCAGCCCCAGGCAAGCTCTGCTGCTGGGGGATGCCCAGCCTGGGTGAGGTCCTTCAGGGACTCAGAGTAATGCACCAGAACAAAACACCCCAGCAGCCTTCTGCTCTACTGAGCAGCCACAGGCCACTAAAGCAATAAAACGTGTCACACCAAGACACTGCTCCAGCCAGAATGCATGACAGAGAGTTAAAGGCTTGTTCCCCACACTCAGCATCATCCCCTGCAGCTCCTAAGCTCTCCTAAGAGGAGAGTCAGCTCCAATGCAGGGCACCTGCCCTGAAGAACCCTCATTAACACAGTGCTCCTCCCTCTGTCTGGGGTACTGAGGACCACCTTGTGCCTTCAGTGCCAGTTGAGACAGAGCATCTGAAATACCCAAAGAAACAAAAACCCACTCAGGGCCAGATCCACTGCTCCCCAGTGACTGTGCTCTTGCCCCGAGCATGAGGTAGGAGGAATCAGGGAATCTCAGGGAGTTCTGACAGACCAAAGTATAGTCAAGGTAGCAGCCCTCCTCCAGCTACACTCTGTACCTATGGCCAAAGTTACAGCAAAGGCACCATTCCCCTAACTGATGGACAATTTGGCCCTATGCAGTTCTGCATGTTTCCTTATGAGCCCACAAACTCATAGGGATGAGCACAGAGCAACTCATCAACTCCCATCTCCTCCTTCATCCCCTTCCAGAATACTGATGCCATGAGCTAGTCATAAACAAGTTCTTCCTCCTGTCCCTAGACCACAGCAAGGACTCTGTGCACAACCAGTTCCACCTGGGAACAGACTCAGCCAGTATTTCACTCTGCCAGGGGTGCCCTGGCTGCTCCCAGTCTCCCTGAAGGCTCCTTGCCAAATTTCCCCCTGCCTTGCTGATCACTCAGCTGCCTGTCTCTCTCGGATTTGGCTCAAACCACACATCCCTGGACCCTTTGCTTTAATAAGCAGCACCCAACATCAGCCCTCTGCCCAGCAGCAGAATAAACCCAGAATAAGCAGTGGAATAAGCCCAGGGAGCTGAAGTTAGAGCAAGGCTTTCCAAGAAAAAGGTAGTGGCCCAAGTGGTGCTGAGGCAGAGACTGCCTTTGTCAAGGTTAATTTCCTCAAAGCCTTACCAAACCCAGCTGTCTGGGCAGGACAAGGTCAATCACCAGAATCTTAGGTAAAGATGATTTTTACATTTTCAGTTGGAAAACTGGAAACCAGTTGAGTACCCTTGTACAAAATCTGCATTTTTGTACTTTAAAGGTACATTTAAATTGTTGACTTTACAGTTTTCTAGGAAAAAATGCAATTGAAATGAATTCACCACTGGGGGCTTGTTTTGCTTTAGAATAAAAAAAAAAAAAAATTGCAAGCAACCAAAAACCCAGAACTCTTTAAATTCTTCAGAAAAGAGAAAATGCAGCTGTTAACCCTCTTTTAAGAAGTACCTTTTGTACCCAAAGGGTTTAAAGCTATGCCAGGACTGGGCCCTTATGTGATCCCTCCTGTCCATGAGCAGGCAGCAGGAGATTCTGGGGAGACCCTAGCTGCCTCAGGACAGGATGGTCCTGGCAGGGGAAGGTTTGCAGGTTGTGGCTGTGGATACTTTACAGTGACCTTTGACTGCTGATGGAACATGACCCTGATGGAAAGTCAGGCTAAAATAATGAGGGAAAACCCCCATGTTTTGTTTCTGATGGAGCAGTTGAGACAGAAGTTTGACAGCTGCTTATCGTAAACTCGGCACTTCAGATGGCGGGGCCAGCCCTGACTTCCATTCCACTTTCAACCCCCGCAAACACTTCATGGTCTCCTCCTCCAGTAACAACTCACGCCTTGAATGAGGACAAGGGCTCTTCTCATGGCCTGTGATTACTCTGGGAGGAGCCTGGTATTCCCTAAGCATCCACCCCATGGATATGCTATGTGTATTGGGCACACCTCTGCAGTATTGCCTCTTCTTGAGCAATGTTAAAGTACTTGGATTCACATTCAGGTTTATCAGAGGGTGGACTAAGGAAGCCACGAGTTGATGCAGGAAAGAGCTGGACTCATCCCTCAAGCTTCACTCTGACCCCAAGGCTTGGCATCAATCCACATTACCCTTCAGGTCCTCAGAGGATTAACTCAATGCAAGGCTGATAAAATCACTAGGCCAGATTTGCTCCTGGTCCATCTATTGTCTTCTACAGCCTGGCATCAGCTCCTGCCGAGGCAGGAAATCACTTTGAGAGAAGAGATAGTTGGTGCAATTCTACCTTTTACAAATATTATTCAGGGACTATACATAAAACACTGAGGCTAACAGAAGCATAAAAACATGGTACATTGTGTCAGCTAGAAGAGAGGGATTTTTGTGCACTGATTTACTCACATCCAGGGGAACAGCCTTTTCTGGTATCAGTGCTGCCCTGAGCAGACATTTCAAAGCACAAGACAGAGGAGACAGAGCTTTCCCCAGCCATGCTTGGTGGCAGAAGAGGTTGTCTCTCTTGCCACCAGCTCCCCGCACCTCCCCTGCCAGGCAGGGATGATGTGACCTGCAAGGCCATTCAGCACTGGGAAGCAGAGTCTGAGCACACTGCAGAGGATCTTCAACACCCTCACATGTTAGATGGGACCCCAGCACACAAAAGGATCAACCAGAGATAACCGGTACTTAGAGGAAAAAAAGTCTAAAATTCTACCCAAATTTAGGAACTTCAGATGTGTCCTTGGCTTTGAGGAGTGATGATAATCCAGCAGGATTTGCGTAGAGCCACCATGAGAGGTGAGAACAGGTTCTAAATACAATCCTACATGACTGAATTTTAAGCACTCCAGTTGGATCTTTTTGGCATTACAGTGACAATCTTGGCATCATCACTCCCACGGTTATCTGCAATTAGCAGTTGCCACATTCAAGCTTCCTTTTGTTCATTAATGTCCAGGTCCTGCCTGACACCTCAGCAAGGTGGCAAACGAGGCAGCAGAGCAGACTAGGAGATGTTCTGCTGGAGGAACCTCAGTAACTCCTGTCCCATCATCTCTGGCCATCACAATTTTCTCTTTAGACTGAATGATGCCTTTTCCCCTTGCTCTGGTTTTCTCTGACAGCACTGTAAGTGCCATCAGAAATAACAGCAGTAGGTCAGACAGCAAAGTCATTCCGCTACCTTTTTACACCCTGATCGACATGGCGTGAGGGTAGCAGCACTTCCCCATTCTGCAGTTGACATATTTAGCACCTTCAGATGGAAACTAAAAGTTTAAATCTACAAAGAAAACCGCAACAGGGTGAGCGATTGCCATTCTGATCCACTGTGTACATCAATAAAGAGCAGAACCTGACCCAATATTACATGCAAAGTACAGGAGTAGCTTCAATGACATGAGAACAGTCCAGAGAAATGTGTGCAGAAGTGCGTTCCAGACACAAGACATTTCAAGGGTGGTTCCCATTCTTGTCCATTACCTATTTCTGGCCTGTGTCAGGAATAGTGTGGCCAGCAGGAGCAGGGAGGTCATTCTTTCCCTGTACTTGGCACTGGTGAGGCCACACCTCGAGTGCTGTGTCCAGTTCTGGCCCCTCAGTTTGGGAAGGACGTGGAGACGCTCGAGCGCATCCAGAGGAGGCAATGAGGCTGGTGAGGAACACAAACCCTGTGAGGAATGACTGAGGGAGCTGGGGGTGTGTAGCCTGGAGAAAAGGAGACTCAGAGGTGACCTTATCACTCTCTACAACTCCCTGAAAGCTGGTTGTGGTCAGATGGGGTTGGTCTCTTTTTACAGGCAGCAACTGACAGAATGAGAGGATACAGTCTTAAGCTGTGCCAAGGGAAATTTAGGTTGGATATTAGGAAAAAGTTTTTTACTGAAAGGGTGATGAGTACTGGGATGCTCTGCCCAGGGAGGTGGTGGAGTCACCATGCCTGGATGTGTTTAAGAAAGACTGGATGTGGCACTCAGTGCCATGGTTTAGTTGAGGTGTTAGGGCATGGGTTGGACTCGATGATCTTGAAGGTCTCTTCCAACCCAGTGATTCTGTGATTCTAAGGTAACACTTCAGTCCCAACCAGCCCAGAGACCTTGGCAGAAATGGAAGAGGGATTGTCCAGTTGACAGACTGGTGGTCTGACTCAGCTCATCTCCCCCAGCCCAGTGAAAGCTTCATGTTAAATACAGAATTGCTTCAGGTCTTCACTAGATCATCTTGACTCATTGACAGCTGAATAATTCATTTGGTGACAACAACCAGGAACAAAGTCCCAGAATCGCTGAGGTCAGAAGGGTACCCTGTAGATCATCCAGCACAAATATCCTCCTCAGAGCAGGGTCACAGAGGGCAGGTGGCTCAGGATCATATCCAGTCAGGTTGTATCTCCAAGGGTAGAAACACTACTACTCCTCTGGACAGCCTGTTCTCAAGTCTGACCATCCTCTCAGTAAGGTTTTCCTTATATTTAAATACAGCTTCTTGCATTTCAGTTTTTGTCTTTTGACAAGATCTGCCTCTGAGCCTTCCCCTTTCCAGGCCAAACAACCCCAGCCCTCTCAGCCTTTTCCCACACACTAAACACTCCAACTCCTTACTCCTGATCCTACCTTGAACTCATTCCTCTATATCCACATCTCTTGTACACTGGGAGGCCAGCGCTGGACATGGCACCTCAAATTTGTCTCACCAGTGCTGAGTGGAGGGGAAGGATCACCTCCTCCCCTGCTGGCACTGCCCTGCCTAAAGCAGCCCAGGGTGTCAGGTGTCTTCTTTGCCATGAGGGCACATGGCTGGTTCTTGGACAGCTTGGTCTCCATCAGGGCCCCCAAGGCCTTCCTGTGCACAGCTGCTGCAGCTGGGAAGTACCCAGACAGCACCAGTGCCTGGGGTTGTTCCTTCTCCAGGACAGGACTCTGTAATTCCCCTTGTTGAACTGCATCAGGCTCCTGTTGGCTCATTTCTCCAGCCTGTCCAGGTCCCTCTAGATGACAGCACAACCCTCTGATGTATTAGCCACTCCTCCCAGTTTTGTATTGCCTTCAGCAGAAGGATACTGACTAATGTTAAAGTGCTTAAGTGAAAAGAGAGAATATTAATTTTTTTCACAGTTTTCACCAAACATGTAATCTTATATGATCCCACAAAGCTGTACCTGAAGCCTGCAGATATGTTTGAATGAACTTCACATGTGTATGACCAGCTCATAGCTTAAAGGTCTCAGATCCAACAGCCAATCTCCTGCATCCATGCTGGAAAAGGGAGAGGGCTATATAGAGATAATGATACACTCCTATCCCATCATTCCTTCCTTCTTTTATTTTACTGGTAAATTAAAATTATATAATTGAAAACTAGCAGCTGCAACTCAGAGAGGCCAATATCGTCTATGGATGACTCACCCTCTTGTGGGTTTTTTCTGGGATGTGTTTCTGAGGTGGTGTTTTTCCCCTCTGCTTCCTTACAGAACACACTCCTTGTTCTCCTGCTGGGATGCTGGTATGCATCTCTGTGGATCCTCTCTCTGTCAGGCTACAGGGGCTGCCTGATTTTTGGGATCATGTGCACAGTGAGAGTCCAAAGGAAGTAGAGGGGCACCATATCACACCTGCCTCTGTCGCTGGCAAGGCAGAAATGAGAAGAATGAAAATACCCCTGAGACATGCAGGGACTGAAACGAGCAAGGCAGGGGAATGAAAGAAAGCACTGCCCTGGCTAAGAAGAGGTCACAGTGCTATGGCCAAGGGATGACAGCCAAGTGACAGCTGAGTTTTACTGGAGGACCACTGGGCACACACAACACTATATTACATGGCTTTGCAAGACCATGAGAAACTGAAATAAAGAAGCCAATTTTTTCCCTTCTTTCTACAGGATTCTGGGATTTCACTTTCCTTGCTGGAAGGAGCTGTCTGCCCTGGAGGTGCTCCTGCATTCTAGCACAGCTTTTGATGTGCATCAGGCTGAGCCCTGGTGTCTCAGAGCTGACTCAGGCTTGGCCTGCTGCACTTTGCGTACCTGCCATGAAAGGAGCTGATCCCCCACTGCTGGCAGATGCTGAGCTTTTCTGATGTTCCATATTTTTAAGTGCTTTTGGGACTTCTGCTCTAAAATGCTTCCCTTTAATTTCCATTTAATTTCCTTAAAATTGTCACCAGAGCTGTTGATATCTCTGATGTGTGTCAAAGGCATCCTTTTCTCTGCTGTCTCTTTCTCCCCCACTATGCAGTACATATAAAGATTTAAAAAAAGACTTTCGGCTCAGCACTTCTCTACCTCCTCCACACTTTCTTGAGCATTCAGCCTCTTTTTTTTTTTAATTTAAAAACCCTAACATAGTGCACCCAATTGAACACATAATTGTTTCAAGTAGAGTTTCCCCAGAGAATTATATAATCTCAACCTGTCTCCTTTAGGCAACATATAATCATGCAATCTACTGGCTCTTTGTTTCTCTTCTTTCTTCTTCCTTTCTTTTTTTTTTTTTACCTCCCCAATACTTATAATAAGCTTTCCACCTTGTCTAGACATTTCTGACATATACTGCATTTACCTCATCTTCAGCTGCTGCAGCCGAGCGATGCAGCAGTTCTCCTCCTTCCAAAACTACATCCTGGATCTCAACACCCCCCACCTGGAAAGTCCTTATTCCAGCTACTCCTCTGCCAGTGCTATTTCTACCCCTTGTAGAAAGCTGTGTAATTCCAGCTGTGTATTTCATCTCACAGAGGGATTTTTTTTAATGTTGCAAGTGTTACCCGATTAGGGTGAAGGTTCCCTTTTAATGGGAAAATATTTGCAGTGACTAAAATTGGCCATGTTTGATGAAGAATACTCTTACAGGCAGTCTGAAATACTGCTGCAGCTCTTAGTGGGAATTCTGGGGGCACCTTTGGTCAGCTGCAGTTCCTGTGGTGCTGCATTGCTTCACACCTTCAAACTACCATCGAAAGTCCTGGGCAGCACACTAGCACTGGAAAAGCTCCATTTTCCATAGGCAAAAGGCCTTGTCTTCCCATGCCAGTTTGAATAAGTCTAGACCTTCAGCTCATGCTAAAACAGAAATTAAGTTTTCTCTGAGTTTGGCAGGAAACTCCTTCCTAGTGCACAGCTTCCACAGGGGCACAGAGAGCAGAAAGCAAAATTATTTGCAATCGTGTATTTGAAATGTGTAAACAAAATTACCTTGGCGTGAGTTCACATCCTTTCAGATCTTGCTTTTGCCAACAATCTAGCAAATATGTTCCCTGGCAGGAATGTTTGCTGAGACAATGGATCGCATGTTTCAGCCCTTTGTTCAAGGTAACACTGAAATATGTAGTGGTGAGTATTTACCTCTCCAACCTGATCACCAGAACTACCCTCATCCACTTGGAGATTAGGAACATACCACATACCTGATGTGTCCAAACATCGAAACTCTGAATCCAAGCAACAGGTTTGAAGATGGTGTTTGCACACCCTGAAAAGTCCCAAGTGCCTGCACCAACAACCCCCTCACAGAGCAACTGCCAAGCCCTGGGGCACTCCAGGGTGGAAAGAAGGAAACAGCTTGAAACTGAGAGGGTTCCATCCAGGTTCCTTCACAGGTAACGTGTCCCTCATTTACACAGGCACTTGTCATACTTTGAACTTCCTGAGGCCAGTTAACCTAACAGTTCCTACATTTCCCTCGCAACCTGCTTCTTACTGGCTTTCCAGACTCTTGTTCCACCTGAAGCAAATTACCACCAGTGACACTGAGACACATTTAAAGCAGCACATCCAGATCCTTCCCAACTTTCTCACATTACCCGAGTCTGACAGGTGTTGATGTTACACTCTTGAAACATTTCTTTACTGAGAGGGTAGTCAAACACTGAAACAGGACTCCCTGTGGACAATTAATTCCCCAAGGCTCTCATTGTTTAAGGGGCATTTGGACAAAGCATGTAATAACAGTCTTTGGTCAGCTCTGAGTCAGTCAGGCTGTTGGAACAACACAATCATTGTAGGTCCCTTCCAAGTGAAACAGACTATTCTACTCTGCCATGTGTTTCCTAATTTAGCCAGCCACTGACACTTGCAATCCATTCTCAAATTTGCATGGCAGCCTTTGCAATATTAGCAACAATCCCAAATATTCCAAATGCATACGCAAGAAATCTAAAAGCAATGGCTAGTTTCTTTTTCAAACATATGTTTTTGTTTCTCTATTTCCCTTTGAATTTCGGAACCTTCAAGGACTGCATTTACCAGATTGTTTCAGGAACTGCCATGTGGTGCTGAAAAGAGACATTTCCTTGATCCAGGGCCTTGTTTTTCAATGAAACTCAGTGTAATGTGACAACAGACTGCTGTAACCCTGATACATATCTCATTTGCAGCACTTGTACAGAAATTAATCATTCCTAGATAATGATTTGTGGGATTCTGAAGTAGCTGTGAGAGAGCAGCAGGCTGCACTTCCATGTCTGCCACGCCATTTCCAGGTGAGACCAGCAATGTGCTCTGCTCCCCAAAGTGCAGAGCTGAGTATACCAGACAGCCCCAGGAGCCAGGAGAGCTGCCCTCTTGACTTGCCCATTGATTCATTCACCAGTTCCCAGGAAATCACTGGAAAGTATTCATTTTATCCCTCACAGAATGGGCTGTGAGGGTTGCTCCTTGAGGGGAGCAGCAGCTCTCCCTGACCTGTGGCTGGGACTCATGACGAACACCATCCCGTAATTCCTTGTTAGCTGTGTTGTTCTCATGGCAGGACCACAACATTGACAACAGCCAGGAAAACTTCTGCAATTCCATACACGTGTGGTAAGGCAAAACTCACTAAAGCCCTTCTCTCCATTCAGATGCCACAGGGAGGTCACAGAGCAGCAAAACAATATGAACTCTTGGTGCTGATCTTCCTTTTGGTGAACATCAGCGGAAATTATGTTTAAGGCTGGAGGGTCTCCACTTGCTCCTTACTTTGGTAAAATATCTATGAGGGAACTTTCACTGGATCCCTTCCCTCTCATCCCATGTGGAAAGCCACAGGGTTGTATCCTGGTTAATAGGAAAGCTGGGCTTGTATCTCAGTTATTCCGTGGTGTTACAGCTGCATCCTCCTGTGCAGCTGAGCTGGGGCTGTTCTGGGGCCATCACTTGCTGCTACCATTCCACCTGCAATGGCCACAATGACTGGCAGCAGTGCCCTGAGCCACTACTGTGCCTTAGAAAATGGTTTCATTTCCTAAGGTTGTTGTGAGTGAATGTTCCTTCCCCACTGGCAGCACCAACCCACCAGAACGTTAATGAGAAACTAACGAAGAGAGCCAGGCTAATGCAAAACAGTAATGAAGATTAATCTCTCCCCAGAGTGGAGGCTGACAGAGACCTAGTGCACCACCACGGCATTTAGAGGGTCAGAAGTAGGTCAATGAAAGCTAATTAATAGCAACTCTCTCTTATTCTTAATTACAGAGTGGTGTGTAGGGATTTCACATAAGCTGCTTGTTCCATTCTAGACACTGAATTCCCAAACTGGGAACCACAAGCCATGCAGGAATTTGATGGCATAGCTGGGCATAGATCTCTCAACTGGGAAACAAGCAGGGCCAGGATACTGGGCAGGCTGGGCTTCATAGCAACCAGATAGCAACCAGAACTTTCCATTTTGGAAGATGCATTGGACAACTTTGTGTAACACAGCACAGAATCTCAGTAGGGTCCTGCCTACTTACTAGGGCTACTTACTAGAGCAGGAATTTCAAGTCAGGCTGTGGTTTCTCCTCATCAATAAGTTCTGGCATTTGAAGGGTCTCCTTTGGAGACAGTAATCCTTCAGTACAATTCCCTGATGCACAGCCTATCACCAAGGGAAGTTAAATTTGTACATAGCTTCCAGGCATGGCTTTAACAAGTCTGTCAGAGGGTCTCAACCAAAAGCTGTCCCCTACAGACACATTATTATTGGACCGAAAAGCTCCTCAACACAGAAACAACACAGGAAGACCCTGCAACTCTAGGGAACCTCGCCACTTGGGAATTTGACTGAGTTCCCAAGTCTGTTTCTCACTTATTCTGTGACCTTACCTCACTTCAACCCCCTCACCTTGACTCCTGGCCCATCAGAAGTGTATGAAGACCCTTTGGTGGCAGACAGTGTAACATCCCAGGTAATGGTCCTGCCTCTGCTGCTTGTGTGTCTGTGCTGCCTCGTGCAACAGCCTTTGCCAGGCCTTCAAGATATGACCATCATACCCACGTGAGGGAGATGCTCCATTCCTCCTTTGCCTGCCCTGGGTAAACCCACACAAGAGGAGAAAATAGCCAACAATTCCCCAGGGCCACCCTGTGCTGAGAGGTTGAACTGAAGAAGAAAGCACCGAGATTGGCTGCTCTAGCTGAGCCAGAAAGCAGCACTTAGGATTCCTGTCTTGCCTGGCTGGAGCCCAAGTGGAAGCAAATCCTCTGCAGGCAGGGCTGTCCTGCCAGCTCCATGGTCTCACAGAGGGAAAACACGCTGGGGCTAGAGAAAAATCAATGACTTTGCACATGTCTTTGCAAGGCTGCATTCAGAGAGGTGACTGGCACTGAAATTGCTCTACTTACCACCAAAAGCAGTGACAGTGCCACCACCACAGCAGGAGACAGACAGAGTCCAGGCCTTGTTTCAGCCCTTGAGTTGTAATTGGAGCAGGCTGTGCTGCCAGCAACAGGATCCTTTACAAGATCAGAGCTCCATGTCCCACTGTGCTTTCAAAGGTAAGACAGTGCATTTAACTCTTGTCTTGCTGACATCCACTGCACCAGTCCGTGCACTGCCCAAGGAAGCACAGAAGTGAGAGGGGGAGGGAATCAACAGACTGCAAAGATTCCCAGTGGTTCTGCAGTCAGGGACAGTGCAGGACCTCTGCTGGCACATGAGTTTTCTGGTGAACATTTCACCTTTGAGAAACATGCAGATTTACTGCTGGATAAACAAGAGTCACTTCTCAAATCAGCACAGCAAACAGAAACCATCCTGAGCCTGTCTGACCTCTCACATGCTGAGCATCTCATGTCCTTCTGCTCCAGCACGAGCTGAGACTGAAGTGGGCATAATCAGGGGCTGGTCCAGGCTGTAGCTGTGTCTAGAGGCAATCTGTGCCTCTTGCTAGGACTGTGCTGCCCAGGCACTCAGGAGAAACACTGCCCTCATTTAAATATTTAATTAAAGTTACTTAGGTATTCTACTAAGCTGAATATTTAAAGGAAGTATGTATCCAGCTCCCACTGATAGAAGAAGGACTTAGGAACCTAATTCTGATGGGTGCCTTTGAAAACTCTGGATTTCAATGCTCAAAGGTCTGCTCTGAATATTGAGATCATTGCCCATATCATGTGTGTGCTCTTAAATGATTGGAAGTGGAGCTACCTTACACTGATTCACCTTCTTCTGACTCACAGTCATTTATTTGCACTGTTTCCAGCACCAGGAATTGAAACAATGACACATGTTTTCCATACATTCACAAGAGAATTCATAAACACCACGAATGCACAACTTCATGTCCAGCCATGCTAGGCTCCCCTAACTTCACAGCCAAATAAAACCAAACACATCTGTTCTGAGCTGTAGGCATGCTAAACAAAGTCTAAGGAAATGTTATTCCATAGATAACCTTTTTCCCCATTTTAAGGCAAATTCCAGCAATATGAAGGCTGCCAGGCTCAAAGACAAAGCATTTCCTCTTTACTACAGAACAAGTCCCTCCTGGCTGGTCTTGGTTTGTGCCTCCGCACTGTGAAGGAGGGAATGCTGAGAGGGCTGAAAAAGCTCTCCTGGCTCTATGGTGCTCTCCTAGTTTTGGGTTTACAACTGCCCAGCAGCTGGTGCCAGCCCTGACCCAGCTGTGCCCCAGCACACAATCAAACAGCTCCCAGCAAGGTCCCACGTGATCCACCTCCAGCTGCCACACGAGGCTCTGAGCCTCTGAGTTCCTTCCAGTGCTGCCCAAACTTCAGCCTGGTGACCTAACCCCCAGAGCCCAGGAGGGGCTCTAACACTTGGGAGCTTCTGCAGGCATGTCTGGCCAAATAAAAACCAGCAAAGGATTGGTTTCACCTTCTTAATCCAACTGTCAACTTAGGTGTATTTCTAGACTTGTGTTAGGCAGTGGAGGGACCCCAAAGCCACTGAAATTGCATATAGCAGCCAAGGTACTGGGACAGTAGCAAATTTGGCTACATTTGAACTAAACCATTTATCTCAGGATACATCACACCATGTCTGACCATTTCCTGAGATGAACCAATGGAGATAAAACTGCTAATTTGAGTCTCAAGCCAAAGCAATGCCCTTAGCTGAGTGCAGAGTTAGGGAAACTTCTACCAGAGCCTGACTCTGATTCACTCTTCAAACTCTGAATCACTTGGTTTTAGCTCAGCCATCAACTCCAGCTAAGACCAAACCGACCATGTGTAGTTCCCCCAGGGAAATACTGGCCGACTGCCTTCCCACAAGAGAGGAACTGAGATTGCTCCAGCTGTGCTGGCTCTGTGGGAAGCAGTGGGTGGCAGGGGCAAAGAACAGCCAGCCCCCCTAAATTTTGAGTTTTAATCTGGCTTTTTACAGGCTGAAGAGAGACCTTCAGACTCAGTGAAATTCAGGGGTATATGAGCTCTGCATTGGGCCTCTTGGGCATGGCAGCCCTTACAGCAGCCAGTTTAACTGGGAAAGGAAGGAAAGTTTGGTGCTAAGCAGATCACTCTTCCTTGAGCAATGGCAGTGGAAAGCTGGGCAGGAGTAAGTCCTGTATGAGTCCAATCCAGGATCAGATCAGGACCATAAAGTGGTTCAGATCAAGACAAGTTCTGTCAAATCTGTTCCACAGCTACTCTGTCTCCAGCTCCCACTGTCTTGCATTTCCTGCATCCAAGCAATTGGATGGTCATGGCTGGGAGCTGAAGAGAAGCTGCTTAAATTCTCCAAGGCCCAGCTTTGAGGGCACTGAAAACAAGCCACGCCTGGGTGGAACAATTCACTGAAGCCATTAATGTCTTTTCAGCAGCACATGCAGACAGTGGGGTCTGCTTGTTGCTATCGTGTTGTAGGAGTATGGGAGCATCTTACAGCTTCCTGGCTGGCTTCTAGCTAGAGCTCTATAATCTGTTCTAACATCACAGAATCACTTTGGAGATTTTCACTAGCTGAGCTCTGCTAGAGGAACACAATATGGCCACCAACCTGACATGAAGATCATGTCAACCCTGGTTATTGAGGGTTTCTCTGGACCACCCCCACTAAGGATCTTTTGGATCTCACTTATGGAGCCGAAATAAATCTGCTTTGTCTTTAAAAAAGGGGCAGGGCTGAACAGACTACTTTTGTGATCCACTTGCACACCAGAGACTCGGCTCCTTTAAAAATTAGGACCATTAGAGAAGACTCTGCAAATAGCTTTTGTCACATTAAAAACTGAGCACTAAGCCAGGCTCAAAGAACACGAGGCAAAATCGTGCCATGCCTGTCCCAGCTCTGCAGTCAGGTAACCAGGGAGACTGCACTGCTGAGCAGGAACGGTGATGGTGTGAGGCTGGGATGGAAAACAGTGCTTTTAGCAGCTCTCAGCAGTGTGCTCAGCACTGCAGCTCCTTGGAGAGGCTCAGCAGAGAGGCCAAGGCTTGAAGCTCTGCAGCAGAGTCAGTGCTGAACTCTCCAGGGTCAAGCCCTGACCAAAGCAGGTCACAGCAAGGAAGGGAGGACAGAGATAGGTCCATGATTTGTGACCAAGCTCTGACTTTATTGCCAGGACCCAAAAACCACCTGGCTGTGCTCACAGGACTGCACCATCCCTGTGCTGGAGCTGAGCCCCAGCTCTCTGCTTGGGTCAGTGCTGACTTCATCACTCTCCAGCCACCAATCCTCAGTGCTCTTCCACCAAAAAAATCAGTGGGACAGTTTGTGTCCCTGCAATACCCCACAGAGGAACAGCTCATGTCCAGACATGGCTGACGGTGTGTGGGGGGTGACCTTGAATCCCTACAACTCTCCACTTGGTGCTGCAACATTAAACACACCCCAGACCATTGCTGACTACTCTGGTGGGTGCATAAATCAGAGCAGTTCTGAGCTATAGCTCAGGCTAAGGTGAGCCATAGCTCACAGGAAGCTGTTCTCAAGGTGGCTTGAAACTCTCTGCCTTCATTTCCTCAGCTTTCTAGGGGTCATTACGGAAGATCTGTGAGGGGAACAAATGCTTGTAAGATACATAACTGAATGAATAACAACTAGTGAAACGTGAGGATAAGTATTAAAACAGACTAAAAGCCATTCAAGCTGAAGAGGATTAAAAATACGTGAAATCCAGCTACAAGCCTAATGAGCAATTGCTTCACAACTGTTCCTAAATCATTTTTAAAATATATATTTTAAAAGGGCACTTTTAAAATTACAGATTTTTTTTTAAATGAAAATGTTAAGAAAAAGGAAATCAAATAGGGCCTTGTAAGGATTCATTTAAACTCCACATGGAAAATAACTTTGGACTCCTACTTCTGTCCAGTATAGACTGTAAGAAATCCCCAATCACTTTTTTGCCCATTTAAGCAGGTTCCCTCTCTCTGTGCCTCCTGGACACTGTGTGCTCTTTCAGTATTAAGGACAGCCAAATGCAATTTAGCCAAATTCACACCTTTCACTCCATAATCTGTGATCTCACCCTTCTGTGTGGGGATGGAGGGGCACAAAAGGTCAAATGGACCATTTGGTAATACACTCTCCTTTTTCTGGGCTTCCTTCAGCCTTTTGTTCTCCTCACAGTGGCAGCTCTCAGCCCTGAGACCCCACTTACATGGTAAGCACACAGCAGATTGGTCAGGACATGGCTGGAGCTCCTTATAGACACTAAAGCCTCCATTTAGCACAAATCCAATTTTAAATGCAAAAGCAGGTTCTTAAAAACAGCCAAAAAAAAGCAGCAAGCCATCAAGGTAGCAGACTGTGATGGATATTAGCCATGCACTTAAGTGTCCTGCTGAATCAGGGCCATGGCCTATTGATTACGATGCTACATTAATGACGTAATTTTCTCAGAAATGATGATGGAGTCTGGATCTTGGCCAAGGTTATCCAACATGGACAGCAACAACAGTCCCAACAACAGCCTGTGGACCAGCCCCCATGGCCCTTGGCCTTTACATGCCCTGTAGGTCCAGCACAGTGGGTCCCTAGGGTTGGCAGCACCTTGTCTTGCCAGGGGCAGAGCTGAGCCCCTGGGGAAATTTGTGCAGATTGCAGGTGGACTATGCAGAGGTTTACAGCTGGGCCTGTTGTGGTTTAACTCAGCAGGCAGCTAAGCACCAAACAGCTGCTCACTCACTCCCCCCACAGTGGGATGGGGGAGAGAATTAGGGGAGAAAGCCATTTCCCCCTTTTCTGTCACTACATGCTCTTGTAAAAATTGCCTCTCCATCTTTCTTATTATCAACATTATTCTCCTTCTAATTCCAAACCACAACACTGTACAAGCTACTAGGAAGCAAACAAGCTCTACCCCAGCTGAAACCTGGACACGAGTCACTAAATGTAACCTAATTAATAAAAATTAATTATCTAGCATTAATCAAGTAAAATCCATTAGCAATCACTCTAAGAGCTGTACAGAAAGGTTGCAAAGGAAAGTCTATTCAAGATTCAAGCTGCAGCTTCAGCACCATCCCCACTGTCTATATTTAACAGCACCAATGCCTTAGCGTTCCAGGCCAGTTCCCCACATGGAGTGAATCTCCAGACTGTAGTTTGGTGCCTGCCAAGCAGCAGACATGGCTCTGGCCTCACTGCTCCAGGCAGAGCTGTGGACAAAAGGAGCAGCCATCAGGCAGAAGATGCCAGTTTTTTTCTGCAGTTCTCAGCTGCAAAGGACTCATCCAAACTATAGGCACTGCCAGCTTGCTGTGTGGTCCCTATCCTTGCATCCCTTTGGCCAACTCCAGGAATGTACAGAGCCAGGACATACCAATCCAATCTCATTCATCCTGAGCACCATCACACACTGCTAAGAGCCTTTGTGGCCTCTTCATGTTCTGCAGCAGTGCTGTAAGGAGCAGCCTGTAGTTACAGCACCTCATCCTGACCTGGTCCTGGGAAGCTGCACTCTGTGTGTTGGTATACCTATCCTGAAGCACCTGAGTCATACATTACTGCATCTACTCAATGTACAGAAGATTTCCTCCCTCCTCCCTCTTGCATCTTCACCCCAAATTTTAAAGCCACACAGCTTTCTGTCACTCTAGCCTGTTGCCAGGGTGGGGTTTCATTTCCGACATACAGGGAAAAGCAATCCTGCCCAGCTTCCCCAGGAGCAGTGTGGGTTTCTGCAGGAATTAACGCCAGGGATCCAGGCACACAGACAGACCCAGCAGGGTGCCAGCCGTGCCCTTGGAAGCAACCAGCTTCCCCATTCACATCTGCTGCCCTGAATTAAAGCTGGTTCACGCCCAGCTGCATTCGCAGGGCAGCTTTGAGTTAATGATGCAGGAGAGCAGTCGGGTGTGACTCCGAAGGAAGGGGAGAATGTGCTTCCAGCTTTTCCATAACAGTTAATCATTAACACCTTTCATGGTCGCAGAAGGTGCTGGCCCCCTTACAGCTCCCCTTATCAGCCATAATTATTTCCTGATCTGCTCTTGCCTGACTACCTGGCAGACTTATGCACAGCACCCCTGAATCACCTGACTGCATTTATTGCCCTATATTCCAAGCCAAATGGGTCTCTGCTGTGTCAGCTGCAATATTTACAGCATTATAGTTATTTCTCCCGGCCCATGCCCGAACATAAAAGTTATTCTGCCCCTCACCTCACCCTTTACACCACCCCTCTTTCTGTGACAAAGCAAAACAGAGCAGTCATCTAAGTACCTCAGCACTTCTTTCTCCTCTTCTTCCCCAAAAGCAACAGCTCCTCTTGCATACAGCTCAGGGGGGTACCCCTGCTATATTCCTAAATCCACTTTAAGTTTTTAACTGTTTTAATTCTATGGATATTGCCTCAATATATAAATGAATACATTTCTATTTACACTTCTGTCTTTTTTTTCTGACTAAATAGCTCACGTCCTTAGAGGAGAGAGATGTAAATCCAAGGGATAGATGTAAATGTGTCACCCGCATGGTGTTATCTGCCTCAGGAGGAGAGTTTAGAGTCACTAGCTTAACTCTTATTGAATAAAAATGGATAAAGTACTCTGACCATCAAGGTTGGTCTGAACAAATGCAGCCCTGTATGAGTGGAATAGTGGAAATTGCCAAGAGTGGGAGGATGCCTTGTATTTAGGTAAATAAAATAAATGTAAATAAAAGCAAAAACTGGAAATGCAGCCCTTAGGTTTGTTCATCAGAGCTGCACTATCTCAGTGCAGAAGCTACTGTACAGTCTGTAGGTAGCACATGCCCATGTTACACACATGCTGTCCAAGAGTCTTATATCAAAACATTTGCAAAAGGGAACAGAGGTCTCCAGGCACAGAGGGAAAGAGTGGAGCAATGGGAACATCATAATTCATTATCAAATTCATTTTTTCAGTGAGACAACAGCATCTATAAAAAGGAATAAAAATGCAATGAAGGGGGATTTCATCTTCATTACCAAAGTTAAGGAAAAAACTCTTTTAGGGAAATTCAAAACCACAGAAGGAGCAGGGGATGTACACAGAATAATCCCAGGGCCAGATTACACTGGTGCTGTTACCAGCACACATGCCTGACTCCACACCCAGAAGGTTACAAAGCCAACCTGAAACACTTGCAATCTACAACTCAAACCAATGCTTCCTCTTTCTTCCTTCACATTAACTCAGTCAGGAACTCAGGGAGGTCTCAAACATGACCAAGAATTTGGAAATGCTTTGGTCTGCTTGTCTTGATTGCTGGAGTCAGGCCACTTTCAAGGCTGACCAAGCAGATGTGCCCCGTGCTCCAAAGGCATAAATAAGACTCCGGCAAAGTGTAAAATCAGAAATTGTTCAGAGCTTACCTGCACGTGCAGTTCTCCACTCGGTGAGCACACGGTGCTTCCTTCTGCTCTCAGTCATCTATTATTTTGCTTGGGGTTGCTGCTGGTAGTGCTTTAAAAATTCCAGCTTGGGGCTCAGGAATCGTCACAAACAGATGTGGGATCTCAAAGGATCACTGAAAGGCTGAAGCAAAGGAAGGTAAAGCCTTCCTTTTTCAAAGTCACCATGAGAAGATGATCCTGTGGTTCACCTAAGTCGTGACTTGTGGGGGGAATGTCTCACACCCTCTCTTAGCAAGGATAGACAAGGCATGAAGAAGAACAGATTGACCAGTGATTTTGCAGCTCCTTTCTCCATGTGGGAGGATGCCTCACCTCAGACAAGAGGTGGCACAGGGAGGAGACCAAGGTCTGTAGAGAAAAAAAGGGCAGAAAGGTGATTAAAGCAAGTGTTCAGTATTTCTCACAAAGACCACCCCCGCTCCCTCTCCCCCAGAAAAAAATCCTAAACCACCAGACCAATACCCAAATGTAAAGCCACAGCAATCACAGGATGCACCAAAAAACATCAGGATGCTGATGCCAACAGATGTGACCATGGGCCTGATGTTATGCCACAGGATGGACCATAATACAAAGTTTCTCTCTTACACCCCTCTCCTACACATGTTACTGGTTCCAGCCAGGGAGAAGATAAGAGTTCAGGTGAGCCTCTGGCTAGAGCCAGTACGAATGTTTCAGTGGTCATGGTCTCACTACTGGGTCACAAGCTGAGAGTCAATCTTGGCAAACAAGCTACATTTCACCCCAAGCAACGCTTAGACACACAGCTCCTGGAAAATGCTTGTTTGATTTCTTGCAACCTTTTATTTCAGGCCTTCCTCCTGTTGCTTTCTTTTGGCTTATTCTTTTTCAGCATTAAAAATACACCCGATTTTAACTTACTGTGAAATACACTGCAATAAGCAGCCCTGCAAGTTGATGTCAGCTGTCTGCCCACAAATAATCCCAAAGTCCCCCTTTACTGCTGCCTGTCCGCGTGCCCTGACCCATAACTAAAGAGGTCTCCTCTAGAGCGAGCCCAGAGCTCATTCCCCACGGTGCCTTCTCGGTTTCTCTGCCACGACAGCCAACACCAGTAGCTGTTATGGAAGTCACTCACTGTGACATGATGTCCCATCCATGGGGCACACAAGTCAAACCACTCTGCAAGACCCACCGGAGCGAGGGAGTCACCAGGGAGCAGCACAGGGCTCGCTTTTCCCTGCAGAACAGGTCTGGCTCTTTCATAGACGGACACCACAGCTTGGCCTGACCCCTGAACTAGCTAATGCAACAAGCCCCCTGTAATCAGTAGCCGTGGAAATTAATAGCGCCATTCTTTCCATTTACAATTCAGTTTGAGAGACTTTAATCAAATCTGATGAGGGACAATGTAGCCAGCCATGAATTTACGCATGAAGCACCTTACCTGCACTGCAGTTATGCCTTGTGCCAATGCACCTTCAGGTCTGCTACCAGAGAAGCTTACGAAACTTCTAAGGGTATCTGGGCACTACCAGACCATCCAGAGCAAGTTATGGCTGTATATTCTGAGTTGTTCTGTTCTTTCACTATAGTTCATCTCCCTGCTTAATTGGCATATATGGTGTTGGACCTTCTCTGTAAAATGTCTAAAAAGGATGCTACTTCCTTGGTTTTTAGTGGATTTCAGTGCAAAGTTCCACCTCAAGACAGAGTTAGGGCCTTGACCTTTAGCAAATACTTGTATCTTCTTGTTCAGGGCTTACTGAACTGTTTGGGACACATTCCCAGTGCTGCAGTTCCTGGTGCACTGCAGGCGTAGGTGGGAGTTTGCTGGCTTTTCCCAGCCTGGAGCCTTTGCCTGCCAGCCCCAGGGCATGCAGGGCCCTTCACCCCATCAAGCTTCATCTTGCCCATCCACTGCTCAGCCGTGTTTAACCACAGCAAGGGAGGCCAGGAGTTGTTTCCTGCCTTCTGAGGAACATTTCATGGAACTGGAAAAGTTTTATCACTCTATATTTCTGAAGGAGGTTTTGGTTCTCAGTTAAGTTTTCTTTCCTAAAATCTAAGTCACATATACATCTTCCACAAGAAATCCCACAGTAGGGATGTAGGAAAAAATGGGTTTTGGTAAGCAAAACCTCTTCTCACACACACTCCTACCACCAAAAGTCCTGCAAGGTCCTGGTGGAAATAGCTGGGTTTGGAGCACACGTATCTATCAGAAAACCCCAGTTTCCAATGACCACAAGAAAAAGAAAAAAAAAAGTGGGAGTTTTGAGTTGCAACTTCTGACTTACTTTATGTTCTGAACCAAGCCAAGAGACAGGGTTGGTGACTGAATCACAGCAGAGTGCAGCTCACAGACCAGTGCCCCAGAGATGTTTCCACGTGCTCCCTCCTCCTGCCTGCCGGAGCTGTGGCTCCCGAGCCACACCCTGTGCTGAGCTGCCAGGGCCACTCGCTCCCCGGAGGGGATCCCCACTGCCGGCACGGACAGATGCCACCAGTCACATCCATTCCCCGTGGCACAGGCAGGCTGTCAGCCCCGGTGACAGCTCCACCGTGATGGCACTCGCAGCCAGTGCCCACAGCACAGCCAGCGCTGCTGAGTGTGGATACAGGTCTGGGCCTGCCTTTGCACCTCTACAGTCACAGCAGCCACTTTCTTATGGTTAAAGAGCTTTCACTCCATCTTCCAGGCCTCTTTTTTCCATTGTCCCCTAAAAATCAACCCATCTTGACTACTAACTATATATGTGTTCACATGCAAAGCCCTGGGACTGGACTGCAGTTCCCAGAGGAGAGCACTGGAAGGCAAAAACAGGGAAACAAGCTGTATTCATATGGTTTCTGTTTTGCACAGGGGCTCCAGCCTCTCTTTCAAGACCATGCATTCAGTTAATGAGAAACAGGGTATTCCCACCCCTCGTGCACAATCCCCTTTTTATTTCATACACAGTGAGGAATTAAGACATGAGATTTTCTCAACCACTTCCCACAAGAGCTGTCTCTGGCTTTGACTTTGATAATCCAGCTTGACTGATCTTTCCCTGGCAGTGGCACTGGTGTCAGTAGCTGAAGTGATGGATGGGCTTTACAGCTCAAACAGCCTTTGGGCTAGCTGGTTGAAGAGAGGTGCCTAAAACCAGCAATTTATGCTTTCTCATGTTCCTAAGCCACAGGATGTTTATGGAGACCTTTTTTCTTTAGTGGTGGCTTTGAAACAGGAGCAAAATAAAAATGGTGAGACTCTCAAGCAGCTGTGCTGCACCCATTGCTAGAGGAGAGTGAATTATCTGACTGGGAAGCAGCGGTGGCTGCCCAAATTTTACATCATCCCAAATTCCTGATGACATTGGTTCATACACTGCTTCCTAGTTTCCCTCGTTTATCTGAATTTTAACGCCAGTCTCCTGGGCCAGGTGTGACAGGAGTGAATGCTCGTTGTCTGCAGGTAGAAAATGAAGGTAGGAGACTTGAGAAGACAAATAGCTCAGCTGCCACAAAAGACAGAGAGGCATCAGTGCAGTCTCTGTGCATCCTGGAAAGATGAACATGAGTAATTTTAGGCAGTTAGAGACATTGCAGTTGTCAGGTCACAGTTTCAGATAACTTGGGAAAGATTTAGCAGAATATGAGTTTATCTCTGCCATCAAAGGATCTGTGATCACTTGGGCAATGTAACAATGGCTGAAACTTTAAATGCAGTCAGACTGATAGGCCCCATTAAGATTCTCATCACAAGCTACTAAAAACCTACTGATTTATGGCTAGCAGCAGGAAAGTTTCCTTACAGGCAGTTATATTTTTCTTCTTCAGCTTTCAGAGCTGCTTTTGTAGAGGTTTCACTGTCTAAGCACTTCAAGCTTAATGAATACTCAGACAATTGCTGATGTTAAGCCCCATGGATGCCAGCAATGACTGAGGTTGAAGATAACTTAGAAAAGAGCCCAATAGCAAATGGTGAGCACCAAGGCTCCTACTGATAAGCACAATTGCTTGGTGCCCTTCAGAGCTTAAATTCCTGATCAAGTTACCACAAAATGAATGCAAATGCACTTCAGATGACCTCAGCAACTTGCTGTGTATACAATCTTAACCCTTAGCAAAGACAGAGGGATCCAAGTGACACAGACACGCATGGACATAGCAGCAAACGTAGGGCAGGGCCAAGCTGAACACAGCTCCAAACACCCTTCAAAGTCAGAAATAGGAGAAAAATTGTTAATTTGCTTCTTCCACACTGACACAGTGTCCAGGGCAGGAACTGAGAGGGTAGTCCAAGACGTTTCTGTCTAACATAAACATTATATGTATTTAACATCTTGGAGGTATAAACCTGTGTTGGCTCTCCTGGAGACTAACAACCAGGAGATTCTGAGCACAAGCAGACAGCAAAACTGAGCTGTCTCAACACCTGAGAAATGCTGGGATTGATACATAGCTGTGTTTCATCAAGGAATGCGACATCCAACCTACTTCCTCATTATAAAAGCAGCCCGACTACGTTTTTAGGAAGATGACAGTTTCAACATTCATCGTACTCGAGGACTTTCCCAACTATCACACAACCATAGAGCAAAGAGATGTAGCAGGGTGAATTCGGGTAAAGAGTGACTCAGGATTTCTGAGGCATCATCAAGTGCAAACAAGACCTTTGAGATCAATTACTGGCTGCTTAAAGTAAAACAGAACTGACAGATGCACTCAGTGTCACAGGGCAGCCACCTTTTTCTCTTTAAAGGTGATTTTTCCTGGAGATCAGATCTATGAAAGTGGCAACTTCACACAAGTGATCTGCAGCCACTTCCTCACAATAAATAAGGAAGGCAACTCCTCTACGTGGTCACTCCATATGCCCCATTACCTCTGGGAATTGTCCTATTCCAACCAGGAGAAAAGCCACCAACAATCTGAGTTCCTATGAATTTTGAGAAAACTGGGAAGCAAATAGAGCAAGAAGTCTCTGCTGGTGCCCTGCTAAGGGAAGAATTGATAAACTAAGCTTTCCCTTGACACCAAAGAACACCCAGAAGGATGTCTTAGAAAGCAGATCTGACACTGCTTGTGACACTGCAGGCTTCTCCTTCCATTACTCTGTGATGCTCCCTGGTGTTCTTCAAGCAGCTGAGATCCTGTCTTGTGGAACACTTGCTGCTCCTGACCACTTGTACCAGCCTTGCTGGGCTTTGCCTTAAAGATACTCTGCCTTTACCCAGAGCTTGGGGGTAGCTGTGGATTCACAGTCCAGAGTCTGTGGTTTTCCTCTCAGAAGAAGCAGCAGTTCCTAAAAAACTCTATTGGATTTCAAAGGGGACTTCTTCTCACTGCCTGCAGTGCCTGAAACCCTCTCAAGTCAATTTGTTCCTGTAAATGTTTAGGGACTCCTCCAGCTTCTTAGAGTGCTCTGGGCTCTCATCTGCAGGATCCGTTTGGAGCGGGTCTGGAGGACACCCAGCTGACCCACAGCTTCCCTGCCACACTGTGGGGTTTGATTCAAAGCCTGACTGGGCAGGAAGCTGAGTCCTGATTTCAGCAGGCCTGCAGAACAACTCATCTCTACACTATGTGTGAGAGAAACTCCTAAACCTTTGTTCACAGTGAGTAGCAGCTGACACTCCTCATATCAGAGAAGAAAGGAGGGGACGGAAAAATGTTTGCCTCTCAGCTCTTACTGAGGCTTTAGAATGAGAACTTTCCTCGGGGGGGCTGGTTCTTCTCCAACTCTCTACATTGTTCCTTTGAAGCATCCTGCCCTTAGATTCCTTTGAAAACAAGGTACAGGTAGTTTTAGTGGGTAAATTATAGTCTTCCCCAGGCAACTAAGATAACTGCAGACAATCCAAGTGAGAATCCTTCCCATATCTATTATGAAATGACCCTGAGAGACTGGAAACACTGAAGCAGCCTAACAGTAGGATAGTGTACCAGCACAGTATCAAAGCCTCTAAAACAGAAGTTCCCCAGATTTTCCAGTACTCCCTTGTTGTTCAAAGACTCCTACTCCATCAAAGCTCAAACTGTTGCAGGACCAACAGATCATGTGAGAGGCATCAGAGGATTATTAATTTGAAAGAAATGGGTGGAAAGTGTGTCAAGCACGCCCAATCTTTGAACTGGGTACTTTAGAAGATCATTGCAAAATAAAACACAACTGCACATTCATTTCTCTTTAGGAAGAACATACTGCACAAAGCCACAAAAGCTACATGACCTTCATGTGAAGGAGAACAGAAAGACCAATCTTCACTCATTGCAAATTGACTTGGAAAGGCAACAAAGCAATGCCAGTTTCCACCAGCTGATGATACGACCAAATGTCTGCAGTGTTCAGAAGATGAAACTGTAAGGCCTATTCATTGCAAACCCTTCTGGGCATATGTTAATTGAGGAGAAATTTCTTTCCAAAGATCATTGTGGTGCAAATGGGAGTCCATGATTTTGGCCTGTTATGAAGATTGTGCCTTCCTCTGAGGCATGCACTGGAGGGTGGCATCTATTAAATGCATCTGGCTGCAGAAAATCCTACAGTTTGTGCCTCTGTCTGGTAGCTTGTGTTTATCTGCCACATCACCTTTGCTTTGTTGTCTCCAAATCCTTGTGCAGAAGACAGGCCAAGAGCAGAACAAATGTTTTGTTCATTGACACTGTCTGCTCCAGCAGCATTGACAAGAGGGATCCATGCCTTGTGCCCATTCTGGCATCTCGTGGGAGAGATACAACTCAGTATCTCTGCACTGAAGGTTGCTGCTAATGCACCCTTAAAGGATAATGGCACTGGCCATCTGCCTAGAGCCCACAGCACAGGCAGGGCTTTGTTTAGGATCGTTTCCTTACAAAAGTGAAAGAGGATGCTCTTCATTTTCTACAGTGACACAGAGACCTGAAAGGGGAATTTTATCTTTGTAGAAAAGCCCCACTATTCCTGTTTGTAGCAGATGCCAAAAGAACAAATGGTGAGCATCCCTACCATCCCAGGCTGTACCACTGACACCTCTAAAACAACCCAAATCTTGGTAGCATCACCACTGAAGTCATATCCAGCATTTTCCACTCAAAGACACTTACAGGACTTTATATTGGTGACACTAATGCTGTTCAAACATTAATGAACAGAGAAATGAAGATATCAAAAAACATATCTATAACCAGTATTCAAGTACCCAGCAGCCAACAAACACAAAAAACCAAACAAAAAACCCACCTCCAAAAAAAAAACCCCAAACCACCAAAAAAACCCTAAAAAACCAACCAAACAAAAAGAAACACCAAAAAAATCAAAACAAAAAAACCCCAAAACCCAAACAAACAAACAAAAATCCTTCTAACTGAATGCCTCCTAGATCTCTTATCTGCACTGGAAAAACTCTTGGCAAGAAAATAGCACTGGCCTGATCCCATAAAATTGCACATGAGAGAATTCTGATAGCCTCCAGTTTGGATAAGGAAATCACAAGCAAGGAGATATTTTATAACCAGAGTTCCCCATACACAAACATTCAGCAGGGGATAGTCATAGCAGCAGAAGGAAACAGATTTGTAAAGGCTTTTTTTCTGTTAATAACAATAGCCAGTACATTTCCTCACACTTACAGCAGCTCTGGGCCCAGTGGCACAGAGACCCTCATGTCCCCAGTTTTTAGATGAGCTCAATGCTAGCTGAGGCAGGATAGTCCAAGATTGGACTGAAAAATCAACTTTACTGTCTCTAGCTTTGAGTCTGCCTGTGCCCATCAGCTCCATAAGAGTCATTCCCAATTTAGTCCTTTTTCTTTAGTTTACAAGTTAATTAGCAGTGGACCGAAAGAAGAAAGGGCTGTTACTTGTGGATACAGAGATGACAAACTTCCTAAACTCCAGTGGAGAGAGGACACCAAGTTTGTAGTTAACCTTGACTCTAACACCTGCACAAGAGCACTGGGTATAGAACAACAATGACACAACCTGTGCTGCCCAAAGGAGCCCAACAGCCATGTCCCAGCTGCTGTGCACACTCCTCGGGGGTCAGAGCATGCCAAGGAGGCTCTTTTGGTGTTTCCACAGCAGGAACAGCAGGGAAGCAGACATTAAACCCCCAGCTGCACCTCCAGAGGTACAAGCTGTAGCACACAGAGCATCCGTGGTCAAGAAGGCTGTTGTAAGGCAGAAACAGTAAATTACAGCTGGAAGGGTAAGAAAGGTCTGAAGCTGGGAAGGCTCTGCAAAGCTCACTGGTGGAGGACAGACCCCTGAAGAGCTGTGACGTGCAGATCTGGCTACAAGTAACACTAGTTAGCACATACCTAGATTATACATCAAAAACCCTCATATGCTCAAGGAGGAATTTCAAAACCAGGCACAGAGTTCATAGCTGCTGAACCCGTCTACCTCTGAGTCCACGGGCTCTTCCCCAGAGGGCTGAACTGAGATACCTCTGAAGTGGAAGACAGAAGAAGGCTTGGCTGGGTGGATACCACATGGACAGCCTATCCCCTGGGCAAGGGACAGCAAGAGCTGCAGCCAGCAGCACTCCACAAAAGAAGCCTTTTAGAGTGACCTCCCAGCTTCCCTGGCCTTCAGCAAGGCTTTGAGTCACATTCACATCTGGCCTCTCTGCTCACCAGGACTGACCTTGGGTTTTAAACCATCAGACCTTGAAAGTAACCTCTTCACCAAGGCAACCCATCTCACTTGCAAAAGATGACACAAAAAGAAGATGGATCAGAAAAAGGTGGCAGGCATGAAAGAAAGGGAAAAAATATGAACAAAGAGAAGAAAGGGAAATATGGAACAGAGCAATCTTCTACTCTTCATTCGTGTCATGTTCTGGCACACTTCATAGCTTTCCTCTCTGCAGCCCCCATATCAATGCAGACAGCACAGAAATCAGGTGCCTGGGCACCAGCACTGGAGTGAAGTGTGACACTGAGTGCCCTGCAGCCACGCCCCTCCTGCCTGCCCTCCTCTTCTACACAATCTGACCTGGGGGCAGGGGCTCTGATGCCCACTCTAATTAAGCCCTGCTCATATTTTCTCCCTAGGAACTGTCATAATTAAGTCAATGAATTATGGATGTGTTTCTTAACTAAGACTATGAACCAGCCTGTAAAGAATTCACTGGAAGTCTCGGTCTTGCATTACAAAAAGGAATGTGACATTCAAGAGCAGTATCATTAGCAGCATAGCAAGGTCATGCCTGCACTCCTGGGTTCTCCAAGCCTACAGATTTCTTTGAGCATCAGAAGAAATGACAGGATCAGATCTAGAGTGTTAGTGTCTTCCTCCCTCATTAGGTCATTGAAAACTCTCTGTGCTCCCAGAAGTCTCACTATTTACAACATTGCTCCAAGCAAATGCTTTAGATGGGTGGGAGCTCCACACACATGCTAAAAAACAAGGACCTTCATGGCTGTGGGGAGGTTCCTCTGAAGACCATGCTCATTGCTAGGACAGCAGTGACTGGCACAGAGACAGGTCATGTCCCAGCTGCATTTTCTCAGAGCATCTGCACAGAAGGATGATATGGAGAGGTAACAAATCACATCTGCCAGGTAATACCTAAAAATGCTATTTTCCATAGAGTCATTGCTGTAAAGTGCCAGGGAAATGGGGTCTTCAAATGAAACAGTTCCCAGACAGAATCTGTCCAAGGCAGTACAACACATGTACTTTTACTGGTTTTTTTCAAATTAATAACACTCAGTAGCCAAACAGAGTCAGAGATTAATCATCACACAGATCCCGTTAAGATAAGATGATTATTAAAGGATAAAGCACAAAGCTACCTTCATTTGAACATGGCTCTTCTTCCCATCTACTTTCAGATTAATATTGAGCCACAAATTTTTTCATATCAGAGAGAATTGTATCCTTTTCTCTCTCTAAATATCACTGATCTATCTCGAATAGAGAATGGAGCATAACTGATTTTCATGTTTGAAGTCCCAGGTTACCTACTGAGTTCCTTGCCTCTTTCTATCAAGTCTGCCAGTAAAACTCTTGTTGGGTTAGACTGTGTCCTTTGGAGTCCCAGAGCAGGACAAAAGTCTATCCAATGTGAGCAAAGGTGGTGTGGTGGATCCCATACTCTTCCTCCCATTTTTTTCCAAAATCTCCAGAAGGCATTCTGTTGCTAACAAACACATTGTGACTCACTGAGACATTCAAAATTACATTCTTGTAATTTCCATCTTTACTTCACTCATTCAAATCCAGCCTGTTGTGGCTTGCCCATCTTCTGTTTGGCAAATCCCCACCGGCTGTCCTCATATGGCAATAGAGTATGTTTGAACATCAGCTTGAAATAAGTTCTAGCCAAGACAGTGTTAGACCAGTTTCTTTAGGTGGTGAAAAGCAAAATGAAGCAAGAACCTGAAATATCGCTGTCTCCTCAATATCAGTAACACAATCTCAAAGAAATAAAAAGCAAGAGCTCAAGCCCAGGAAAGTGAGGACAAAGAAGAGCCCCAAGTCATCACGACATCAGTGCATTATCAGAAGCACCCTACAGAGATGCTGTAAAGTCCCCAACGTGTGGGATGCAGTCCCTGCTCTGCCCTGCTGGGAATGAGAAGGACCCACCTAACAGGCTGCCAGAGCTGAGTAGTGGCTCTGGGACCAAATGTGCAATGAGTAAAACTTAACGTCCCAGTTTTTATTCCACATATTTTGATATTTAGACTCCAAGAACACCAGCCAGAGGATGCCACAGGGCCTGGACTGTCTTTCCTAAAACACAAACTGCTTCCAGCCAACAGAAGGGGAGGACAGGCATTGCTAGGGGTAGTTGGGAGCTCAGACACTGCTAAGATATGGCAATACTTCAGTGTCTCCTCTGCTATTCACACAGTTTATTAATCACAGTATTTGAATAATATAATATTATTTCTTTTTAATAATTTCTTTTTAAGAAGAGACCTGTTTGGTTTTAAGGACCACAGAATTCACAGAACATATTTAAGACGCTTTACTAATTCTTTCCTCCCAGCTGAATACAGGGCTCTGCCCAGAGCTCTGCTCGTGCTTTACTACCACGCCTGACATGGAAGCTTTCCCAGCTTCACACAGTAGCTTTCCCTGGACAGTCAGAGAAAAACAACGTATTTCACTTTCCTTGTAGTAACACCAATCCTAATGAGCATTTTAGAGCTGACAGGACTGACTTGGGCCAGGCAGCCATTGCTGATTCCTGGCTCTGGCTCTAAGCAGTCCTGCAGAAACTTCATTACCTCACTACCCAGCTTTGCTCTCCATGTCAATGCCCCAGGAGAGCCTTGCTTAGAAGATCGTAGTCCTGAAACTCCTTGCAGATGCTCCTCTCAATTAACCTGCTCTGGAGGATTACTTGTTCTACAGGCAGAAGAGAGAGCAGAAACCAAAATGGTGCAAAAATACCTGGTCTCAAAGAAATAAGTACTCCAGAAGTTATTTGGAGAACAAAGATTTCTGTTCATGCTGAAAATACTAAAGAAACTATTTTAACCAAATAACTGCATTTTAAAGGAGTCTTTGTGAAACTGAAACAGCCCAGATAACATGCTCAGCTTGATTTGATTTTCCTAGGACTCTGATGAGTTACATTCTTAGGTAAAGGCAGCCTGTGGATCTGCTTGGTTTTCTTTGTCCTGTAGGTTCCCAGAAGAACATTGCCTAAATGTCTGAGGGTCTTGGCATTTAGAATTGTAGAATCATAGAATCTTCTGTGTTGCAAGGGACCCAAAAGGATCATTAAGTCCAACTCCTGGCCCTGCACAGGACACTCCAACAATCCCACCCTGTGCCTGAGAGCGTTGTTCAAATGTTTCTTGAATTGTGTCAGGCTTGGTGCTGTGACCACTGCCCTGGGGAGCCTGTTCCAGTGCCCAATCAGCCTCTGGGGGAAGAACATTTTTCCTAATATCCAACTTAAACCTCCCCTGACACAGCTTCATACCATTCCCTTGGGCAATTTTAGCATTTTCAACAGCACTGCTTATCTGCCTGGTTTCCTAATCTAAATGGCATTCATGAAGCAGGTTCTCTAACATCCGTTTGCAATTTCTGGAGAGTAAACACACCAGAAGCTGCTGAATGTTCCCTCTCTCCCCATCACGCACTCTCAGCTATACCTCACTTTACAGAAAATGCTATGTTTACATAACATATACTTTGGGTTACAGATTGCATTACCGTGCTCCTGGTACAGCCTGCCCAGGACCTTTCATTATCCAGCTCTGTTCTCTTTTGCACATAACTTGGCTAAGTTTTAGCTCCTTGTGTTGCAATTTTCCATAACAGGCACCTACCTCAAGCTGGATGTTTAAGCTGTTTCTGATCTCATATACAAGAAAATAGACATTTTTTACAGCCTAAACCCCTCTCCCATGCCACCTAAACCATACAACTATTTCAGTGAGAAAGACTCCTGTCCATATGTTCGAGTTTGGGAATGAGATTTGTGATTTGGGAGCACTCTGAGGTTTCCCCGAGGCACACTGCTGTAACAGGTTGTCATTTTCCTTGCTTTCCTTATTCCTCTTGTTGCATATTTTAAGTTTTTGCTTCTCTACATGAGATAGAAGAGAGGAAATATTCCAACGATTACTGGTCAAAGGTTGGGAATTTTGCAAAGGACTGAATCGGTTCTGAATAACCTTAAAATGCTCCATATATTGGCATCTCCTCCTTCTCATGGAGCTGTACCTCTAATGGAGAGGAATCATAGAATGATTTGGGTTAAAAGGGACCTTTAAAAATCATCCCCCTCCAACCCTCTGCCATAGCCAGGGTTTTTTTCACTAGATCAGGTTACTCAACATCTCAGATGAGCAAATAAATCAATTGATAAATTGGGCCTTTTATAAACAGTTATACACTGCTCTGCATTTGCACCTCAAGTCACCATCCTGTTTTCAACAGTGCCAATTCTGCATTGCCTTACTCAATAGAATTTTGTTTGAAAAGGAGAAAAGAAAAGCACCCTTCTGTATACTCTAGGAGTTGGTAATACTCCTTTTAAGCTGTGACCTGAAATTTGAACTTTGATATCCAGAGGATATTCACCTTTTAAGCTACAGTTTCTAGTTCCCTGCTTACAACTCATTCTTTAATGCAAATATGATTTCACAGTATCTGGTGCATAAATCAATGATGTGGCTAAAGTCTCAGTCAACTCTTCTCAGAATAAATGTTGTCATTTAAAATGTGGCAATCAAGCTTGTAAAGGGAAGGAAAGAAATGTCACTTGCAAACCAAGTGGTTCTGTTAACAAGCTGGGTTCCTGCTTCAGGTTTTTGTCTGATAAATCCACTTATCTGATGCTATGAAAGGTCATAAGTAGCTGTTGGAACAGTGGAAAGTCCACAGTAGGCTTTTTTACCATTCTGAAACTTTTGTTTAAACTTTTAGTTGAATCATTATTTCAGTTCCTGGAGCTGAGTAATTTCATCTGCCTGGCACAGGAACACGCACAGAGCAGAGCAGGCACAGGGCGAGCAAACAACCTCCATCCCACAGGAGAGTTTCCCTCTGTGTGGAAATCCAATGAGCTTCTCCACACATCTCAAGATGTTTTTGTGAGGATGCGGAATTCTCTGGGTGGGAGAATTGCATTCCTCATCAAAGCTCACCCAGCAGATCCCAGGGCAAAACCTCAAGCCTTCTCCTCGACCCCGGTGTGCAGACGGAGCCTCACAGAGGACCTTGCACAAGATGCGTTGCTACAAGGAGAAGGGTTTAGATGTGACCAACAACTGTCAAAGGTATGGAGACTCGGTACCAGCCTTCTGTACTAAAATCATCTGCCTCTGGCACATCAGTGAACATCCTTTTACAGAGGTCAAGTAATGAATTCATTAAAAGATGTATCAACTCTCTGAATTTGCTTCTACAACTGCCTCAGTATGGCATGCACATTCCATTTGTTGAAATACCATAAGACCTTGTAAACCACAAGCATTACTAAAATATTTTTTCCCACTCACACTCCCTCTCCCTTTTTTATATCAAGTCTATGTAAAACCTTTTACTAGAGATCCAGATTCTCCCACTGAAACCAAGTGCTACTTGTCTGGAAATAGACCTTCTCTGTGCCTCAAAAAGCACCCAGAGAAGATGGCCAGAGCCAAGACACTCCAGGATCACAATCTCACACTGTCTCTCTCCTTACACATCAGAGGTATGGTCAGAGGGAAACATTAACTATTACAGTCTTCTTTACTGAAGAGACCAACATCTGGCTGCAGTGGAGAACAGAAAAATTCATGTCAGTATTGGGGATGTCAAATGTAATCTGAGTTCAAATCTCTTAAATGCTCAACTTCAGTGCCAGGCCAGGGCAAAAGGGAGTGATGGCAGAAAACACTGGTTTAGGAGAGCTGTCCAGAAACAGGGGTCCACACTAACAGGAAAACTTGCACCTCTTATCTAAACAACTGGGGGTGGGGGAAAATCCTTTCAAAAGTCTGGGGGCTGTAGCCCTCATTTTAGTGGATACAGGACTGCTTGCATCAAGCTTTATTTTTACAGAGTGTGAATCATTTCTCGCTCAGTGAGAATCACTGGGATCATTCTGCTGTCAGTATCTGTGACACCAGCAGTGCTAAAAATACAAAAACTCCAAAGTCAACCATGTGCTGTCAGTTCTGAACCTGATTGCTGCATTGCTTGCATCTATTGACAAAGAACAGGAGCAGGTGCTGACACCTTTCAGATCACTCAGAGTGCAGGAACTGGGCTCACTCTCAAAAAACCTGCCTCCTTCTCCATTTATGCCCAACAGTAAATATTTGACTTCTCCTCCTGGTCTGACAAACAATGGTAGCCTATAATTATAGCTAATACCATAAAGGCTGCTGTGCTGTCACTCACTTTTGCTCTCAGCCATGCTTGAGAACTGAAGGACCATACAGGTCCCTACATGGCACTCAACTACCTGCACAGCTCACACCCAGCTCAAGAAGCCAAACTGTCATGACTCCTTTCCCTCTGAAAAAGGTGACGTGAACCAGAAAGCAGCAGAAGAACCTTTTCTAAAATCCCTTTGCCATTTTAGAATTTCAACTACAATGATGGCTCAAAAATGTATGTTATCCAATTTTGTCTACCATACGACAGCTAGAGAGAAAGCCAGTAGTGAGTCCTTCATTTTAATTGATTATTTACATAATCTTTAACGTCCACCCCCTCCGGAAGAGAAATTATCTTGCAACAAATGAAGATAGCTGTGCTAATTATGATTTCAGTTGCTGTGAAACAGTCTGCAAATGTGGTCCCTCCCATCGTGTTATAAACAAGATCTTGGGGTGTGGTTTGCTTGACAAGGAGCAATGTCTGCAGCTTAACTAACTGTACGTTTTCATGTATGGTGGGATATATGCCAAGAGCTCTTATAGAGGCCAGAAATGAATTTTGCACCAACTTAGACAAATTCAAAGAGAAAAAGTTCATTGGACTTTTTATGGTTGTTAAAACCATTAAATAGCTGTCTGATAGGAACAGTGTGTTCAGGGTGGAATTGCTCTGAACCAGCCTCTTCCTGGATCTGATTGCACAGCTGAAATTTGGGAGGTAGGCTTTAGTCACCTCCTTTGGCCACTGTAACATGCCAGCTAGAAGTTGGGTTTCTTACCAGATTTGATCTAGCAGCAGCCCCTGGGATGGCCTGTTCTTTCTCATCCTCACTTCCGTGATAGGTGTTTTATTCAGGGGAAATGGAAAAAAAGGAAAAGCTCTTTGTAGTGCTGTTGCACCTGCTTTGAAACAGCTGTAGATGGGTTGGACATGGAGGTTCCAAGCCCTCGTTTTTTCAGGTTCACACAAGATAATATTTTGTTCAGTGGCACGAGAATCTCATTTCCCTCAGCAGAGTTGCTCTTTTGTGTCTTATCACTCACTAGGCGATAAGTTTATATTATAGAACCATAAAGTAGCTTGAGTTGGAAGCAACCTTTTAAAGGTCATCTAGTCCAACTCCCCTGCTGGGGGCAGGGACAGCTTCCACTAGACCAGGTTGTGTCTAACCTGGCCTTGGACACTCCCAGGGATGGGGCAGCCACAGCTTCTCTGGGCACCCTGTGCCAGTGCCTCAGCACTCTCATTGTAAAAACCCTCTTGAAATACGTTCTTCAAATATTTGAACATATAGGGCCACTCTCTGGCATAGTAACAGGAGTTTTGATGCCCAGTGAATTTCAGCCCAGTGTCATCTATTAGAAGAATTTGTCTGGCATCAAGAAATGAAGGCAGAGCAGAACACTTGTCCCTCAGGAGACAAAGTATGTGACCCTAACACAGTATTTTCACTTGCCCAACAAAGAGAGAGAGAAAGAGAGAGCCTCAAATCCATTATTGCTATATCACACTTCTTCCAGATGGAAAAGGGAGGCTTCTCTTCACCATGCACCAAGCCTGGCTTCAAGAAGAGAATGGAACAAGGAGTTGCTGGCCCAGTAATGCCTGTTTAATTAAACTATTTTGTTCAATTCCAATCTAAACTTTTTTCTTTTTTTTCCGTTCTTTTCACAGAACAGATTTGGGGAGTTAACACTGAGGCTGACCCAAAACAGTGCCATGGTTCATTAGCAAATTAGAGTTTTAAACCCAACAATTCCTACAGCAGTAACAGCAGGGCAGGATATGTTCTTATGAGAAGTTTAAAACAAAATGCTGCCTGGACTACTGAGATTGCTGGCCAGACCTAGAGGGCTCTTGTACCCCTGTCGTCATTTGTGCTGATGCACACAGGTTTTGTGGCAGAACTTTGTACAGTGGAGATAAACCAGGTGTTCTCTATGCCCAGCATTCAGGCCCCTGAGTGCATTGTCCTTCTTTTTGTCCCTTGTCTTTGTAAAGCTTTATATAATAAATTTTGCTGGATCACTTCCACACTGCAATAATTGTGAAATCCCTGTGTGGTTGGCAAGACATGACAGAGACCACTGCAAAGGGCCTTGCCATATATTTTGCCCAATGCCCCGTACACCACAAACAGAGTTTATTCCAGGGTAACTCTGCCAAGCCCAAGGGAGTTTTATTTTGGAGGAACTTTTTCAATGTGTCTCAGCTCAGTAAGGAAAAGGAAAAAAAAAAAAAAGAAAATTATCCTTGCTTGACACCTAGGAAAAAAACAAACCAAAACATGTGGCTTAAGGCCAGTACAGGGCTCTCCTAACCTTTGAGCTAAAGACTAAAATACTTTTAAAGCAAACAACTATTTGGTTTCTGTATTTCTCCATCATCTTTCAGACACATAATAAAGCAATAAAATGGAAGGACTACAGATACAAAGGCTTCTCCTTACATCCATCCTTCACAGCCACTTGCTTCCTCCTCTCCACACACCCTTTGAAAGATAAAATCCTACCTCCAAACAACCTCTTTAAACCATCACCAACAGCCTTATTGATTTTGGTTTTTTCTAGACAGATTCTCAGGTTTCAATGCACTGAGGTCTCTGATTCAAGCTGGTTTAGGTACCTTGAAGGAAAGCTAAGATTTCCAGTGCCTCTTTTCCCCTTGTCTCAGGACAAGGCATGAGCACAGGCTGGGAGGATGCTGGGGTCAGTGACGCTGTAATTACCTTAGAGCTTGATCCTAAGAGACAGAAACTCACTCTCCCAACACAGTCAGGATAATTATAGAACCACCAAATGGCTTGGGTTAAAAGGGTATTAAAGGTGATTTAGTTCCATCCCCCCTGCCATGGGCAGGGGCACCTTCCACTAGAGCAGGTTAATAACTGAACAGCCAGAGCTGTGCCACACACCTTCAGCAGATGTTGCATGAGATGAACTCACATCCCAAACACCTTCCTGCCATCCATTTTGGTTGCAAGAAAAGGGCTGATGTTTCCCAAACCCCACTTTCTTGCCAGGTGTGGGCTGTTCCTGTTCCAGGGGCAGCCTTGGCTAAGCTGTGAGCTCCCAGAGCCAGCAGTGGTGAAGCACATGGGGACCAGAAGGAGCTGGGAATTGCATGCTGCTGTTCTCGTGGAATTTAGTCATCTGTGTACTTACAGGAGTCAGCTCTGAATGTATAGGCAGGATGGAAATACAGTCCCACATTAGCAACAGTATCTCCTAGAACCTGAATTAATTCAAATCAACACAACACATTGACACCAGCAGAGGTTCAGTTCATACCAACTGGGCATGGACCAATTTCCATTAAACTTGCAATACTCTGAGACTGCATTTGAATGGGGCTGATTGTGCTCAAACTAGTAAGGGCTTCTAGAAGGCTGGTGGACTGATGCTATTGGTTGGGATGACGTGGTTGCCAACAGAGAGGCTGCACAGAGCATTTCAAAGCTCACTTTTGTTGCAATACTAAACGGTGTTGTCCTGTAAAAGTCTCTGCAAAATGTTGTGATCAGAACTTTGTTAAAGTTGGAATCAGTGTCCCCCAGAAATGCTGCCAGATTTGACTCTGTGTGGCTTTTGTCTTCACTTGCTGTTGCTTGAGACTGGCTTTTCTCCTCTAAATTTTTTCAGCTTGCTTGCAACTGTCTAATCCCTGTTGCAGTCTCCTTAACCTCCTTCACCACCTCCTCATGGAAAGGACAGAGCTCTGGCATGACCACAACGCCCAACCCAGCTTGCCCTCGTCAGCACCGCTGGTATCTGGGGGTTGCTGGCATAGGCTGTAGGCCATGTCTGTCACACTTATGAATTATCTCCTTGCAGTTTCCTTATTAAAAGTAGAAAAAGCTTTCCTGAGTTTTTCTAGGGGGCTGATTCTTTGCCCTTGTCCTTAAAGAACAGAAGTGCAGTTGGGTTTCCTTGAGGGTGACACTGGAAGGTGTGTAACAATACAGACTTACATTATGTTCCTTCATATGGAATCCCCCCAGCCCTTTGCAAACTGCACAAGCTTAACAAAACAAGACAATAAAACATGAAAACATGCTAATTGAAATATTTACCATTAACATTTCAGTGCCTAGGTACTTCCCACTAATAGTCTGCAGTATAAACCGGTGAAATCAGGCCAGTACTACAAAAGCAAACACTGCTTTTAACCTTGCAGTCAAATGAGGAGGAAATGGGAGGAGAGCAAGCCAAGCATCCCCTGATGCAATCAGGTGCAAAGCCATTCAGGCAGTGGCTTTACACCTGCTTACAAAGTCCAGCTCTGACCCAACTCCTCAGCATGCATCAAAGCAGCCTCAGTTTGTGCAAAAGTGGAGCAATGGTCCAGTCCCTGAGCTCAGCAAATTCTCACCCTCCCCAGTTCTGTGAGAAACAGCCTCCCAGCTGAGACCATCAGCTACTAGCTTCCTACACAGCCTTGGGCACTGTCAGCTGCTGCAATGCCTTAGCTAAACTGGATGGAGAGGGCTCAAAGATATTGCATACCACATGAATACCCCAAATCTAACCCTCTGTTAAGGAATCATTTGCTATAATGCAAACAGGTCCTTGCTCCCAACAGGGAGCAGTTACAGTGCAGTCCTTCACCCAAGCAAGAACAACAAAAGAAAGGACATAGATAATCATTGTGAAAAATGCATAATCCAAAAAGTACTGGCTGCTGGAGCATGAGGCCACTGATCCCACTGGCATTCTCCTGGGTACCTTGATGAATCCTCTCTCTTTCTCAGGCATAGAAAAAGCTGCTCTGAAAATAACATTCTAGAACACAACAGATCAGTTGGCACTGAAAAATGTTTGTATTCAATTGTTCTTCAGTTCTGTTAGCCTTTTGGCCATCTTCCTAGATTTGACAGCAACGTCTGTCATGTAAAATCAATTCTGGATTTTTTTTAATGTCTTTATATGAGTATTCTGCCTTTTAAAAGGTAGAAGGCTGATGAGAGCAGGGAAACAAGGGACTAATGGATCCCAGTGGAGTTACAGAGAAAGATGTTAGCAAATGCCTCTGCTGCTGTTGTTACAGCCGTGTTGTTGTAGCCACAGCGGCTCAAGGATGGTTAACATTTAACATCTCCCTAAACTTTATCAGCTTCTATTTCAGACCTGAAAAAGTTCTCCAGGGCCACTTCTTGTCAGCTTTATCCCCAGATGTAGCAGCTGATTTAGTCTCAGATATTCTTCCCAGAAACCTTGTCTTGTTGGCACTATTAGAGACAGGTCTCTGTTCCCTATTTTCAGCATCTTGCATTTTGTGGACAAGTTTTACCAGACATAAACTCCTGGACAGCCCCTCACAAACAGTTACACAACTGTAAGAGCAGACAGCGAGGGCAAGGAACTTCCAGCTGGAGTGTAACTGCACAGGTCCCACACTTGAGCCTGCCTCCACCAGGGCAAGGACAGCACCTCCAGCAGGAGCAAGGTGTTTGCCAGTGCTGGCTCCTCTGCTCCTGCACCCAAATATCTGGAACTTCATTACAAGATCTGGGAACAGGGATCACATCACTAAGTGAGGATCTCAGTTTCCATTCATGCGGCTAGAAAGGAAAAGGGAAAAACCCCTTATAACCAGGTTTTTGACTGCCAGAGGCTTTCAGTTCTGCAGATCTCAATTAACAGCTGTTCAGCAGAGACACCAGTTTGCTCTGGTCTCTGACTGAGCTGTGCATACAGAACTGGCAAAGCTCTGCCTCAAAGCTGATCGTGGGGAAGGGGAGGGCAGACACAGCCAGTGGGACAAATGTAAATGCCTGCCCTGCTCTAGCCCAGCTCAGAAGCCATTCAGAAGGACTTTAGGAGATTAGTTCTTTAGGTAGGGGTCAATTTTAGATATAATTGTTTGATTCTACAGAGACATACACCACCAGTTTCACTGTCAGTAGAAGGTAACGTCAGACCTCTGCAAGCAGCCCTGTGACCTTCTCTTTAAAGATTTGTCAGCTTTACACCATAGCACTGATATCAGCCAGCTTTTAAAAACAGCCCCCAAGTGCACAGGCATGAGCCTGCTCACAGTTACCCTGATTAAGCCAAGAACAGAATTCATTTCTTATTACTAATAGGGGAAACAGGACAAAAATGAAGCTGCCATAAATAAACCAAAGTAAAGGCCAACTTCTGCCCTCAGCTGTAGGCGAGCTGGAAGGGGTCATTCAGGGAAGATAAGACAATTGAGTCTGGGGAACGTTGCCAGGATGGGGATGCATACCTACCTCTGCCTCCCCTAGAACCACCAGCAAGGCAAATTCTGCTTATTTCTTATGTAAGCAGATGGACTCTGGACTAGACTGCAGTCAAACAGGGACAGCCTCAGCCAGTCTAAACACATCTGTGCCAATGGCACAGAAGCTTGGCTGGATACCTATTAGCAGGGTGGCTGCAGTGGCTCAGGATAGTGTGGAAAAAGTAATTTTGGATGAGTTTTTCAATAAGGGGATATAATCTGTGCCAGATGCTCTGCTGACATAGGTAGGCAGAGCTCCCCAGATGTCAGTGTCTGTGATAACCAGTGACTGGCAGATAATACTTTGGATCTGAATGGCTTTAACCACATCAGCATGTGCTGCATTTCAGGTTGGGGCAAGATGGTTTGAGGTTCTCCAATGCACCTTTCAGACATGGTGAAGGGAAGCCAGAAGGCAAAGCCTAATGTAATTGCCTGAAGCAATTAATCTATTTACCAAAAAAAAGCCCCCTTTGTGACATTATCTTTCTCTTCTTAAGGTTTCAGTTCATAGCTCTACTCCTTTTTGGTTTGTCAGCCTTCTTTTCCCCCCTGTATTAAAACTGAAATGTTCAAACCCTGCAGTTGATTCAGATGGGAGGGCTATAAACTTTGGACACACGTGCTGCACCCAAACATGGTAGAGCCTTGCAACATTTTCTTTTAGGAAACAACATAGCCAAAACACAGCAGTAGAAGGATCAATTTAGGCTGTGTGGGGATAACCTATCCTTCCTTTTGCTCCTCCAGGCACGGGTGTACATTCATGCCCTTCCCTCTTTGATGTCACACAAACCTGGCCTGGCTCTTAGGTACTCCAAAATCTGAGCCAACACAGGAGTGGGGTTGGCTTTAATCCATCACTAGTCCAGAACTGTGACAGGCTGTGACCTGCACAACTGAGACTGTGCTATGTTTCTCACAACCCTGGCAACACAAAACAAAGTGAATTATACCAGCAGCAACAAAGGACGAGGAGTAGGAGCAAAATCTATGCTTCAAAGGAGAGCTCCAATGAGTTTGCTCTCTTGGGACTCTGTCCTCTCTCTCTCACCATCTATTTATTCAGTCAGGATTTATTGTAAGGGAGATCAGCCTTACATCTTACTCATTTTCATACGAGTTCAAGTTCGCTGCAGCTGAAGGGAGTTGTGCAAAAGGATCCTGTTAAACTGTAACCAGCGGTCGGATGTGCCAGTTAATCATCTACTTTGAAGCTTGTCCCTTTTGATAATAATTTTCCATGGCTGCAGAATTAAAGCTTAACTGGTCATTGGCTTCGAAAATGACCTTGTCTGACAGGGAATGTGGAAGAGGAAACAACAGTAACATGACCTTCTTGTGTAAATTCTAGATGTGGACAGAGGGGAGAAAAATACTGCCGGCAGTTTCCAATTGACTCAGTGATTTATCTGCACCGGTCTGCAACGTCCCCCTGGTGATCTGCAGGCATCAGGAACACCAGCTCCTGCCTCCAGGAGCTGCAGGGCAGTGTCAGGGAGAGCCCTGCCAGCAAGGCTTATCAGACAGGAGAGATGTCCTTGGAAAGCACAGGAACATCACAACCTGTGGGCCTGACTGGTGAGCTGAGTGCTTCCTTCCTGCAGTACTGACCTGCCTTAAGGAAACATGACAGAAAGGCAGTAAGTATTTAAAAATCCAGACCACAGGCAGGAGAGCTTCTGAGCAGTGTGACAACAGGTCCTCACCACACCCACCATCAGTAGGCACAAGTAAAGTGTTAAAACCAGCCCAGTTCCACTGGACTCACAACTTAGAGCAGTAAAATTGTGTTAAACTCCAGTATCATGTCTAGAACTATTTTATCCCTTTAAGTCCACGATAAGATGGAAATTAATTCTAAATTTTCCTAGGCAGACAACCAACACTAAATGCAAAGGGCAAGGACAAGAAAAACATCACCAGATGTGATGATATGTTACAAAACCCTTGCCAGACTTCTCCCAGCAGCCAGCACTCACTCAGACAAGATGCTGTGGAGTCAGGGCTGGTCACACACATAGTTACTACAACAACTTTTAGAATTGGGCAGGAGGGAACATAATTCATTACCAGATTTAAGCAAACTTAATCACACAGTAATGAGGATAAGTGACCAGACAAATTGTCAAAGCAGAAAAAACTCTTAGCATGAACCCTCCCTTTTCAAAAGCACCTTGCTTAAGATGTACAAACCCACGTTGCTGACTGTGAGTGAAATGTAACATTGAAAACATTACTCAGTCAAATGAGATGATAAATCAATGAGGTGAAGAAACATCCATTCATTTATGTAATTACTTATTTACCCAAGATAAAATAGAATCTATGTTGTTCTAAAGCACTGGGAGAGTTAAACGTCTAAGGGAATACTTCAGTAATAATTTCTTTTTAAAAGATCTTGGATCAAACAACACCACAATCAGAAATTTCCAGAACTCCTCACAAATCAAGACCTCCCCAGCCAAAAGGCCCCTTCTTTCCCTGCTTGTCCCCACTGGTGGTCTTGGTTTCACTGGACAGCTGCAATGTGCAGCCTTGGAAGAAACTCCCTGGCAGGGCTGCTGAACTGAAGTCTCCAAGCTTCCTTGATGCTCTTCTTCAAGCCAGCTTCCCTGGTTAAATTGCCCAAGAACTGGAAATTTGGTCTCTGCAGATCCACTCAGCTATTTGCCCAGACAAATAGGATCTCAGGCCACTCACTCAGTAAGATCTTGCTGTTTTAGAGACTGCCAGTGAAGAAATTTGGAGCTGCACTTTGGATACTGCAAATATTCAGAGCCCAAAACACCTTCCTCTCAGAGGCCTTAGTTTGATGGGAAATGCAGCATCCGACTCCAATGACTTGCAGATATAGCTTGAGATCACACAAGGAGAAAACCCCCAGCAAAAAGGAAGATGGGACTCTTAGAAGAGTCCTGCAGCTGTGAGGCATCAAGTGCTCATTGTTGTGTAAAGGGAAAATTCTGCAGTGCCACAAAGAGCACAAAGATGCTGTTTATAGCCACTGCCTGGTTTCAGCAAGCTATTTTATACTAAATTTCTCTGCTGATCCAGCTGCATTGTGCTAGCAGGTGTCTGCTAACATCTATCACACGTTATTGCGTTTTTTCCTTCCACCTTCAGGTGTAAAGGACACAATGCATCACTGCACAATAGGAGAGGAAGAAGACGCTGCCTAATTTCCCACAGGATGCAATATTTATCCTGTAAGTGCAGATTAACTGAATAACTTGCTAGATTTGTGTCAAGGCTTGTAAGGAGTGGTGACTAATCCTAGCTAGTGGGGATTAACAATGTTTGCCATGGGAAATGTGCCAGACTTTTCAATTATATCATGTCTTACAAACAGACTGCAATGGTTCTACATGAATACAACTGTGTTCTTGCCACAGCACAGTGATAACAGGATACATCCTTTCTAGTTTTTTAATGCCACAGACTAGAGCAAGCCTCAGCAAGAACATCATCAAGATGGACAGCAGTACAAGAGCCTGCTCTTCTCTTAAAGTAGGGCAAAAGGAGCAGGAGGATCAGGTGTGCAGTTAGAAAGCCCTAAAGTTACACCTTAAGAAGCTACGGTTGGGAGTGTTACCCTCACAGGATAACACATACTTCCCAGAAGGAGGGAGTGAGCCCTGGAAGGCCACAGATGGCAGTCTGGACCAGTGGTGCTGAAAACTCAGACTCCAAGTAGCACCCAAGGCCACTCTCACAGTGGTGGAAAATCATGGGACTAGAGCCCTCACCATCAGCAAGGGAAAAAGCAGAAAGAAAACCAAGAGGTCCAGCTGGCAACACAAGCATCCCACTGTGTTCTTACCCAGAAAGACCTTCCCATGCAACTGTGTTGTGAAAGGTGCAGCCCATTCAGCTTTTCCTTTTGCTGCCTCAAGCACAATGGGGAGACACAAGGCTCCTCACAGTACAGAAAAAAGGTCTGAGGTGTGTCACTCAAAGCAGGTTGAAGTGATACAGCCCATCCTGAACACTCCAGCTCATTTCCATATACTCATGGCCAGACCAAGGGCTTGACTCAATGCCAGTTTGCATCTTCTACTTGGTTTGAAAAATTCCTGGATATCACAGAATCAATCAGGTTGGGAAAGGCCTCTGAGATTATGGTGTCCAACCTATGACCAAACTCCCAGATGTCAGCCAGACCGTGTCACTGAGAGCCACAGCCAGCCTTTCCTCAAACACCTCCAGGGACAGCGACTCCACATCTCCCTGGGCAGCCTGTTCCAGTGTCTGATCACCCTTGTTGTGAAGAAGTTCTTCCTGACATCCAACATAGTGCAGTTTAAGAGTGCATCCTCTCACCCATCGCTAGTTCCCAGGCAGAAGAGGCCAATTCCCACCCGGCCACAACTTTCTTTCAGGAGTTGTGCAGAGTGGCAAAGTCATCCCTGAGCCTCTTTTTCTCCAGGCTAAACACCCCCAGCTGCTCCTCACAGGACTTGTGCTCCAGACCCCTCACCAGCTTCACTGCCCTTCTCTGCACCCACTCCAGCACCTCAATGTCCCTCCTGAACTGAGGGGCTCAGAACTGGACACAGGACTCAAGGTGTGGCCTCACCAGTGCTGAGTACAGAGGAAGGATCACTTCCCTAGTTCTGCTGGCCACATCTGATACAGATATCAAGCAAACCACAATAAACACAAAAATAGAACAAACTACAGAGGCTCAGCTTGTCGGTATTTCTCTCCCATTCTCTGACCTGAGAGAGTTCAATTCCCAGGACCAAACTGCTTGTCTTCTGAGTGGAACCCTCCTGCCAGTGAGCCTTCATCCAGACTCAGCCATGGGAGTTTTGTACAAGGCAAATCCCCTTTCTGTGCTCCTCCTGGAGCTCTCCTAACAAGCTATGTATTAACACTTATTTCTCCCACAAGTATCCATGGTTATTACTACTTAATAGTGTTCCAGCGTGCTGGGAGTAACAACGGCACCGAGGTAATTAGAGCAAAAGGAACATCTTCTTATGAGTAAGGCATGCACAGCTGAACAGAGTGTTTTGCAATGACATGACTGCCCAGTGACAGCTGTTCCAGCACACCTGAGATGGCCTAGTCATTTTTCAGATTGGTGACAGATTGTCCCTGCTGACTGCACCCACCTCCACAAGGACTTGGCTAGAAAGGCAGAGAAACCCATCATGAAACAGCCCACAGTCACCTGGCAAGGCCCTTCTGTGTAATCAGAGACATTTAAATCCAGATTCTGTTTCTGAACACAGAGAAGGGATTTGAAACTGGGTCCTGAGCCTCACCTAGCAATGCTTTCACCAGCTAACTACAGGGAAAAGCACCACCACATGCTCATTTTTTAAAAATATTTCCATATGAAATATTTAATTTCTGGTTCATTAGTTTAGCTGTTGTTATCTGTGAAACAAACAAAATCTGCAAGAAAAGGTGAGCTTAGGCATCACACAGGTTTTTTTCTGGCTACTGTATATCAGTGGTCCAATGTGGACAGACATCATCACCCCCGATTTTGTAGTCAAGAGAGCAGAGGGGAATGGGGTCTCACAGACACAGCTGCTGCTCTGTCAAGCCACACTCAGCCAAAAGACTGGCACAGTGAGGCTCTCCTTGCTCATCTGTGGACATCTTACTATCAGCAGAGACACGTTTCTCCTGTTTGTAAGCAGTTATTTAAGCAACAAAGTTAAACATTTCCATTTATTTCTTGCTCCCGCATCCTTACAATCTTACGAGTCCTCTTTGTGGCTTTTCAGCTAGCTGTGAAATTTGCTGGGAGCTACAGGAAGCCTCTCTTTTCAGTCAGCAGGTCCCCAGGGTCACCTAAGCCAAAGCCAAAACTGAAGCATGATATGGAGCAGGGCTTAAGCTGCTGCATTCCCCAGGCCTACCAGCTTGGGATCTCCATTTGCCTGACTGCACCTGGCAGCAGGGCTGGGCTAGAAAGCTTAAACCTGAGGTGGGAATAAGGCAGGAGCAGTTGTAGGGGAGTGGATAGGAAGGGCAGGGAGATCAGAGGTGGGTAAGGCTTGGGGTAGGGGGAAGGTGATGACAGTGAGACCCTATCCCAAAAATATTGGGCTTTGCTGCTCCACATCCTTCAGTAAAACATGGAACAGGAAACCTACTGTCAGCCTCAAAGAAAGCTTTGGTCACCTCCAGGCTGTTTTAAACAGCTGCTCCCACAGCATTTGGATGTCCTGTCTCCACCTGCCCGTTCCTGCCTTCTCTGTGCCAAGCATTTTGTAAACGAATCATGCATCAACTTCCTTCCTTGATTTATTTGCCAAAAAAAGATTTGTGTGGGGTGGCACACAACGTGAGGTAGAATGATGTATTCATCAGCTTGTATGTCTCTGAACCTGACCACATCATGGAGCAGCAACTCTTCACAGGCGTTCAGATACTGTGGTAATAGGTGTTTGGACACCTACATAGACCATTAAAACAAGAGTTTGGAGAAAAAAGAGGAGACTCCTCAGAGAAAAGGAAAGAAAGTGTAGGGGCTGAGGAGTTCCACTCCCCACTGTTTTTCAATCAACCTTTAGAGATTTCAGTCAAATGCAAGATTGTAATGAAAATGTTAGAGAGCATAATATTCTACAGATATAAATTGTATGCATTATGTACTCAGTATGCATACTACATAAAAATATTTTAAATCCTTTTCTACTAAACCACACACTCTCCTGGAAGCAACAACAACAGAAAAAAGGTGCTCATATTCTTTGTTTAACTCACTTCCTTATGTAAGCTTCATGGTTTTTTTCCTAACACCATGGTAGGAGAGTTGTGAAATACAAATAGCTTCTCTTTTTACTGTTTATCATTATGTACAATATTGACTGCTCCCACTCACTTGGATTAGCTCTATTTTGTAAACAGCAAACGCATCTTAAAAGTGCAGATTTTTTCCAAGGCTTTCTCAATTCTGCTGACGTAAAACTGTGCATTGATCTATTAAAGTTGCTTTTACATCCAAGTACCTTCTAACAGGCTGTATCCCTTTCCATGGTCTCTAACCTGTACTTTTCACCACCATTACAAAATTACAAAACCCAGACCTACTACACCACCTTTCTGACCAAGATTTGTTTGAGAATATCTGACTCGTGGTGACCCTCTAGAAAACACTCCAGAAAACATTCCCTAAACCTCAGCTCTTTCCTCATTCTCCATGCTTGATGCCCTACCCATGCTGCCACTTCTTGTCCAGAAAGACAAGAGCTGTAAAACTGGTGAACATTCCTAAGGGGTTGGTTGCACACTTACCTTTCGAGTATTTAGATAAACATTTTAGCAGTATTGGATATTGTTCAGAACTCTGGTTCTGTACACTACAAACATTATCTAACAGTATTTTTGTAAAAACTCTACATGAAAAATTTCAGGAGGGCCTTTCAGGTCCTCCTTAAATACCTAATTTCCCAAAGTATTGATTTTGAGTATGTCTTAGTACAAGAACCTCTTTGCTACTTCCACTGAATCACAATCATCAGTGGAGTGTTCAGCTTCTGAGGCAAGGATTGAATGCTTTTTTTGGCACTAGAAGGGTTAACAGCTGACAGGATACTTTTAAGTCAGCTATGTCAATTATTCTGTCAATATTTCAACTTTTTCACTGTCCTGGGAATTCAGTGCTGCTTTTGTTGCTTTTCCACTCTAACGTTCCAAACCCTCTTGAGCAACATCCCCCCTCCCCCAACCTCCCATTTGTTCAGCTTTTTCAGAAACCCTTTCCACTTGTATTGTGAGTGTAATCTATGCCAGAAATATTAACTGTGTGTTTTATAGCTGTATAAAATCTGGTATAAATATCACAACTCAGTCTTAACTACCAAAATTTTTTCAAATACCTTTAGTGTCAATGATTACACTATTTAAAATACGAACAGGCTGGTGGTGGCACAACAATTTCTCATTTGAAAAGAAATTTAATAGAGTTCCTTGGACTACAGATGCTTTGGAGAAATTAGTATTTGAAACTTGGACTGTCCAACTGGACTGTTTCTTAATTACAACAAAGAACAGGCAGTTTCTGTCAGCTGAGACTACCAAGAACAGAGTTGCTTCCTTCATTATTGCTTTGATAAGCAGATGGCCTCAGCCACTTTATCACAGAGCTGGAAATGGAGCTGGTTCAATGCAAGAAATGGCAGAAATGAGGTACAAGCAACAGGCTGGCCTTGACCCGTGCTAGGAAGTGGCACCTCCAGAGCAGGATAGGTCAAGAAAAGGATTCTTTGTTTTGGAGATGGTGCTTCTTCACTGCATTACACCGTATAAAGGTGTAAGATGATGCTGATCACATCTTTGCCTAACAAGGTTCCTTCCTTCTTGCATTCTCATTTAGTATTGGGCCCCTCACCACGAGAAAGGCATTGTGCCCGGAGAAGAGCAGCAAAGCTGGTGAAGGATCTAAAGAAAAAGTCCTGCAAGGAGTGGCTGAGGGAGCTCACAGAGAGGCTTGGCCTGGAGAAAAGGAGGTTGGAGAGATATTATCACCCTCCACCACTCCCTGAATCTCTGCTCCCAGGTAACAAGAGACAGGACAAGAGGAAATGGCATTACATACTACACGCTTCTATCACTGCACAGATTAAGTACCCAAAACATCTTGGATGGTGTTTTCCTTACAGATACTCTCTCAGTGAAAAGATGGCAAAGAGTACAAATAGTATAAGGCTATTTCTTTGGGTATCAGAAGCACACAGCTGAAAAAAATCCTGAGTGGAGCACTGGAATAATGGATAATGTTTACATGATGGATCCACTAAGGATGTTCTTCCTAAAGGCAACTTTCAAGCAAAAGAAGTATGCCATCAAAAATGTTGAAGATTACAGCTCTAAGGAATAAGATTTTAACACCTGCCCTAGTTATTTCAGGATATATTTTCTTAGTTTGTATCAAACCATGTGTCACTGCTCTTTTTAAGCTGACACCCTCTAGAGAAGGCAAGTGGATTACTCAGAGGCAGGTCCTGACCAGTACTGCTTTGTACAGGCAGGCAAAGGGGATGGAGGGAAAGTCATCTGGCTGCTTTTTGGATGGGAAAGCATCATCCTGGTAGCCACAGAAACGAAGACCATAAACACAGCTTGCAACCACCTGGCCCGAGGCTATGCCTTGCCCTTCTTGGAGCACAGCAGGACTGGGTGTGAGTGGTGCTGAGCAGAGATCCCACAGGAGAACATGAGCTCCTCTGGAGGTGGTGTCTGACTCAACAAGGCAGAATGCAGGCAGCACTGGGGCACTGCACCACTTTAAGGACTAGGACTTGAAAATTTAATACAATTTAATACACAGAGCCCAAATCAGAGTCATCACCAAAGACTTTGTGGCTGCTCTTGGAAACAGGCCTATTCCCAGTGATTTGGTGATAGACAAATAGCTGCTGTTTGTGCTTCCAGAGCTTAGTCACTTTGGAAATTTCAGCAAGTAGTAAGCATTCTTCACTTCCTGTCCTCATAAACCATTCAAAACATCACCTGGTTTATCAGCACTGCCCTAGAGAACACCATTCCAATAGAGAGATAAAGCTTGTGTGCATATCATTTCTTCAGTGACCCCTTTGAATCTGAAGTGCTATTGAAGTACAAGATCTTATCTGTGCATGGTCACAAACATATTGGCTTTGTAGCAGGCTTTGCTCAACATCATGCCAACTCTCCCAGCCTTGCTTCCTCTGTTGTACCCTGTTGCAGAGGGACAGAGCAGATCCTACTCTGCTGACCATCTATAAGCCATATAAATAACAGAGAGCTTCATTTGCAATTTGTGTGAACATATATCTGATAACAGCATGTAAAGCAAGCTTAAAAAAAAGAGAAAAAAGATCATTTTCACCTCATTAGGTGGAACTGAGTCTCCACAAAGTGGTTGTGGGATAGAAAAGGGTATCTTCTGCACACAAACTCATTTGTCCCTTCTTGGACCTGTGAGTCCCCATTGTCACCAGCTAAGTACCCTGATGCCTCCAAGCTCAAGACAGTTTCAGTGTTGTATTGACCAGCTTCTCTTCATGAAATATTCCAACAGGCCCTTAACTCCCAGTCTCAGTAGCTGGGGATAAGTCTGTATCTGATTTTAAAATAACCACCCCCAAGCTGGGCACGAAACTTGGTGTTCTCTTTTAGGGTTGGGGCTAGGGAGGAAGAGAAAAATCCTTGAAGTCTTCCCATAAGTGGAGCTTTCAGCCTTATCCTGAACCTTTAAAAAATTCTGTCCAAGGCAGAAATACTACAGCTAGTGTGTTGAAAGAACTATGCTTCTGTAATGATCAGTCAAGTCCAACCAAAATATATTTCAACTTCAGGCTGGTTTGGACCCTTAAACTGAGCAAATCAAGGCAATGGGCACCAACAGAACAAACTAAGTTGTCATTATTGTTGCTGAGTTGTAAACATATGTCATTATTTGGAAGAGCGCTAGTGTTAACTGTTTAGTTATGCTATAAAAACCACCAAAAAACCATTTACTTAAACTTGCTGCACGCTGATACTGATCAGAACAGCCTTTAAATCATGGCCCTATTTCCTGTAAGCATATATAAATTTATATAGAAGACCCCTGCCATGATTCACTGAGTGTTTATATCAAAGTGATTAGGTAAGTACTGACTTTTCAGAAGAATCCAATGAAAAACAGGGCCAAATGCCAAATATTTAGGAAATAGGGGTATTTAGAAATGAGATTACAACATCAATGTCAGAAATATCTAGAGCTGGAAAAGAATCAGGTAAATTGCAACATCAATTCTATCAAGTAACCCTTCCTCTCCAAACTCACTTTGATGTTCTAGTCAAATATTTCAGACTGCAGATCAAACCCAGGTCTGGCTTTGGCGGAAGTGTTTTTACAAAGAATTTCAAGAGCCAAGGACTTGGGGTTTTGCATCTATAGGCCAGTAATCAGGCTGTCAAAAGAATAACCATCACTGCTATAGAGCAGGGACTCCCTTTCCTAGCAGTTCTAGAAAGACTGAATGAGTTCTTTAATTGCACAGGTAACTATTCCCCAAATGCAGATTCCGTGTGCCTGTGTGTGCTTTCAAGCACCCACATCGGCCAGCATGAAAAGTTCCTACACCTATGGCTCAGAAAAAATTGATTTGCACTAGAAAGAAAGTTAGACCGTGTCAGCTTTACAGCTTCTTCCAGCTGGAAAAGGATTTGCTTTGCCAGGACAGTTTTTCTGCAAGTAGAGCTTTCTTCATTGGATACTACAAAAATACTACTGAAAATGTACAACTTGGGCATAAACCTTCAAAGGATAACACTGTCTTATGGGGCAGTCACTGCCCCAAAACCCACACATAGCCAGAAACACTGTGTGGCTTTACCCTGATCCCCTCAAGGTGCATAGCTCAGGAGACGACCTTGATTCAGCAGGTGACTCTGACTGAGCCTTGGTGCTTGCAATTGTTGCAGGGCATGGGAGAGCAAAACTTACACCAATTTTGCCATTAAATAGCAATACCCAATGACTGGATACCTTAAGGGCTGAGGAGGCCTCAAGGAACTAGAACTTTACTTCTGTGAGGGCTGGAAACCCACCAGGAAGCTTTCATTTCCATGAGGCTTCTGTCCCAGCAGAAGAGCCTAAGCTAGACAAAAAGTAATAAATAAATTGATTGTTCAAGGTACAGGGATAGAAGTGTAGAAATGAAGCCTGGAAAAGGCACGTTTGGTCTGCTAGAAGACAGGATACAGCCTTGGGGGGGTTACCACAGTGCACTCAGGTCTAATATTCCTGAAGAATGTCAGCACTATCCTGCAGGGATTTCCTCATCTTGAGATCCTACACTGCAGCCTGTGACAGCCCACTCATGGATTCTCTGCAGCACGTCCCAGGCTCTGCTCTGGAAAACCAAGGACTTACGTAGGAGAAGAGAAATAATGACACTTTTTCAGTTCTCCTACACTGTTGCAGACAGATCATTTGCAGAGCTTCTCTCCCAGTGCAGTTAACTCCCTCATGCAGCACATCTCCTGTCACTCACCCTGAAAAACAGGCAGCTGAAACAGAAGACAATGACTGTGTGAAAGGGTACAAAACACCAGGGTCAAGAACAGGAGTGGGAGGGCTGAGGAACAAGGATTCATAGCCAAGGGTTCTGATCATGCCGTGGATTCACCCTGGGGCCTTGAACACTGCACTTGGCTCCTGTCCCTGCCCAAGGTCAGGTAGAACCCTTCATACAACCTGTGCCAGAAGCAAAACACTTAAAGGAAAGTAAGAGAGAGGTGCTTCAAGACAAGCCAACACCATTTCCAAGCTACAGAGAGCCTCAGATGGATGGAGTCCTATCTCTGCATACTCTTAATTATCTCAGTTGGTCCTTAGATAATCAGCATGAAGAATAAATAACTTTATGGCAACAGATCAAACAGGACAAGACAGTCAAACTGCTTCCCTCTCCAACTCTGATAATTCTGTTCCAGGCTGCCTCTAACCACCAGTCTCTTCTTCTGAAGGGGATTTTGAGGGAGTGAAAGAATGTAGGTGGAACAGGAGTCATTCTGAGAGAAAACAGGAATCACAGACCTCATGGGATGTCTCTTGGAGATGGCTCATTAATCATGGACCACTTTAAATTCTTTATGTCTCTCAACACCTTTTTTTAGGTAAAATACATTGATGGAACAAGCTGTTACAGCAAAGCACCAGGAAGCAGAGCAGGTGCTGCAAACCACTTATGTCACACATAATCCATTGGAAGCAAGGCACAAGGAAAGCTGGCCTAGCCCAGGTCAGGTGAGACTGGAAGAGGTCACATCCTGGCTGTGGAATGGGAGAACAGACAAGGAATTCATGCAGACCAGGACTGAGTAGAGAGATCAGTCAGAGGTCAGGAAAAGCTGCATCCATGAGCAGGGTGAGGGTGGTGTTCCAAGGACAGCCTCTTTTACAGCTTCCAGGCACAGATCCAGTGCAGTTCTCTGCACAACATAACCTCACCTTCAAGCTCTTCTCCCTCTGTCACCAGCAAAAGGGGCAGCACTGCCTGTGAACTGCCTGGGAGAAGCAAGAGAAATAATCCAAGCATCTCCCCAGGCTGCTTGGTCTGAGCAAGGAATACTCTTCTTTCAGGATCAAAGAGGGGCTCCAGCTGTCCCCCAAGAATTAGGGGACAAGTTGTGTCAGTTTGTCAACGGCCTCATCTTTCTCCTCATGCAGGACCTCTCACTCCCTATTCTCTCTCTAGTCAGCAGTGAGGCAGAACTTGAGGAGGTGGATTCAGCCCCCAAAAGCCAAAGCTGAGGGCCAGCACTGTGGGAAAAGGAAGAACATGTCCTCAGCACAGTTACATGCTGAAGACCAGGTCATGGGAACCTGCCGGGAAGAGGCTTCTGCTCCTTTCTCCCCCAGAGAGGAACAGGGAAACCGGGCAGAGCAGTGATAGCCTGATTTGACTGCAGGAAGCTCCTGCTTAAAATAGCTGCTGTACAGCTGCCACAAAGTATTTTCTTAATAAAATATCAGGTAGAAGTAGATGGTAGCAAAATTGAGGAGAGAAAGAAGAAACCTCACAAAACACTTAAAGGCTCTAATAAGTCTCCAGTGAGAAGGAGCACTCTATCTTACTAAATCAAGTTCAATCTGCCAAAATTTTCTGGTGTTCTGGCTCTTTAAATAGATAAATTGTGAAAATTTGTAATCATAGAGCAGTGATTTAGGAAATGGAGTTAGAGAGACTTTCCCAATCCAATCAGGCATCTGTGTGGTCTAGAGCAGAGAACTTTCCTGGGAAAAGGCAGAGGTTTCTGGCCAGGCTGTGGGGCTCAGCAACACTCTCCCCAAGCTGAGGGGAGCACAGCACAGCTGTGGCTGTCAGGATGGCTTTGTTTCATACCCATGCTCAGAATATGCATTGAGATGGGAGATGTTTATTAATATCATCAAATGAAACAAATTGTATGAACTTAAAACAAACTAGAGTCTACCCCTGACATGGTCTTTAATTCTGAAACCAATATTTATCTCTGTGTGACAGAAGAGAAAAGATTGGTGGACTGCCATAAAAGGAGACAAAGGTTCAGGACCTATTCTATTTCCCTGCTGCAGTCCAGTTACAGTCAAGGTACCAAGAGCTTGGCAAGTACACAAGTAAAATTGGAGAAAAGTGACAGACACAACACAGGAAGTTCAGAGTATCCCATGCTGTTCTCAGCTACTCCAAGGGAGATGAAACAATCAGTTTTCCACATCCTGCTGTGTAAGACTGTTGACAGAGCCCCTCTTATTTGCTTTAACAACAAGCCACAGTATCACCAATCCCTCCTAATCTGTCCATGCCCTCCCTCAGGATGGGCCACCTGGGCAGATCAGAAGTAAAAGCAGAAATGGACAAGATACATCTGCAACCTTTTCCCTTGTGAGCCCTGGTGCCCTAGGGAACAGCGAGAGCTTTGCCTTTTGGCTTCAGAAGCACATGGGTTTAATACAGGGAGCAGCTAAGCATAAGCAGGGATACATTCCCAAATTATTGATTTTTTTCAGTTTTTTTGCAATGAGCTCCAGGAGAGCTCCTGCACAGTGGCAGCAGCAGTTCTGTCAGTGGCAATAGCATTTAAGTTATGCATTATTGCAGGCTGACAGTGAGAGAGCAGGGCCAGTAGGAAGTCAGGCTGGGCAGATGAGGAGCCTTTAGACTTGTGGCAGTCTCAGGCCAGGAACATCATCTCTCTCAGGATGCACCTGAAACCATTGAGTCCAGGGGTGAAGGAAGCAGAAAAGGGGCATAAGCAAGAACGAGGTGAGAGTCTACTCAAGCTCTGCTGTAACACCCCAAATATCTGTATTTTGGCCTGTCAGTGTGTCTGCAATCAGGACAGAAGCAAGGAGAAGTCCTCTCCCATCATTTAAGTTCATCTGTCCACTGGGACTGGGTCCCAGGCCAGATCAGTCCAGGTTTGCAGGCCCCACATGAACAGGTCAGTCACCATGGAGCAAAGGAGGCTCATGCCTACAAGTGACAGTCACAGCCCATAACCACCTGACTCATCTGCTCCTGTTCCATAACACAACCTGTCTGCTCCAAACCATGTGGAAAATCTGGGGATGGCTGGGAGAAGGCTTCACACACCAAGTGACTCACACACATTGCCTGTGCTACTCTGCATTTTCTCAAGCCCCCATATCCTGGGAAACTGGTGAAAAGACTTATTCCAAATGTTAAAGAGACAAGGTTGAAACAAGCTAGTGCAAATCTGGCCTACACAATGGATCCATTACATTCAACAGGAGCCTTTTCTCTGGCTTCAGCAGACTGATCACCAAGCTAAAGTTTAGGAAAAGGGAAAGATGATCACCAACTTCTTAAATTCATAGAGTTTAGAGCTGCTTTGATATAGCCACGCTCTCTAAATGCTGAAGAGAGCAGGACAGCAGCCTTAAATCACATTTATGTTTTCAGGAAAGCACAGCATGCCACACAATGACAACTGTCAGGTGTTAAAAGGGTCACTTAAGCAGTGTGGTAGCGGGTTAAATCACCCTTCTGAAGTTTGCTCAGCACAGTCTTGGAAGCCACCTCCAGCACCTGAGACAGGTGGGAAAGCGCATCCAGGTAACTCAGCTGTTCACAGTGCTCATCCCAAGGGCTGTGTGTCCTTCCAGCTCCTGTTTGTCCCCTGCATGATTTAAGGCAGCCACAGACTCTTACCCTCCCCAATGGCACGAGGACTGCATTCAAAGGGCCCTGCTCTGGCCAACACGCCACCAGCAGCACAGGACAGACCCCAGTGACAGCTCAGTGCCCTGCAGTGCAGCACTGAAAGAGAACTGGAAGTAGCCAGACACACAAGGGCTTGACCTTTTCCTCTTATTTGATTGCCATTTTTTCCAGGAACTTGTTAACATTTCAAATAAAAGTTTCATTCAAATGGATTTTTGTGCCAAAACGGGAGATGGGAAAAAAAAAATTCCCTTCCAAGACTTTAAACTTGCTTTCACAACCACTTACAGCACAGGAAATTTATTAAATCCAATCCTTTCACACAAAAGTCTCAATTTCAACAAAATTTTCTAATGGAAACACTTTCATGGAAACATTTGTGGCCAGTTTGCATTTTATTCTATTCCTAGGACATACACCTTACAGGTCTGGAAACAAGATGGTAATTGTAGAGGGAACAGACAAATCTTTCACTTTAGTGAGCACCAGTTTTGCTTAAGGACCTTTCACTCAACAATTTGAAATGCTCACATTTGATTTCTGCTGGCAAAGATATCCCAAACTTCATGGGGAACAAAAGCTTGACAATACCTTTGCCTCCCCAGCTTCGGAACAGAGTTTAGGCATGATTTTGCCATTTCACCACTCAAGCAAACCCCAGTCCTGTCAGCAGCCAGTCTCTGAAGTTATTAACAGTTCCCTGTTGCTATGGGCCTTCTTTGCAAGTGAGACTGGTTAACCAACAGCTGCAGGTCTCTGCCATCATTCTTTTCCTCTTCAACACCCTCTCAACATCTTTGTCCTCACCAGCATCTAAAGGAGCCAGGACATAAACAGTTATCATGATGAAATTCATGTCAGGCAAGAAGGACAAAGTCACAGATGTGAGAAGATGGGATTATCTGCTTGGCTGCTGCTTGCTCTGTAGAAGTTGCAAAGTCCAGGACAGTAAAATTTCCACTGAACTTACATTTTCTGTGATGTAACTCTTTTAAATGATTTAGGGGAAAAAAAATTCCAAAACTGCAGACCTGCTGCTGACAAAATGCCATGTAAACCATGCCACTTGTGACGAGGCCTGTCACAGCCCACTAACACACGGAGGACTGGAGGCTTTTGTTCAACAAATAGCGTAAGCATCGTGCCTGTTTCAGCAGAGGCAACACCCCTCGGGGAAGTTCTGAGACCCAGCTCTTCCTTTGCATGCTCACCTGCCCAGGAACTTCACCTTCTCTGCATTCCAGGTGGTTCAGCAACAGAACAAAGCAAATGCTTCTTTCTCAAGAGCCACCAGCAATAAATAGGGCAAGCCAAGCACCCAGCTAAGGAGCTAAGATGCATCCCAAGAGGCTCAGGGGAAACACAGGCTCTGCTGCTCCACCTCTTCCCTCCTGGCTGCACCTGCCACAGGGCTGTGTCCAAGCAGGAGCTGTAGACAAGTCACACTCCTGCTGTTAACAGCTCAGTAGGATAGAAAGAGTTCAAAATAATCAGTCTGCACTCAAGTGGAAGTTATTATTGGGTACCAGATTCCCATTGCTTCAGTTGTCCATTTCCAAACCAGGCTCAGAACTTGGTGAAGCTCAATTCCACTCAGGATGCACAGCCTGGATGCAGGGAGCGTGGTCACTGCTGAGTTTTCCAGGTCAGAGATGGAGAACAAGCTTTCTGATCCACCTCTCACTGGAAACACCAGCACTCCCGGGATTTATTTTGGTATTTCCTCCCTTTGCTCTCTGCTTCAGGACAGCAAGACCCTGAAACCTTGCTCTAAAGGTAAGCAGTGCTTTGTGCCATCCTTGTTCTTCCTTTCCTCATACCCTGTTAGATCTAACTAGAAAAAAGGGGTTTGGGACTTCCTGTTCTAAGGATGAGGCAAAGCACTCAACTGAAATGGCAAGGTTTAGTTTAACAGGCCTCTTGAGGAGATCAAAGGGACAAGTAGTCCCATTCAACTAAGCTGGAGTGACAACCAAGGAGACCTCTAGTTTCCCTTTAATGGGACTCAGTGATGGTACAATACAGCTCACAATGGCTTGTTCAAATACTGCAAAAATTGTTCTTGACTTCACTGAATAGTCCAGAAGTCCAGAAACCCTGACACAAAAAAAAAAATTAAAATATGGTGAAAAAATACTTTCATATTTGTCTCCTTCAGTACTTTTTCTGAATCTTAGAGAGGATAAAACACTAGGGAAAGAATTGAAATGTATCCACGCAGCTACTAATCCATGGATTTCTCAGCTGCTCAGTCTAAAACTTGCACAGCCACACTTTCTAGGAAACACATCTGAACTTAAAGCAGCAAGATCTTAACACAATCTGAAGTGGAAACTGCATGCAAGATCCATTCAGAAAATTAATCTCTCCTAGAAACTTTTGTCAAGGCTGTAATTGTCATGAAGTTGTGTAGATACATGTTTGTTTCAAATACATCAGCAGGAAAAAGGCATAGGAAACATCCTGCAGTGGGGAAGGAATGGGATCATTTGCCCAGGCAGTACTTGTTTTGTTCACTGATAAATATTCTCAAGGCAAAAATAATATTTTTTTCTTGCTGGCAAGGTAGAAGGAGCTGCTCAAGCATAGTGTAACTGAACTCACCAGGAAACCAGATCTGCTCCAAGTGAGCCCAACAGAACAGGCTCTCAGAAAAACAGGAAGCTCCCACATTTGAACTTTTGGAAACCCTCCTGTCTTTAGCAGTAGGGATACACCAGAAAACACACAGGCCATGATGTCATTCCTCAAGAGCCGCTCCCCTGGGTCCCTGCAGTATCTATCCCAACAGACAGTCCCCATATCTGACTCCTGAAGTCCTTCCACAGCTCACAAAACAGAGATCCCTCCAAGCACCTTGGTCCTGCCCCAGGTGTAGGCTGAGCATGGCAGGGTGGTGTCTGTGCTTTGGGGAGAGCGTGGTAACATCAGACTGGCACTGACCCAGCTGCCAAGTCACCAGGACAGCCCCTGTTGATAACACCCCTGAGGATTCATTTCCCCACCAGGTCTTTCTGCAATGCTTGGGCTCCTCACTATTTACCTTAAGCCTCAGCCATTTCTGCTAATTCAGAGAAGGTGTGGAAGGCTCCTTCAAATATCATGTTCATCAGCACTGGCTTGGCAACAGCTTCTCTTCAACTCCCTGCCTGGCACAAGCCTCCTCTTATCTGTGCTGCCCTGGCAAACAGGGCACTGCTGGCTCTGCCAGGCTGGCCTTTGCCTCCACCACCTACCTCTGTTTATGTTACTTTCCCAACACACTTGCAAATATGATAAAGGTTAATCTGGTACAAAAGGTAAATAGGGTTACACAAAGCTGGATTTAGCAATTTAGTTTTATTGGCCACTAAGGCAGGCAATTCTTCGATGCAGGTAATGAGGAGATAGTCAAGCCAGATAAAGGATCTGTGCAATATAAACATCCTCCCAAAAGCCTGCTCCCCGCTTGCATAAGCACTGTAATCATGAAAGCAGTTCTTAATGGAGCCACTTGGCAGAGGCCCTGGCACAGCAAGCTGTGAGCCTCTCCCCAGCTATGGCCCGGCTCCAAGAGCCTGTTACTACAGCCTGCAGTGGCAGGAGGAGGGGCAGGAGGGGAGAGACAAAGCTGGCTCCAGTCTGCAACCAGTGCCACTGGGGCACAGCCAGGTCTCCTCTAACTTGTCACCTGTGTGGTTTGGAGCAGGGCAAGTGCAGGCCCCTGTGCTCTGCATTTGCAAATGGAAATGGATGATTTCCCCTTTGTGCCCCATCTTTCATAGGTAAACTCTCACAATGAAGGCTGTTCCTGACATACAGATAAGGGCTTCTGGCTGGAACTGTTGTTGTCACTCAGAAACATGCAGTATTATTTCTGCAAATGGGTGACTAATTTTTCCTGACCTTTCAATATCTGTCCCTTACCTTAGAGAAGGAAAACCAAAACAAACCAAGATCCATGTTTCCTGGCATCCGGCCCTCTTTCACCTCTTTGTACCAAAACCTAGGACAACCCACAAAGCTGAACAGGAAACCTTTTGCACCTCACAGCTTTTTGGCTTTGTTTTCTTCTTGGCTATCATGTTTAGGATGTCTCCCAAGGAGCAAATAAGTGCCAGACCTGCTTTTTCTCTCAGCAGAGATGACCGGCGTCTCACATTTTGCCCCTGCATGGCTTCCCAAGAGCTGATGGCTTGGGCACTGCTCAGTGGACACCACCCTTGGCAGGCTCAACCTGCTGCTCAGCTCTGCCTTCCTGGCAGTGCCACAACAAACACACTCCAGGCAGGGGCAAGATTCAGGAGAGTCTGTCTCTACATTTTCCAGGGAAAGTAAAAAACAAAGTAAAGCTTACTTGACCCCAAAAGTCCCTAACTGCAGGACAGGTCTAACAGTCACTTGCTCCCCATTGACGTGGTTTTCTTACCAAGGCAAAAGGGGCCTCATTCCCACAACAAACAGGGCACATTTCTCAGCTGCAGGACTGAATCCCAGATATCCATAATGCTCACTTCCAGTGCCATACATTATGCCTGTGCATCCAATGCCTGAACTCATTTAGCTTTCAGCACAGATCCTCATCAGATAGACGTAGGAATTTTCCCTATCCTATGCACTCTAAATAATAGTTGTCCAGTTACCATATTAGGACTAACTATTGGAAAGTATTAGTCTAGAACCAGCAAGTTTTAGTCTAACAGACTGGATAGGCTCAAAGGCTTAGCAAAATAGAGTAGAGCTCATTTTCTAATCTACAGCTTGCCACTTGCACACTTCAGCTGACTAACTGCCCTTTGTATGCCTTTTCTGCCCCCTGTGAAACACAGATGTACTTCTGCAAAGTGCTCCAGGACCTGTGAATAGAAACTGCTGCATAACAATTTGGGGTTATTAGGCAGAGCAGGACCCACAGTGGTCTACATAACTGACCACTCACCAGCTGTATCAAAGAGGCCAGTAGTGATGTATTTGCCAACTAGGGATTATCTCCAGCTGGCAGGCAGAATACATTTAAACTGACTATGCTTCTGGACTTGGAGGGTTTTTTCAAAAATCAGGTTAAAACTGACCTTTTGTAGAAGTATAAAACATATCTATAAGAATGATGGGCCTTTACTCAAGCTTTCTGAAGGCAATACACCTGTTTGCATCAACATTAATAAACTATCCAGCAAGAACAGCTGAATCCAGCAGCCTCACTGGCACAATAAAGACAACTGTCTGCCAGTATAGGACTGGGACCATAGGAAGGCTGTAATTTTATTTTCCATTTCTGCTAAAAAAACTTGCTATCTCCATTAGCATCCATGTCCAAGCTAGGACACCAGGAAGGCAGTTGTTTCAATTTACATTCTACAAGGATTTATTAGAGAAGGTGATCACACAGGTATCCTCATGGCACAAAACCTACCCAGATGTCCTTGTTTTTCTCATTCCCTGTTTTGCAACCCACCTTCAAATGACCCCATGTCACAGGTTGTGAACAAGCAGTTCTTTCTTCACTGAAGATAAGAGAAATGCTGCCAGGCTGCCAGCACCCTGGGCTTTGGTTTGGGTCTTGTTTGTTTTTTTATTTTGGAACCACCCATTTGGCTTCAGTATCTTGATACACACTAAAGAGGAATTACTAAAGACAGGCAATTTCAGGTCTGGGTTTTGAGACAAATCTGTGATTCTTCTATACTTTATCAGCATCTTAAAATATAGCTAACCTGCTTTCTTTCCTATTCCTTATACCTGGAAATTCTCTGACAAGCTATGAGCTTCCCTTACCCAACCTTCAAGTCTTATTACTCACCATCATTAATTACAGAAAACATAACCCTGTCTGAAGTTCACTCATTTTACAACTTCAGGACTAGAGCTGGTTTAAACTGACTAATCTCCACTGGCATTTAGGAAGCAATGCTAATTTTGGGGCTTGATTTTTTTTAAAATCAAATTATCTGTTTCTCTAGGTGGTATAACTGAGTGAGCAAAGGAGCAGCACAGGCCTTCTTCTGAGAGATCAAATAACAAGTGTTCTTCTGCTGATAATAAAGGCTAACTTAAGCCACCACAACTAATTCAGAGTGCAGGCTTGACACTTGTTTATCTGGACAAACAATTATGAAATGTTCTTTTGTCCCTGTGAGTACTGTGTAGGCAAGTGTCATGATTTTCTGGGTTACTTTAAAGGGCCCCTGCTTAGGTACTTATTCACTGCTCAGGAAACAAGAGATGCCTTGGGCAGACTGACCAAGCTCAAGGACCACTTTTTCCTCCTGGCTCCCTTCACAGGACCAACTCCAATATGACCCAGTTGGAGGTTTGGGGTGTGATTTTCCAGAAGTGGCAGGGTGTAGCAAGTAAATAGTGTTTTCCCGAGGCATTTAGATCCCCAATGGCAAATTGTGATCAGGCGGACAGAAACCCTGAGTGGATTTTAAAAACTAACTTGGGAATCTAAACAATTTAAACAGTTCTGTAATTTTTATGTGTATTTCTGAACTGGGACTTTACAATAATCTGTAGATTTTGCCATTTAGAAATTATTGGTAGCAATAGATCACCTTGTTACACTCTAGACCAGCTGCACACAGATACAATGGTCCCCTCAGCATCTTGCCTGGTACAGATTATTTCATCCCCTTCTCTTGAAAGAGGAAACAACTTGCTTGCAGGGCCCCCATCCCAGGTATCAAACTGACCTGTGTGACTGCAGCCATGGAGCCAAGGGCAAAGGCCCCCAGGCAGCAAAACCCCAACACATTTCCCTGCTGTTTCAGGCTGAAGGTGCCCTATTGCCTGACTGCATGGCCCAGGGTGGCTCAGCTGTGGTCACAATCTTTGCTGAGCTTCTCAGAAGGAGCCAGTTCCTAGGGTAATGCCTTAACAGGGACAAGAAAAGAAAATCCAAGGGCAGCACAAATCAGTTTTTCTGGGAAGCAAGAGCAGAGAAGCGATGGTGTTACATCCTTCATTATATGGTTGTGGGAATGCCATTACTTACAGCCCACATCTCCTTCGGTGCCCTCCCAAAGAGAGCTCTCTTTCAGTCACTGATGAGATAAGGAAGCATTTGAAATTTATTTTGTAAATGAGAAATTGTATATTTAAGTCAACAGAGCTGGTCAAATACAGCAGTGACTTACAAACCCCCTGCAATACTTGTGCATGGACAAACCTTATCTGACTGTTCCCGTGCTGCTAACTCACATCCTTGCTCCCAAACAAAACGCTCCTGGCTGACATTGTGCACTTCACCTTTTTCTAACACGAAAGGAGAAGAGAGACCTGCTAATGAGGAGATTCAAGAGCACAGGCTTTGTCAGAAAACAAGGCTGATTAAAGCTCTCAGAGTAGGATCAGCATCAGGACAACAAAGTATCACAGAGGGCTTCAACCACAACTGCTAATTGCCAGCAGATGACAAGGATATCAAGGGCTTACCAAGGATTCCAAAAACAATTTGACAAATTCACAGGAAAGCTTATTGGAAGCTATAAAACACAGGACACATCCCAGAAGGAAGTATCACCAATACTCTTGGTTTATGCTGTGTGGCCATTGTCAAAAGACACTACCCAGCCAATGTATCTGTATCAGGTTAGTATGCCTACAAATAAATTTCTTGCTACTATCAACCAGGCATTAAATGCATTTTTAAGGTTTATGCCAGTTCATAGCAACGGGAAGTCAACTTTATACCTTCTCTCCCTTTTATTTTGTGCGCGTGTCTGTTTTGCATGGTGGAAAAGTTAACCACACAAGGTCACGTTAAGCTAAGTTTAAGGGCACCCTCCATATCAAACCAAAAAATCTATGGCTATTCTTCTCTCAAGGCAGGCAATCCGTTGCAGCTGTGCTTATCATTAGCAAAGTGGAAGGTGATGAAGAAATGCCCTTCACTTTAGATAGACATCTCACCATAAATAAACTGCCTAATTAAACCACTTGTTTTTAAAGAGGAACTAGAGAGATTTGGCTTGTTCATAACAACAAACCCGCCACAATTAAAGTTCTGAGACTCAGTATCGTCAGGACAACCTGCCAGCTTTTCCCACCAAGCTCAGCCACTTGTACAGCAGGTGGCCACAGCAGTGACTGCTTTAGCACTGCTGGTGGTTGCAACCACCACTGAGACCTCACTCAGGGCCAGTGGACTTAGCCAGGCAATCTCACTCTCTTTATTGCTGAGCAGTGCAGCTGCATAATCATGTGATCCATTAAAATAATAAACTCCACATAATAAAAATGTTAAGCACTCACTATAAGCTGGTGCAAGTACAATAGCTTCTCTTCCTGTTAAATGACATCCTGATAAAGATTTATGTCACGTACAACATTTTCAGGAGCACAACACTATTCAAGGTGACTGTCCTGCAGGTTTTTGATCACCATAATCTTATTTTTGAGCAGGCAGTGCTGGTACAGATTGAGAAACGAGCAATAAGGCCTTATCACATAAATTAGCTCTCTTCAAGGCAGTGCTACTGTTGATAAGATGCCTCATGATAGTGTGTCATGCAGAGGGACAAGAAAAGCAAGTGACTACGTGGAACCCTGAGTGTAAGAAGGAGCGGGGCCCAGCTCTAAGAGCTGCCCTGGACCTGTAAACTGCTGGAAAAGGCTCTACTTGAGGAAACCAGATAACCCGCATGAGCCGCTGGGACATGAAAGCACCATCCAGACTGGCAGTTCCATGTTTTCAGGTGAGGACATCTTCCAGCAAGGAGATGAAGTAGGCACCATAAGGAAGAACAGAAGGCAAAAGCAACGCAATTGGAGATAAAGCTTCTAATCACAACAGGAACACCCACAGAAGAACCCAAAACCATACAGCTGTACTGCTTTACCAAGCTTGTTGTGCTTCCTTTCACATCTGCAGCTCACTCCAGCTCTGCTGAGCCCATGAAGTCAAAGTTCAGCTTCACATTTCCCTTCCCAGGCTGCTTTCTGATGGCTGAGGCTCATTAGGTAAATGAGCATGTGGCAGCTGCACTGCTGCTGCACAGCTGGCTGGGCCCCAAAGTTGCAAGGTAGAGGCACTGAGAAACCAACAGGACCTCACAGGTTATTAACCAAAATTTCTTGTACTTGAGTGCACTGACATCTTCTCTTGCAAGGCATAACGGAGAGCTGAAGATTCACAGAAATTTGCTGCAGGTGCACAGAAGTAGCCTTGTCATCACTCACCCTCATGAATCTCCTCTCATATCCAGGGGCCAGAGACCATGTTGTGGGGTTTTTTGGTAGCCCAGACCACTGATGGAAACCCAAGAACCCAGGCCACGACAGGCACCCACGCTCAGCCCCACTGCCCGTGCAGCTGGTGGTCTGTGGTACAGTGGCAGGGAGAGTGCTTGTACTTCCCTGGACTGGAGCCTGGGGTCACTCGCCCTTCTCTCCCTCCTTCTAAGCTTTATCTCATCTCCCTCTGCCCCAGGTTCCTGGCAGTGCCATGCTATGAACAGGATGAGCCATAGCTTTTGCAACAGGACTGGCTCACCCTCCTCTCAGGGTCATTGGTCCCTTCACTCATCGTATTATCAACATGACACACATTTTTTCCCCCTTCCTCCTGTTTATGGCTGGGAATTGGTTTGATCAAATCAGTGAATCATGAACTCAGCAATAAAAAAATAAGTCACGAAGCCAAGAGTCTAAAATCTCACGGCACTTGTAGCTTTCCTGTGTGAAGGGAGACGTGAGTTTTAACCTTCCCTTCATATGAAATTGCTGCTAACAGCCTATGCTGGAGCGCAGTGGGATCAGCAAAACACACCTGGAAGTCCAAGGTACAGAGGTCTACAGCACTGCAATCTGTCCTAGCTAACAGTGCTGTAAGCAAGCTGTTAGAGGGGGAAATGGGAGGAATGGCCATTTTTTACCTACATTTCAAAACTGAATCAATATTTGATCCTTCACCTCTGGTCAAAAGACTAAGTGCAACATTCAGAAAGGGTACACACTTCACAACACCTTTGGAGGGGAAAGAAATCAAACCACAAACAAAACAAGAAACCAGCAAGAGCACCAAGTAAATCAGCAGTAAATCTGGTAACAAAACCCACCTCTGTCCTGCACCCCAGCCCAATAAAATATTTTGGTGTAGCATCACCCCCCCCAATACTCTTTAATTTCTGAGTGTTTTTACAGTTTCTGTTCACCTAGGATCAGAGCCGGCTGCTGTACCACACTGAAAGTCATCCTTGCAACATGCCTGAGAAGCTTTGCCTTTGGCATGATATAGCTGACAATAGATTTACTGCAGCTGCAGCAGCACCGAGTATAAATCTGCTTCTTGGTGGCTGCAGACTCTGCCCAGATCCCCTCAGATGGCAGGAAGTCTTACACTGGCCTGACAGTTCATTTCAGCAGCCATTTCTCCAGGGCATGGTATTAATATATCTTCATTGTTAGCCAAATACCACACAGGTCAGGACTGATCCTCTCCCATAAAATCACAAGCCCAAGTCAAAGGCCAAAAAGGGGTTTGTGCCCAGAGAAACTGCACTTTTGGGATGTCTAACCCACCCCAGAAGACTTTTAAAACATCAAAAGCTTAAGAGCAGAAATCTCAGAAGAAGAGATTGCTTTCTATAACTGTGTTCTTGGCCACCTCCAAGCACAATGCTTTTAAAGAAAGAAAAGCAAACAGCAAAGCAATGGATTGCATTACTGCTATTAACACTGAATGGAACTTTGCTTCCCTAATAGTTTGGCAGGCAAATCGATGGCAAAGTTTGGCCACTGGCCAGCCCTGGTGGGGAGCAGTGGGAAGCAGAACATTCCCAACCCCCGCCAATATCATCTTACAGCCTGGGGCATCCGATTTGATTACCCTTATCTGAACCCACATGCTATTTGTATCCAGAGATGCCTGGATGCAGAAATTACCTTGATGACTTCCCATAATGCTGGATTCCACTAAGCCTGATACTTGCTGCAAGCTCCTCGGCAATGTGAGGAAAGTTTGTCCGCATTCACCTAAATCTCAACGCATTGACTTGACATGATCCTTTTTCCATGAAAATTTTTTTGAATGAGACAATTTCTGATTCTCAGTCTTCCATCAGGACTATTAACTTTTTCTTGTAGTTGTAGCTAACGGAGCCATGTTGTTATGTAAAAGTAACAGCTATCACTGTTGCACAGAGGGTCACTTAACAAATGGACCCCAAAGTCTCAAACACCAGAATGGAAATGAAAATTTCTATTAATTTATTCAAGCCTATTGTTTTCACAAAGGATGTTCTAAGGTCAGAAAAGTGCTAACCTATGATTTGCCACTCCTGAATCAGGCAGCTTGTGAAAAATCTGGAGAACAGGAAAAAGGCTAAAATCTATAGCTCTAGTAGACAACAGGATGAGGTGCAATACTACAAAGATGACCAGAAAGCTGACCTCAAGTCCAAATTCAAATGGAAATTTATGGGAATTCAGGTTTCCTTAATGCAGGGGTAGACACCTAGGAAAAGGTACAGCAGTTAACATCCCAACTACCACAGCAAATTAGTTATCTACATCTCATAATATAGAGAAAAACAAACATCTGAAAAGCAAGAGATAGAGGTTAACGAGAGCAGAGTCAGACTTCTCAGGCATTGCTTTTACCAGATAGCCACTGCACAAAACACAGAGATGGTAAATCCATTTCCTGTGGGTTGTCTCAGGTTAGACAGCACAGTAGCATGGCTGTGGATTAAAATAAAAACAAAGCCCCTAAGTCTATCCATATCACCTCCCACATTTCTCCATTTCCATGACTCTTATAGGCTAGAAAGCAGAAAACTTTTGCTAGACCCACCACTTTTAGCACAGTGTTTTTGTAACCCTCTTCTTGAAAACAGTTGATTAAATATTGCTGTCATAAATTCAGCCTAGTAACAGCTGGGACAGATTTACAGGGGATGTGTTTTTTTTATGACTATCTATTATTCATGGTGTGTTAGCCCTTACAATGTGTTTAGCCAAGGGAAAAAAAAAAGATAAGATATCCTCTGGTTGATTATTGACAGATTCTTGGCAGCTTGTGTCCCCGGGACTGCCTGGTCACAAATAAAATGAATCCAGCCTCTAAAAGCACTGATTTGATAACTTGCCTGTGTCAGATTGGAAAATGATATGGACTGAAGAGGACAGGGGCAATCACTTGTAACAAACACTGTATTTTTGTCTCTTAAATCTCAGGCGCAAGTTTGTCAGAGGAGCCAAGCTGCCAGCCCCAGGAGTGTGCAGCAAATGCTCCCCCAGAAACAGCCTGGCCTGATTCCCTCCTCCTCAGGAAAGCAATGTCTGCTCTGAACGTACCAGTGGCATGCGTAGGAGGATTTCAGGTGACAAGTGGGTATCCCAGGAGCTGTGTCAGGTATCAGTCAATCACAAATGTCCTTGCAGGACATGGACAAGGAGCCAATCTCCTCTCAGCCTGGAGAACACTGTTGCTAACACATGCTGCTCTGGCTGCCCTGTCAGCTACACGGCCATATTCACCTGAGCCATAGACAGTAGGGATCAATGCATGGCTGGTGTGATTTACACCATGCCAGACTTCAGGACACACAGATAGCAACTGCAAAGCACTAGACAGAACAAAAGTCAAGATTTTGCCACAGGCTGTTCAATATTTTGGCATCTCCAGAAACATCTGAAGATCCCAAGACATGACACCGAATTGTGGCTTAGTTCAGCAGCTGAAACCTGATTTCTTCCCAAGTTTTGTCTTGTGAGCTTCCCCAGTTTTGAACAGGAACAGCTTCCCAGGAACACGGGAAACTGCCAGTAGCATTCCTGACACCAGTTTATCTGGCCAGTACCATCCCATAAAAAGAGGTGACAGGGATGAGTTACATCCCCCACTTCATTCACACACACACACACAGTTGCCATTAAAGCACCATCCATAGGTTTTTACTTTGCCTCTATCCTACAGAGTTCAATGTTGCTCAGGAATGACACTCCTGTTGCACTTTAAACATTTACAAGGCCTGATCCTAAAACCACTATATGCAGAGACTGTAACTTTCAGAGGCTGAATTTCCCGAAAGAAGAAAGCTTAGGGATAAATCTGCAGAAATATGGCGTGTTGAGCACAGAAGACTGCCCTCAACCCCCTTGAATGTGCTGCAGAATTCTCTCCCGGGACAGGTTCACCTCCCACCCTCACAACAAACAAAGGCACTGCTGAGTGCATCCCAGCAGCTCAGTGCTGTCCTCTCACTGGAATTTTACTGTCCAGGTTCTTTGCACACCTGCATCTCACCGCAGTTTGGTTTGCTGCAGTCCTCTCCAAGCCACCACTGCTCATATGGGTATATAAGCTAGGACAAGCTTTACAGAAGTAATTTCTTTAAAATGGGGCATTTGTATTCTGCTCTGAGCTGAGGATCTTTGCCAGCAACACAAGCAAGAGATTTTTTTCGGTCAGCTGGGTAAGCTCCTTCTGCTGGGAATTACAAGAGCTGATTTCAAGCTGGGTTTATTTCAGTCTTGGTCAAGTCACTTCAACCCTCCAGAGCTTTTCTTTTCAGATTCACTTGTCTGCTGTTGACTATTAGATAAAGATGAACCTAGGCCAATTAAATAGCAGCTCTTTTAATTAGCTTTTTCCTCTCAGCAATCATGGGAAATACTATTTGCTTGCACAGCAGATATAACAAGATCCAAGGTGAACGGATTTTATCATTGACCTTGCACAGTTCATTGTGCTCACAATTCCCTCACTTAGAAATGGCAAGACAAACAGAGACTGGAGACAGCTTCTCAGCAGAGCCTCCCTTCTCGTTATAACCTGAAGTGTTGTTTTAACTCATTCATCATTTGTTAGCTTTGCCTCTTGGCTAAGTACCTCACCCCACCCCTCCGCATGACTTCTTCCTTGGTTGACTCCATGCATGACTTGACTTCCAAACTGCAAGAGGTCACCTGACACACAGGTCAGTCAAACATTAACCCTGCAAGCACCCTGGTGTCACCAGGACACCAGCTGCTCACACATCCTGGCTCACGAGTCACCAAGGTAGGTCATCCCACCCAGCACATTCAGGTACTGCCCTGCTGCCTGCTCCATTAGCAGGAGCCATGTGCCTTTGGGAGAAAGAAAGGAGAACTATCGGCTACCTGATCATCACTCCAGTGAACACCTTCTAAGCATCCTCCTGCCACTGATAGGAATCCCTCTCCCTAAGCAATTAACAACGACCCTGAAAGCCTAGATTACCTTCTGTTTGTGTGTCTTTACCAGTCATTAGTGACCAAAGCCTGATCTTAAACAACAAATACTTTACTACAGTCAGAACTATTGTCATCGTGGGGGCTGTGTGTCCTCCAGAGATACCCACAGGATGCCCTGACCTCGGAGCAGTGCTTGAGCTCAGAGGGCAGGACTCTGCAGCTGTCCGTGCCTGCCTGGGACAGCCAAACACACGGGCGAAAAGCTTAAGCCAGGACAGCCCCAGAAAGCACAGCTCAACAGCCAGATCTGAGGAGAAGAGCTGAGACCATCAACGAGCTGGTTACATGAAATAAAGCCCAGATTGTGCATGGGAGGGAGAGACTCATCATCCTCACTCCTGCTAAGACCTTCCGAAGGTGCTAATTGCTCTCTCTACGAAAGCACGTTCCCCAAACTCCAGTTATTTCAAGACACGTGAGGTTCAGCTCTGGTTTATCTCTGGCTGCGATACCAGGTGGGTGAAACTGCAGCAGTGAAAGGATAAAACCAGAGGAGGCCTTGTGTTGTGTGACGGAGGCAGTGACGCATATCAAACAGAAAACTTCAAAAGCCCTTATCCAGCTCAGAGCTGGGCGATGATGTGTCTCCTCAGAGAAAGCCGATAGCCTCGAGAGACAAAGGGCCCCTGAGAGCCAGGAACGCGCTGCGCCTCCCCGCCTGCCTTCATTAAAGCTTTGGGCCAGTTCCCAAAGAGCCGAGTCTCGCTGAGGCTGCTGCCAGAGGGGTAGATAAGAGCACAGAAAAGCTGCATCTGCAAACCCCTTCCTGCCATCCCTCCTCCCCGGGCCTGCCTGTTGCACCAGCACGTTCACTTTTTGTGCTTCCCACCTTTGTTTTTTTCTTCCTGTATCTGTTTTCCACCATCACCCCCAGATTCAGAGGCCGCACCAAAGCACAGCAGCTTCATTTCAGGCTTTGAACACCATTCCAAAAGCAGCACTGTGTCAGTCTCAGCCCTGGTTTCATCCAGGACATGCAAACCCAATGAGCACAGCTTGGAGAGAAGGCACAGGTGGTCCAAGGGTAGGGCCATCTTCAGGCAGAGACCTGTGAAATAATCACACAAGAGTCATGCTGCAAATTCAGACAGGAAGGAAGATGTATCAGATCCCACCAGAGCCCTGGGGAGGACTTGGACAGGCAGGCTGCTCTTACTCATCCTGTAATTCATCTGGGAGAGAACTTCTTTTGCTTCCCATTGCACAATTATCACTGCCACATTTTCCTGTGTCTTGGAAAACCTTCCCTTTTATAGCTACCAGGATTTAAAAATCATTTATCCATATCATGACCAAGGAGTTTTTGAAACTGGGATTTGGCCTGGAATAGGGACAGGATAGCAAAGCGTCAATGCAGTAAGAGACGAGAAAATATACAACCACCTGTATCTTGCACAGTTTTTCCATGGGAAACCCACCACTTTGTATTGCTGGATCCTTTGCAGCCCAGGGTAGAAAGGACACACACCAACAAAATCCTGGGTGATAAGTTTTGACCTTAAACTTGCATCAGCATGGGCAAATTACAAAGGAGGCAGCTGTGACTCTCAGGAGGTCACCCTTCCTAGTCACCCTCTCACAGAGAGCACTTCTCCCTCAGGCACACACTGAGGTGTCACAGAAGAGCCAGCACTGCTGGCAGACAACACAGGCACAACTTTTGGGCTCTGACAAAGCCTCATGCAGATGTGGTGCATTCCCAACCCAGTCCACAACCCAGCAGCATCACACCTCAGCAGCTTCAGGCTCTGCTCTCATCTGTGTCTGGAAATTTTCTTTCCTTTGGAGGCAGCAGCTTGGTGAAAACTCGAGTGGCTTATCTAAATCTTGTGACAGAGACTGACAATGTTCTGATGCCTCATAGGATCATGTTGCTTGTGACCTCTGCTTTCCTACCTGAGCCAGAGCTGCCAACACCCAGAGTGGTTCCCCATTCAGAGGGTTGAAATGGAAAAAGGGCAAGGTTAGATATTAGGAAGGAAATCTTCCTTGTTTGGGTGGTGAGGCCCTGGCACAGGGTGCCCAGAGAAGCTGTAGCTGTCCCATCCCTGGAAGTGTTCAAAGCCAGGTTGGATGGGACTCTGAGCAGCCTGGGCTAATGGAAGGTGTCCCTGCTCATGGCAGGGGGCTGGAACAAGATGGTCTTTAAGGTCCCTTTCAACCCAAACTATTCTATGATTGTGTGGTCTCCAAGCACAGCTACAGGAGGTGGCTTTCTCCTCTTCCTGCATTTTGGAGACAATATTTCAAAGAAAGCTGCTTAAAGCAGCCAAACCAGCAAGCTCCTCTCATTAAAAGGGAGCTCCTGCTGTACCAGATACAGATGCCATACCCTTGGCAAGCACTGCCCGCAGCAGTGCCAGGTCTGAGCTTGTGGTAATTAATATTTTTAGACAGGTCACACTTCTGATGCATTTTACAACAGGCAGAGAAGGATAAGTGCCCGAAGTCCAGGTGCTTTGGGACTTATAAGGAGTCATCCTAGAAAACCAACTGCATCAGGTTACTCTGGATGCTGAGTTTTACATGAAAAGGAGACTAACTATTCTCTAAGGGGTTATCTACAAGCCCTTTCCATTAATTGCTTTGTTAGTGTCTCGCAGAGACAGCTCTGGGCACACGGGCAGTAAAACCTAAGAAATGCACCCTGCTGGCAGGTGGAATTGCTGGCCAGAATCTGCTCACTTTGCATTTGCTTCCAAACTTGAAGCTGTGCCCTAAAGAAACCACAAAGCAATCATTCTTCAAAGAGAAGCTCAACAGGGGGACAGGATTGGTTTGGCTTTCCTTGTTGCTTTCCAAAGTCCCAGAAAAGAGAGGATATTATTTGTCTACGGAAATCTCATATGCAGAGTTACATCTGCAGAAAATAATAAAGAGAGCATTGATGATAGAAAATCCAAGAAATAGCTCCAAGAGCCATGTGTTCATGGAAAAACTTCTATTTTTCTTGACTGTAAACACATTTAGGGAACATAAAAATGCAAAGAATCAGGTTACATTACAGATCTGTGATTGCCCAGCTTATTTTACACAAATGCAACCCTCAGCCTTTCAAGCTACAGCTCAAATTCTGCAGTGATCTCCAAAACTTGAGAAACTTCCAAGTCTGAAAAAATCCTGGCTTTTGCTCTTGTAACCAGTTGAGACCCTTCACAAGATTTTCTGACCATTTAATACAGCAGCTTAAAATTAACATGGAAGAAACTGAGTAGTTTTGATGGAACCTGACAAGCTGGTACAAGAGTAGATTGGTAAGTGGGTAAGTCTGAGGATTTCTTTGAATCCAAAATGAAAGCAAAACATGCCACAGTTGTAAAATCCCGTAAGATGTTTTGAAATTATTTGAAGGACTCCTTGTAAGCCAAAGACTTTGAGTTTCTCAGAATCTGAGTTTCTAGCCCTTTCTCATGGTAACAGTCAGGTTCTGGGCATGATAGTGGAGAAAAAGTGGATTCCAGTTTTTAAAGGCAATACCCACAGCAGAAAAGGGTGGTGCAATCCAGGTGTCCAGTTTTTTTTTTTAATTGGGCTAATTTTTCTTTTCTTTTTTAATTATGTAGAGCCTAGACAAAGCTTGAAAGGCTGAAAGGGAGAACAGCATAGTGAAGAAAAAGAGCATTCCATCTTTCTGTTCAAACACAGCCCAGCCTCAAGTTCTTGTGGTAAATGCTCATGACACTAATTTTTAAAAATCCATTTACGTATTTTGGAGAAAAAGCAGAAATGAAAGCAACGTGAACAGTTAGGGAAAACCAGCAAGAAGGGGAAAGGGTTACAAATTCTCAGTACAAGCCTTACATCCTATTCAGCAAGGGAACTGCCCAGAGGAGCACAAGCTACTTGTATAAGAGCCAGTTTCACCCACTCAGCTCAAGGTGATTTCGAAGCACAAAAAATGCACCAGTGGAACATAGCATTGCCTATACCCTGCTCAAAGGAGCAAATGTTCAGCCAGAGGAGTATTCAAACAGAGTGAATGGCTGCCAAGGCACAAGTTATATGGATACTCAAAAATACCTGCAATGTGCATTTTTGGAAGCAGACCTCTTTCTCAGAGACACGTTAAGATGCACAAAGTACAAAGACTTGTGCACACAACTGGCTCCTTTTAGCCATGATGTATTTAGAGTGATCATTCCATGCTTTCCCAGGGTGTTAGTTTAGCAAACACAGTGTGTTTGTCACCTAGCCACAGCACAAATCACAGCACTCTGCTCACACTCTTTCCTTTCAGGTGGGGAGATGCAAGACTTGCCAGGAAGCCAACAGAGGGTGCTGGGCAGGGAGCTGCAGGGACAGGCTGCACCCCAGCTCCTTAGCAGATCTGGAGACTCTCCCTTTGGAATGTCTGAAAAACGCTTGCAGCTTCATCATGAAATAAAACAAAAACCACTTCAAAACCAGCAACTGCATTGGAGCAGGTGGATAGCGAGCCGGATGGGATACCCTCCCACAACAATTTGTGAGGTTTTAAATATCTCTGCTCAGAGAAACTAAAAAGTCAAAAAAACCCTCACAATTTCCCCAGAAATAAGAATCCTGGGGGAGGAAAAGAGGAAGAGAACATTTTGTTTCTATTCATTTTCAGGAATTCCATTTCAGTTCCAACATTTTTTTTAACCTTCAATTAATGCTAGCTATCAAAATGAAGCAGCATTTGGACCTAAAAACATTGAAACTTTGCCATTTAGAAAAGGTCAAACAGTTTTCAAAACATTTTCATCCAATATTTTTCAGCAACTGAAATTCATCAAAACCAACATTTTCCCACAAAATTGTTCTGTCTCAGACAATTGGCATTTTCTGAGGCACGATGCTCCTTGGGGGATCTCCTTGCCAGCCCAAGGGGCTGCTCCTTCCCTTTTGCCACCAGCTGCTCCCTTCAGCAGCCAGCCCCTGCTATCCTGTCAGACCTTGGTAACACACCCTGGCCCCAGCTCAAGACAATCAAAGTCTGACACCAGGCCTGGATATGCACATCCACAGGGGTCATTACATACCTCCCTATCTCTGTTTCATCACCCAAAACACAGTCACCAGGCAGAGGAGTAAGGAGAGTTCTCTCCCACAAACCTGCAAATCCCAAACACCTGCCTGTGCTTGGATGGGATTTACTGACAAGTGACTGTAAAACAGGAAAGCTGCACAGCAAGGACTTTGTTGCAGCTACAGAAGGTACTTCCACGGGTTGTGAGCAGAGTTACACAGAGCCTGGCATGCAGTTGCTTCAGCTCTGACTCCATGCTAAGAGATGTCTGGCTCACAGTCAACTCCTTCTTTGCATAGGCAGACAAGCTCAGGTTTGTCTGTGCTCATCTGTGTAGACATGAGTAACATGCTGGGGCCAAAGTCATAGTCTAGTCCATAAACAATCTCCATCAGAGCACAGCAAACCACATCAATTAAAGGAGAGGAGACTGCAGCCTTCACCAGGAACTTACTGGGGGCTGAGTCAATAGGAATGCAGACATACACCTGTGCTGCCAGTGTTGGCTGGCATGGGAAGCAGGAATAGCACCAAATAACAGCCACAGACTTCCTCAAAATTATACAAGACTATTAAAATCAAAAGCCAGAAATGCCATATTCTCTTCTGTTCATACACTGTCTCTCCCCAGCCCAAGCCATTTAGAAAACAGTACTAGAAAAGAGCAGCACCGAAGGAGCACCTTCACATTTCAATAGAAACTATTGAAACAACGTCCCCCCCCAGAAACTATCAGGATCTGGGGCTGCAAATTCAGCTCCCTACACCTGTTACTCTGTAATACAAACTGCTTCCAAAACTCCTCTTGCAAACACAGCCCCGAGAGCTATTAGGAGTGAGCAGGGCTGGGAACTCCCAAGGTCATCACCTACTCATTGATACACAGACCCACAGCACTGTCTCCAATTAAAGCAGCCTCGAGTTAAGCCTTGCTCTCCAGATCTGGAGCCTCCTTGCCAGACATCTGCAAAAAAAACTAGTGGTCAAAGGCTTTTGGACTATGCCAGTCAGTAGGAAAAGTGTTGTGCAAGGAAGGTTTTCATCAAGGACCTATTTCCAGTAAAGCCAGCTCTAACACAGAATGCCAGAGGGATTTCTATCACACACAAAACCCTGAACTCTCCACAGGACTCCAGGCAGACCTGAAAAGGCACACAGCCCTCCCTAACAGTACCACCACAGTGGCCTCAGCTTCAAGGGGATACAAGCACACACAGTTTTCTTCCAGCCTGGAAAGAGAATAGAAACACTGCAGGAACCCAGAGTGGTGGGAGCCAGGGCAGCAGATGGGAGCTGGAGAATCTGGACAACACCAAGGTCACTTCTGTTTCCTACAGCAAAATCCTAAATATGTGGCTCAAGCCCCTCAAAGCCAGGTGCAGAACTGAGTGCACAGGTTATATCATCACTACTCTGTGCTTCAGGTGGATGGTTCACATTACTGAGCAAACAACTGCTGCATCTAGCACAGGATGGGTATACTATGCTCTTGCAGAAAAACCACAATTCTTCTATGACTTGAAAAATTAATCTTAGGGCTTTTTCAAGTTACTAGGCCATCCCTCAAGAGCAGTTCAATTCTCAAATCTAAGTCCAGACTGTGAAAGGTCCCAAAATGGACATCAATCCTTCATCCCACTTTAGAGATCGGGTTTTTTTCTGCTCACATAGTCCCTGCAGAAATAATATTGCCCATGTTCCTACACAAATCCCCAGGAAACTCCAGAGCAATCCAGGGGGAAAGAACCAGTGTTCTTATAATAGATATATACAATAGAAAATATCAAACAACTTTGTGGGTTTTCCAATGAAGCAAGAGTCGCTTAAGCATTTTTCAACTAAAAAATATGTGGCAAACATTTACCTACAGTCTTAGTTTCAGTTTCTTGAATGCTTCTAACAGTGTAAGTTTTTAAGCAGCACAGAACAATGCCCCAAATCTAGACTGCAGGCTGGATTTAGAGAAAAAAAAAAGGCACTAAGCTTTTTTAAGACAAAGAATGGCTAGAACTCCATTTCCAAAACCTGTGTTTCCACCAGCAGTGACTGACCCTCTTGTACACCTACTCTGTCACATGCTGGTGTTCTTCTACCTAGCCTCCAGTAACGACCTTAAAGAAGAGCACAGGAGTTATTCAGTCCCAAATCTTCCTTATGTACTTTTTTCCCATAAGATCTAAAGATTACCAGTGTGAGCAAGAGCTGCTTACTTCACAGCCCTCTTCCCTTACAACCCAACAAGCTGGTTTGGATCATGTTTCTGCCTCAGCAAAAGTAACAGCAATCCTTTTCCCAATTCCAGCAAGTCCACGAAGAGGCAGATCTGGGTGCAGGTCCACAGCACAGGGATGCTGGAAGCAGAGCAGGCAGCACTGGGCCAGTCAGACCCTGTCTGGCCCTGGCCAAGGCTATTGGCCTTGGTTTGCTTTCACACCACAGGTAGAACAGAGAGGCAGCAAGAGGGGAAAGAATTAATTTGAAAGAGCTCTTGGCTCCTACATCTGCACCTTATGCTTGACAGGATGGGGCTAGACAGAGAGAGTGACTGTTTATTCAGCATGTTTACACAGAGATTCACTCTTTCCAGGAAACATTCAATCTGTGATGCCACCCAAAAGTACCTGGCACCTGGAGAAATGCTGAGCTGGGCTGACACTGAGCTACTCCTGCACTGGATGGACACCAGTGTTTATGGAGGTGCTACCGGCCCCTTTTGTAACTGCTAGGCCATGTTTTCCTCCCACCTGCTCAGGTAAGGAAGGTAAAAGGAAACTGTTTGTGACAAAATGAATGGTTATGAATTCTACAAAAGATTTTTTGTAGAATTACCCAATCTTCCCCTCTCTTCCTTGTCAAACTCTGTCACAGCACACACCACAGTCAAGAGGGCCATGATACACAGTGTATCCCCATACAACTCCAGAGAGCTTTACTATACAGAGTAACACCTTACCTCATCAGAGGGCTTCAGGCATCTGCCCATACAGAGTAACACCACACCAGAAGGCTCTAAGCATCTGCCCTTCTTGTTCTTTAGCCCATTTTATACCCCTCATGTTAATGCACTGCCCCTGTGTGCCCTCTGCTCCCTTTGGTGGTTGCTCAGCACACCTGGGCACTCCATGGCTCATTGCTGTCAGTGCTGCTCACCTGCTGCTCACAGCTGTGCCCATTGGGGATGAGGCTGGGCCCAGCCCCACTCCCAATTGTCACAAACTGTGTGCCTACAAAACTCTCCTTCCTGGGAGGAATTTTGAGCAATTCATTGAGTTGGTTGGACTTTTTTAGCAAATTTACACCTGAAGCATCATGCAGGAAAAGGTAATTTCAGTTCTGAGATGCAAAATGTCATTTAGCTGCTTTGCTTTGACTCTCATACACACAAGGGACACCAGAATACTGCACAATCAGTGTCCAAACAGTTTTGTAGGAACAACAGAGCCTCAGAAGGGGCAGGAATTTTGTGACACTGACAGCATTTTACTCAAGCCTGCCTTACCCATGGGACCTCTATCAAGTCTCATTCCTTGCAAATAGCAGGGTATGCCAGTGTAAACTGTTTGCTGAGGGGGTAAGAGTCTCCATTCAAGGAGCTGTAACCACTGGGAAGCTAAAAAAAGGTGATTTCTGTTGAAATCCTGTTTCTCCTCCAGCACTTGTTCCATGCAGATGGTTTAGCTCTGCTGGAGTAAAAAGATACCCAAAAAAATCAGGGTGAGGAGTGCCCAGGCTGACAAGCAAAGTCAGCTTTGGGGAGGGCAACTAGGAACTGATTAGATGAAGATTAAGAACAGGTTCATAATCTTGGACATTCCCTTGTCGTGCATTGCCCAACCAAGAACAATTGGCCTTGGAAATGTGGAAGTGAAAGGATAAAGGCAATGGCACAGGGCCAGCTGCAGCCTCTGGACATGGGAAATTGACCTGAGCCTTGTACACAAAAGTTGTATCTACTGGTTGTTGAATAATGGACCCTGTATCACCAGAGCAGCACTGGCTGCTTGTCACAGCACAATCCACGACATAGCCCATATTCAAGACAGTCATATTTAAGAAAGTCATGACACATAATAATCTAAAGTAATATCATACCATATCAGAAGGCTTCAGGCTGTCTGTTCAGACAGAGGAGCATCGTCAGCCTCAGCCAGCTGCAAGCCTCTGCTAGCGTCTGCTGCCTCTTCCTCAAGCCCAACCCTTTATACCCCTTACAGTTCATGCACTACACCTGTGTGCTCTTCATTACAGTTTATGCTCTTCACCTGTTTTCCCCAGCTGATGCCTATTGGAGATGAGGCTGGATCACAGCCCCATTCCCAAGCATCAAACACCAAGTACCTACAATCACAAACCGGGTACCCGCAGCTGCTCTGGTACCAAACCATGCTGGTGGTTTCCGTGTCTTGGACCACTGACCAAACAAGAGACAGACCCACTCACCTGCACTCTTTTGACAGGTACATCTCAGAAATTGTCACAAATTTACACCTATTGCAATAAAGCCCCTGAAAATTCCAAACTTCTGCAATTATCAGAAGTTCATTTCATTAAAAAAAATTCATGTATATTTTACAGGGTACAAGTAAGAATGCTCCTTCCCATATGGCAGGAGGGGGTTTTCCAATGCACAAACTATTCCTAGGAAGTTATAAAGCCAAATACAGATTTCCTGGAAGAAAATGTACAGCTCAAAATTAGTATGTGCAGAAGAGGCCTCACATAGACACACACTATTGAGCACTGCAGGCAGAAAACTCTCCTGGGTAGGCAGGGAGCTGGAGCCCTGATGGCAAAAACAGTTGTCCAGCTCTGCTCCTTTCAACCAGAGCAACTTTGACAAGCATTTGTCTCATTTTCTTCATCAGTTAAAAGCTGTTTGGGACTGGGCTGAATCAGACAGATTGGGAGGTGAAATTGCCACATCTGGTCTTGGAGGCAGCCAAGCCAGAAGTCAAAGGCTTCTGGCCTCATGGCTGGGTTTTATTAGAGCACTAAAAAGGTACAAAGAGGACAAGATAACTCCAAATAGAGAAAAGGCAGGCATGTCACACGAGGCAAATCAAGTTAAAAGCTCAAAAGTAAAATCTCTCTGCCTGTGTCTAATGCCTCCTGGGATGAATTCTGCTCTCCAGTTTATTCCAACAACTTTTGGTAAGTTCCTAAGCAAAACAAACCCCACAGTCTTTTCATCTGTCCTCTGCAGCTTTGTGGCCAATCTACACCCCACAGCCAAGAGGCTTTCCAGTGTCTGGGAGGCTGCAGGTACATCTTTGGCTCCCACACTCCTACCTGGTGCTCTGCTCTCTCAGGCAGCCCAGCATTCACTGACATTCCTGGGAGAGCAGCAGTCTAGGGCTCAGTGCAGTCAGGAGCTCAAACGAGTATGCTGTCATCCCAGATCCACCACCAACAGTGAAGGGCTGAGCTCCCTCACATTCCGGGGAATTTGGAGGACAAAAGGGATGTAGGATGGGACAACGCTTTTCCCCATCCTGGGAGTTGTGATCCACAGCTGGGCTCCAGGATTGCAGCACCAAGGCTTTGACCCATCGTCCTACACAGCAGCACTGCTTGAGGAAGCTCCCAACTTAGTCAGCAAGTGATGCTGGGGTACAGCCTGCCAGGAATTCCCCAAGGAGATTTCTCAGAGGGCTGATTCACTGAGGTCTAATCCAGCTATGGGAACAGAACATCTTCAGCAATCTCCCAGTTTAACATTTTGGGAGGGGGAGGCGTCTTGGAACAGGCCAGAACTGTTCTTGTTTTAGAAGGTTTGGGTACCTTATGTGCCTTTTCTGCTGCTGCCAACCAGTTTGGATTTTTTTTTTGTCAATTACCAGGAAACACAAAATTACAATAAAACTCACTGCAGTTTGGGGGGAAGATACTGAAAATCAAAACATTGAAACAATCTTACATCATGAGAAAACTTCCTCTTCACTCCAAATCCATTCCTCTGATCCAAAAATGGGGATCAGACTGCATGAACATTTGTAACTCCCAGAGAGACTGACTCTTTCCAGCAAAGTCTACAGTCATGGGCTGAAACATGTAATGACAGAACACAGGATGAAGGATTTGAAAGTAAGGAAATAAGGCTCTGAATTTCCTAAGCAGTTATTTTTGTTGGTAAAGTCTAAATTCAATTGTACTGCTCCCAGACCAATGTTTTGGGCTGAGGCTGAGACACTGGGTCAGAGTCTAGTCAAAGATTTGAGCAGTTTGCTGGTGGCACGTGTTAGAACAAGGGAACAGCCTCAGGGTTATTCTAACTTCATGTGGTCACTGTGGTCTGGACTGAGGGATTAGGACAACACAAAGCCAGGCTTCACCCCAATGGGGGCAGTGTTCAAGGAGAAGCAATTCCAGTCTGCGTCATCAGCAGGAGGAACAAAGGTGCAACAGCCTCTCCCCACACTTCTCTCTGCAGGGCAGATAAAGCCAGCCTTAAAAATTCCCACAGGAGGTTTAATGGCCTGATTACACTGGAAAGTCTGGCTTTTGCGGCTACAGTTTCCAAACAGGTCCAGCCTTCACCAGCAGCAGCTGATTTCCTAAAGAGTTCAGTGCCCTGCATAGCAAAAAATAACAATGAGGCAGCTGTAGGAAGAGAAGGAAAGTGGAAGGGGAGAGACCACTGAAGCAGGTCAACTTTTCTCAAGTTATAATAAGGGTAAAACTCAGAAAGGTAACATGAAGCAATCTGAAAATCAACACAGACAGAAAAAAGGATGTTTCTGCCATTATGATCTCTGGCACAATCCTGTTTCTCTGCCACAGATTTCTTGTATGCTCCAGGCAAGCTGTTATTATTATTTTGCCTCTGTGCAGTCTCAGCCCAGTGAGACAGGATCATAACTACATTATTTGTGGAGGAGACAGTCTCCATCCCAGTGCAAACCAGACAGGCTGTGGCATTGCAAGGGAGCAGGTACCATGACACCTCTCACACCTAGTGTCATCCTACAGAAACAATCCAACTGTGATTTCTGACCCACTGCAACATTTTTCCCACCAGCAAAACTGTTGATTAGGAAAGTAAATGTGGATAGCCTGGGTGGATAACTTCACACCAGGCTGTTGTAAAGTCACAGGAAAATAAATACATCAACAGAAGGTACAAATGGAATGTGATACTTCAGTTTGATGGTTATCTAGAGCTACCTGCACTAGGTAAGTCTTTCCAGGGACATCGTGCCCTTTCTGGCCCACAACTGTCACACACTGATTCTCCTTCACCCTGCTAGCACAGGCATTTCAGAGACCCACAACCTTGTGGATTTGTGCCTGCCCACAAGTGGCAATTCTGTCCACTAGTGTGAATAATTTCAGCTCTCAAGGAAGCAGAGTAAAAACAACTCTGTTCCTTTCTCAGAACTGGTGAGGGAAGTACGTCCAAGTATACCAGCTAAGGAATTACCCCAAAACATTTCTGTGCAACTCAAAGGAAACATGTGCTAGAGACTTGCTTGTAAGAAAAAAATACACATGGAAAGTTCTGTGCTCAGAGCAATGAGGTTGGTTGAGTCCTGCCAATCCCCTAAAATTGAACCTCTGTTTACTTCTAGCAAGTTTTCTCCCTTTCTATGGACAAAAAAAGGAGCGGGGGGGTTAGCAAGCTATGGAAAAGTCCCCAGATGATGAGGGTCAAGGAGAAGTATTTGTCAGCAGGGACACCAAAACAACTTGAATTTCTATTTGCTTGTTTTAAACAGGCTAGTTCTGCATAAGATCAGTAAATAAAAAACCTACATCCACCATCCCATAAATTGCAATAAGCTAATTAAGTAATAATATTTGTGATTCAGTATACACCAGGCAAAGGGAAACATTAATGAATTTTGCATAACAAGCAAGCAAAGAACGTTACTTGTCAGATAGCCTCAGAAATTCATTAAACAGTCCTTTAAGAGAAGTGGCTCAAGTGCAGAGCTCTAAAATGATAACAAAACCTATTAAGGAGCCTGTTTAATTAAGCACATACTTGCTGGCACATCTGACACTTATACAACGTGTTTGTGCTAAGACAAATAAAGTCTTTCTTTCGCTGTACAGCCAAGGAGATGGTAGACAAGTCTATTCTTAAAACACAAAGATAACTCTGTGACTAAGCAGCCAAATACCACACTGTGGAAAAATCTATACAGGCACTAAGGGAATTGTGGATCTTTTCTGAAAAGGCCTAGATGAGCCTTGTGTGTGCTCTGAAGTGGCTGAGTGACACAGTTTGACTCAGAGTCATGCCACAGATATCTGTGACATCCCAGAGGAGGATGGAAACAGCTCATGTTGAGCTGCTCAGGTTTAAGATGCTGCTCCTGAGGAAAACATAAAACATCAGCAAACCCCAAGGGGCATGGTGGGCCTAGGAGAGAGCTCCTTGCACCCATGCAGAAGGGACTGAGAAGCAGGGAGACCTTGTGCCATCTTCATTTTCTCTCCTGATTATGTTGCATGAACTGCAATGCACTGAACCCTGTGCAATACACTGGATTTATCATTTTAACTGACATGCTAAGGGTGGCTCTTACACAGATCTGTTACACAGCGATGCCTGCGAGGAACAAACTGCCTGGCAGCACAGAACACCCATCGCTCACTCCTCAGAGCCACGACAGGGACAGAACTCTAAATACATTCCAGTCAAACCACCCACATTCTCCACATGCTCTGGAAAAAAAAATAAAAAGAAAATACCACTTTATAGTCTTCACCAGAAACATTTCTCTTCCTCTCCTGTCCTTCTTCTGCTGCTCCTCTTTGCTCTTGATCATTATGTACAGTACACACACCATAGTTTATTACAAACTACTGCTTAATCATCATCTCACCAGTACTTTGGAGAAGCTTTATTGCAAATGACCCACCAACACGCAAGTCTATACAATATTCTCAGAATACACTGTAATTTATTCTTGAAACGAGGCAGTTTAGCCAGCAGACCCAGGAACTTAAATTAAAATCAGTCTGATCCCACCTCCTGCCCATGGGCACAACGAGTCATCTGTCAGCTAAATCAACTTGTGTTGGGGACAGTCCTCTTATTTGCTTGTTTGGAAGCAATGAACTTGGTTTAATCCCTGTACATTCACTTATGAGTTGGACCTGATGATCCTTGAAGGTCCCTTCTATCTCAGAACATTCAGTGAATTCTCTGAACTTCCTTCATGCTCCTGAGCTTCCTGGCCAACACCTTTGGCTGCAGGGTTTTCACACAGGTTTAACAAATCTCAGTGCTATAAGGAGATTCCAGTAACAGCCTGTGCTTCTCTCCTGCTTGGCCCTGTTCTAGTTCTCCCGGATTTTGGTACATTACTAAAATCATGGGACTCTTGGGTATGTAATTCCCCTGCTGACCTGGGCACCATCCTCTACCCTCCCAGTTTCTTTGAAGGCAGCACTTTACTGGGAGAGGACCAGAAGCTACCTGCGAAAAGAATTCATTTTCCTTCCTCAAAACATTCTCACGGGGCAAGTTTCCACAGCTCTCAATTCCTGCATTTTGAAAACTCCAGCTCCCTTACAGCTTATCCAGATGACACCTGTGTCTCCACAGCTTTTCCCAATCCTACAGACCTGTGCATCCTGCAAGCAAACAACTCTGTAAATAACTCGCAGGTTGGGATCCAGCCACTAGTGCTGTATTTGGGCAGGAGCTTACACGGCATTCCCTGACACTGTAGAGTTTCCTTCAAGCAAAATGGTCAGAGAAGCTCTGACTTCCCATTAACCTGGGGAGGCACTCAGGAACAAAAGGCCAGAAACAGGGCCTGAACAGATCAACTTGGGGGAGAAGTCAAAAGACAAGCACCAAAGAAGTGGAATTGCACCTGAGGAAGGGCTGAGAACTGGAGGGGATGGTAGAGCACTTTCCACATATACTCTCTTTCAATAACCTTTACCTCAGGAGCCCTCAGGGTTTTGCTGCTTCCAAACAGCACCCAGCACAACATCACATGCCCTGAGGCACACCTCAATGCATTATTAACCAAGTTCTCAGTAAAAATACTCTTGAAAGGTGCCTTCACAGCTTGGCCAGAGCCTTTAGGGGCACACACAGGCCCACAGATTCAAACTCTTTAGTGTTTATCAGTCTGAGACTTAAAAAACATAAAATAGTAGAAATCTATCACATGCATGAAAAGTGAGGCATGTCCTCCCTGCTTTCCCCTCTCACGCTTGCTAAGTGACCAAGCTTTCCTAAGCAAAGAAACTGCAAATCTATCCCAGCAGGACAGGTCTAACTTAATTTCAGAGGGCTTCCTCTCCTGCTCCCCAAGCCCCACACCAGATGTAAGGATCCCCACCTGCCAGGGCAATCAGTGGATCCCTGCCTGGCACAGACCAGTCAACCCACGGCGGCCCTCCCTTGCACCAGGTGGCCAAGGCCACAAAATCATCTGTCTATTTGCCAGACTATTTCAAGCACAGCTTTATCACCAATTCTGTGTTTTTCTGCAACGGAGCAACACAAGAAACAAAGAGGAGGGTGGAAAGTCTGAATACAGCAGTGCTGACAGAATCACTGCATTTCAAAAGCCTTTATAAATGCTTATTTACAACCCTAAGGGCTCCAAGTACCCTATTTGTAAGCATTTCAGACAACCCTATTTAGATGTACCTGGGTCTAGGGTCACCACGAAGGACAGCAGGGGAAACGTGATCCTCCCTATAATTCCTGAAAGTATGCATGGCATGCTTTTCTCTCCTGGCATTTCCAGCCGAGAGAGAGATGCTGGTAGACAATCCCTGGCAAGGAAAGGTGTCTGCCCAGGATTTTGCAAAGCAGCTCAGCTCAGTCACCCATGGCTTGTCGCTTTCCTCCTGGCTGCTGGGCTGGCAAAGCCAGGTATAGTCATTGCTTGAGCTCACACCTTCTAAGCCATCTGCTGTCACTGCTGTTCCCTGGTCTCTGTTCTGAAAGGAAGGCAAACTTCTGTGCAGTGGTTTTTAAAACTAGATGTGCAGGTGCAGCCTGAAAGCACCCCCAGGCTGAGCCCACTCAACTGAGGGGTAAAATTTTTAGAATAGTAACAGTAGCTGGCAAGAAGAAAAATCCAGATGAGGTTAGCCTAAGAGCTTAGGGAAACCAATTTTCCGGATATTAGTTGCCATTTTCTTTGAACACAATATCTGAAGGGCTCCTCTAGGGATTCTCATCTTCATCTTAGTACAGTCTTCTTATCAGGCAAGACATCAAAAAGTCTTGAAAGTCCAGAGGATTCCCAAGTAATAGTTCACTACATTATCAGACCTCTCCATCTCTGCATCACTCACACTGATGCAAAGTTAATTGAATAATGAAAGCAATTCAAATTGCCCACAGCTTGTTCCTATCTCCACTTTCAATTTCCTCCCGATTGAGGCTGATTGAGGAATATCTCACCTGTCTCCTGGTGCCAAACTTTAGGCCAAGAAGGAATTTTCCCTGGAAGACATTGTCCAGGAGAGCTGCATTTCACTCTTCCCTCTGCAGTGTTCAAGTGCTGAGCTTTGCAAGACAGTGGGATGGATTTTTCCTCCAGCACTCCCAACCATAAGTGCTCTGCATTTCTCCTGCTCTCCTTTGTGTTGCGGAATTGCCCTTTCAGACATTTTTGATCTAAAGATTTTAAGGTAACTGAAGTGCTTTGTGAAAGAGGCAGCTCAAAATGAAGCTTTTTTCTCCCCTTTCCATGAGTTTAACTCAGAGAACAAGTCCATCAAAGTGACTTTAGGCTGCAAGCCCCTGCTCAGCAGAGCTGGCAAAACCCATTTTGGAAGCCAAAATTCACAAGTTCTGTGCTTTTCACCACTTGAATCACAGGGGAAGAAAAAAAAAATCATTCACCTACTGATGATCCAGGGACAGAAAAGCAGCTCTGCATGGTGGGTGTTTTCCAGAGCCAATGTCCCAAGCTCAGAGAAGTTGTAGTTAACCTATGTTTTCCCTGAAACTCTCGTAACATAGTTCAATAGTACAATTATCTCTGAGTGTGCTGTCATGAGTGATGGACTCAGTGATGTTTTTTGTTTATTTGCGGTATATTTATAAATTTTGAGCTCTTGTACAGTTTTAGGGCTAGACAGTCTTCATATGAAAAAGAAAAATTAGCTTCTCTGATTTTGGAGCTAAAGGTAGTGCGACATGCCATGCAGAAACACCTTCTGCATTTAACACCTCCTGTCATCTAGAAGTCCAGTTCTGGCAAAAATGCAATTGTCATTTTCAATTTAACAGTCAGCATTACAATAAAAATTACTTCCTAGCACATTCATTGAGTAAGAAACAACAAAATGTCACTCCAGAACTTGTGCACTTGTGTGTTTCTAATTAATTGTGACAGTGCTGGTTGGGCTTCAAAGGTGAAAATCTGTTTGGTTCTCAGAGCAAGGAAGTCTGGCAAAGACACTACAACTGAGGCCACGATCAGGTACTGGCAATTCCACTGGACACATAGATCTAGGCTGGTTTATCTGGGGCCTGGGTAGAGAAACAGAGCCCTCAGGTGCTTTTGAGGGCACAGATGGCAATGGAACATCTCAGAACAGAGGGATGATTAGAGATAAAAGGTGATATGCAGAAGCAAAGCCATTCTGATAAAAGCTACGGGGTGGGGGGGTGGAAAGCTGACCTGAGCAATTTGCATTCCAAACAGTATGACTTTAAGAGATGAAAACCACATCTCACTTCCCAAAACTCTTGACGAAAAGAAAACAAACGTGGTGAAAAAAATGCAGGGGGAATTTTGACACGGCATCATTCTTATCAAAGCCCGGTACATAGATAAGACTGCTTTGGTCTTTCACAATAGCTGAATTACAGTCTTTCCCCATAAACCCTCAGAAACATGGTTTCTTGCCAGTGACAAGTCTCATCCCTATTTGTACCTTTTTGACCCTGTTTTCCATGCCCTCACAATGGTGTTTCACTGGGAAAATACTCCATAGGCTGCTAAAGAACAGTGTCTCCTCAAAGCACCAACCATAATCCTCAAGACATTTTTCCCATTTCCTCCACACCAAAACTTCAGTCCATTTATCTCTTCTTGTTTAACAAAACACAATCAACCAAAGCTCCCTCTCCGTGGGTGATGGTTTGGGAATCTGATTTCCATTTCAATAGTTCTGAACTTACACCATGCCAAAAGGGAGAGTTTCAATCCTCTACTCAGCCCTTCAACAGGTACACATTTCTTGTGGGACAGAGGGAAATGAAGGATTAAAAGGTCTATTAGCACATCTTGTTCAGCACCACAGGATGTGGTGTGTAGCTCTTCCTCACCCAGGAGGGACCAGAGAAATCAATTACTATGAAACAGTCTGTATTTCATAAGTGTTTTCTCCTATGATGACACCGTGGACAGTCCAGGCTGTAGGAACAAGTCTTGACAGCAGAGTTCTGCAGTGCCTGAAGAGCTGGAAATACTTTCTCAACACCAGACAGCTCCAATGCCTTCCCTGCATTAGAAATCCAACCTTAGGTAAACTAGGGATAATTTTAGGATCTTGTTTATAACCAGGACAGGGATATGTTACTTTAAATTTGACTTAGGCAGAATAATGACAGTAATAATATAGACAATATGTAAGATCTCTGAAGGAAGAAATTGCTAGACAAAGTGAAAGAAAAAAGCAAACTAAGAGCAGGAACATATTCCAGTTTTACAATAATTAAGTCACTCAACACCCATTATCTGGGTAAGTGAATTCACAAGGGATCACAAGAACATTTTCTTCAGCTTTGATTCCAGTTGTTCACATCTCCCCAGTTTCAGATGTTCAGTTTGATCCAGCCCTGAATTTCAAGCAACACAACAGCACTCTTCTGTTACTGCGTGGAATTTTTTTTTTCTGTAACAAAAAGATTCTTCAGCCCTGATTTGTCTCCAGAATAGCTAGAAAAGCTTCAAAGGAACCCTGTTTGAATTATTACTTTGACAAGGATGTAGTTGTAGGTTCTATGTGTAGAATACTTGTAGGACCTATGTAGAACACCCAATAAAGCTCCTCTGGGCTATAGTTGGGCTGCTGGGTCACCAAAATCCTCCATTTGGGAAGCAACAAGAGGAGGAGCTCCCAGGGACAACAGTTCAGTGACAAATAGGGATTTCCAAAACATCACAGACATCTCCCAGCCATCCCCAGAGCACCCCTTATACTCCACCCTCTGAAGTACATAGCACGCGTAGGAGGATTTTGCTATGAATCTCTGAAGGCTGGCAAGAGCTTGCAACCTTTCAATATCTGCAATCATAGGTGAGTTTAGGAGCCTATCAGAAAAGAGGAGGGAAAAGGTTTTATGTGCCACTAACTTGAGACAAGCTCGGCAAGGAAAAAGAGGGGAGCAGGAGGGATCAGCACAACCTGGTGCTAAATCATAAATACACACCATAGGTTTCTTGCACTGCAAGCCCCATGCAGAGCCCTCTGGGAGGGCCAGTCTGCTCTCTACAGTTCTCTCCATCCCCCTGAGACAACAACAGCCAGCAGGAGCTGCCACACTCAGCTAAATGCCTCCACATTTCCCAGCCCTTTGGGAGGAAACCGACTGCTGTGTCTGAACACCAATGAGTGGGGCAGTGCCTCTCCAAGGAAACCTCTGCTCCCTCCCTTGAGACCTGCCCTAGGGCAGGAGGTGTCGATTTGCTCAGCTGGGCCTGGCCTCCCACGGGACAAGGCTGCAGCAATTCTGTTTACACATTTTACAGCCTTATCAGTGAGGAGGCTTCACCATCACAGGTGGGATCTTGTCATGGCACATCCCCTCCTCAGGGGCTGCTCCCCACCCTGTCCCTCCTTTACTCTCCCTCCTTTCTCAGTATTTCCTCCCCTCCCTTCTCACAATACTTAGTTATCTAACCAGAGCATTTTTCTTCCCTTAGTCTGGTTCTTACACTCGGAGGAGCCATTTCCCCCTGTCTGTTGATGATTGTTATTATTTCTGCTCTGTAACTGCATCTATCATGATCTTTTCTTGCAAGGTGTGAACAGTCACAAGTTCCTCTTATTTTTCAGGGAACCTGTTTAGCAAGGATTCTGCAAAACAGTGGTTTCTCTTCTTGTCCTGGAAGGTTGCAAGCATCACAGTAAAGGGCAGCTTGCTGATTGTAGCAGAAAACACTAGAACTATTAGCAGCTTAAAAAGAAAACAAGAAATAAACCCCCAAATCTCCAAACTTCCTTTCCTGAGCCTGGACAGAAGCTCCTGCCTGGCCAGCCTGCTGAGTTGAGAAACACATCACATCCCACAGCTGGAATGCTAATTAATTTTGCAACTAATGAGCTGGTGATAACACATTTACCACACCAGCGATGTGAAGGAAGGCACAGCTTTGATACACAGTGTCACCTTCCCCAGTGGGCAGACAGGATATCCCCAAGGCCACATGCCCTTGTTGTGCTGTGCTGGTAGTTGAGGAAGTGTTTCACACCAAGATGAGTCTTTCCAAAGAATCAGCTCTCCATAGAGACCTCTCAAGGGTCAGGGATCAGGAAGGGCTGGCAGTTCCCTACAGGATGAGGAGTTGAGGATAACTCAGCCAGCAGGGCAGGGCTCCCCTATCCCAGAGCACATAAGTGAGACCAGCAGCCAAGTCTGGGGATGGCAGCCAGGGCCAAGTCAGAGCCCAGATCATTTGTGGTGATAGAGCAGATCAAGGCAGGAGCTCAAAGTGCAGGTCAGTCAGCTCCAGTAACAGTAACCACAGTCAGACACAGTCTAGTGGTCATGGTCCCGGTCTGATGCCAAACTGGGAGGTCCGTCCATGGCTCAGGGTCCCAATGTGAGGCCCTGTATGGAGTGGTACAGCTACACCACAGCTCAGGAAGCAATGCAAAGTCATGGACTGAGTTTAAATTAAGCCCCTGAGCCCATAGGCAGGGCAGTGGGTGGAGGCCCATGGCAGGCTCCTCAGGCTAATTACATTCTGGGCCCTGACACTTTATCTCCACAGCCCTGGCCCGTATCATGGCTGGACACTAACAGAGATGCCTGCACATCCATGACATCTCAGCACTTGTGTTCATACCAGGTAGCCCAGAGCTTACAGATGGATTTTGCCACTGTCCCATCTAAGTGCAAACTCCATAGCATCCACAATAGGCATAAATGTCCCTTGACCTCCTCCCTCAGAAGTAAGAGGGATGATATTCCATGTTACAGAGAAGCCTGTGTCTGAGGCATCTCAAGAAGGTGAAACAATAACCAGGAACTGCTTTTCCTCCCCACATGCTGATGTGCCTTGGGGCAGGGAAAAGCAGCTGCAGGAGCAGCAGGGCACCTCCCAGCCCATCAGTACAGCAGCATGGAGGTAAAGACAAACAGAGATGCAGGAAGTGATTATGCCTTCCGAAGCTGAGTAAGCAGTTGGTGATTTGAGCTGGTGCTAAGCATGGGGCTTTCATTACAGACAAACAACCTAAACCCTAACAACACAACGGTAGCAGTTGCTGATACCAGAGAAGAAAGTTAAACAACCTCCCCCAATGGATACTGCAAAAGTGGAACATGTGGGATAAGAGTGACAGTAGCATTAGAGGCTGGAAATTGGCCAAGACACAACTGGCACACACACACACAGACACCCTCATCATTCAAGAGGAGAAGTTTAGTGTTCCAGGACCACCATGGAATGCTGCCTTCTGGGTGACATTTAACTCAGTCTTCAGACACCAGACAAGACCATACTCTGCAATAACTGGAGATGTCCAATAAGCCAAACCAGAAAAAGCTTTCCATTCTGATACTGAGCTGTATCCTTGCCATGGTACTCTCTGACCCTGGGTCAGAACATACAAGCCTACAGTCAGAAAGATTTAATAAAAAGCATGCAACAGTCAGAGATTCTGCTGCCAGGGGAGGAGGGGAAGAGAGAGCAAGGAAGGAAAAATACATCAAATGGCTTATAAAGAAAGAAGCATCTGCACTTCTCAGCAGCGGATACAGTCTTCTAAGCCATCCCACTTGGGGGAGCAAAAGATAAACAGATTATGGGGCCAATATAAGGGCTGTGCAGCTGCACAAGTCTCTTAGAAGGTCCCTTTTGTATTGCCTTGGCTTGTTCTTCAAGCTCAGAGGGAAGGTTAAGTTGAAGTCACCTGCTCTCTGATTCCCTGTGTACGCACTTGAGCCGTCACAAAGGGAGAGGCAGGTTCTGCCAAGGACAAGATTTATGCACCTAGTCCTTTTGAAGTGAAAAATAAAGGAAAAAGTCCTGAAGTTCTGCTTTCAGAAAAGCAGCTCTGGGAATATGCATTTCCCCAACACAAGTTCCATGTAGACATGACATTTAACAGTCCTCAAAAATCCCTCTGAGGAGTTGTCAGACTTGCTCATAGCAATATGTGGGAAGTAGAGAGTCTGGCTTCCCCTTCTGAGGAAACCAACAGCCAGCACTTGCTCCTTTGGGCTGGTTGTGCTTAGGAGCAAATGAGACAGAGACGTTCCCACACCTTCCAACACAGAGCTTCTTTTTTATCACTAGCTCCTACCCCGTCCCAGTATAGCTCTTACCCAACTTTCTCAATCCACCTATCCACTTACAGGCAGCTGGAATTTTTCAAATAAATACAGCTTGCCAAAGATTATGCTTCCAAAGTCCCACTGTAGTGTCTCCCCCTAGACCTCCCCTTTGCCTTCTGGCCCCTCTTGTGCCTTACTCTTCCCCAGAAGTCCTCATTCCTCAGGGGATATTTCTCTGAGCAAGCAGAGACCTTCCCATTTACTGCTTATATGGTCAGGGAGGGCATTAAAGAAATAACCACTGAGACTGCAGATACTTTAGGAATAGCCTGGAAACAATTTCTAAGGAGATCAGTCATCCTTGGGATGTTCTAGAAAGCTCTAGTTGTGCTGATGCTTCTTTTGCAGGACTAAAAGAATTAAAAATATTGTCTCCAGGCTTAAGTGTCTCAGAACTCCTACATCAACCATATGAGTCCACAGCAAGGATCCACCTACCACCACAACATAAACATAAACTATGGATTCTGTGACACCTAGGAAAGAAGAAGAATAGGTCAAAAGGACATGGTACTTCCCTTCTCAAACACAAATTATTTACTTAACCTTCAACCATTTTCAGCTGAAGAGAGTTTTTTCAGCCTTAGAGGGTTTGTCTATTCAGTGATCCCTAGCAATCTTGGTTTCAGACACTATTGTCTTCCTTTGAATACAAGAATACAGCTTGCACCCACAACACCCTCTGATGAGAAGTTCTCCACGTCTCCTACCTGGTACATTCAGAACCAGCTCCCACCATTTGTTTGAAATCTGCCCATATTTGTTGGCCTCCAATTCTTGCATGGGAAAAGGTAAGAATAGGCAGTCCCTATCCATTTGCTTCATGCATCTCCAGATTTTGTTTGTCTCTGTTACATTCCCCCTCAAATCATCCCTTTTCCAGGCTGAAGTATCCTAGAGTGCTTTATTGCTTCTTTTTTGGGACATTCCATGTCTGGACTCAGGTCACCCACAGCAGATGGGATAGGGTATGGTGCTTTCCCACTTTTGGACTACACTTTTCTTCAGAAGTGAATTTGACTTGTGCTTTCAGAAGGCTTTTACAGAAAAGAAAGAAAACATGGACATACATTCCTTTTTTATACTCACTTTTCCTCCATTTGAAATCAAAAGCAATACTTTAAAAGCCAAAGAATTTCTCTTCTAAAAGTACAGAAATCCCCTTCGCAGAAGAGCCAAACAAAAGATCATGACTCAGACATGGGGCTTTAACTTCCTCATCCTGTAATCCAAACCTTTGACCTCCAACATTCTCTGTTTCTCCGAGGGCATCATAGGTCTGCCTGATCTCCAACCTGTTGGATTGATCTCGGAGATCCATAGCACTTCTCAAATACATTTTAGTCAACTCAACACTACTCAGAAGCAGCACCTTGCAATCTGAAAGTTTGACCTTGCAATTGTGGCTTTCTTTTACACATAAGATATTTGAGAGAGTAGGAAGGGCAGCATAATGAGAAGGTGCTGTGTTTATAGAATACAGCCATCAAAACCTCTCCAGCTGTCCATGGACTTCAGGGACCCCTCCTCTCCAGGGCAGGCCAGAGGGATTTCCCGGCTAATATCAGGTAAGGAAAGATTTCTGCTGAATAGCTGCACATTGAGATGTATTTTATAACCCCCCTGGTTAGCCCAGAGGAATTCACTGGCTGTCGAGAGGATCAACACGTCCACAGTGCTGGGGTGCTTTGGTATTAAGTTACAGCTTTGGGATCCCCCTTAAGTTCAGCCAGTCAAAGGAAATAGTTGCAGGTTGTTTTATTTACTGAGCACCAAACAGGTAATAGGATTATAGACATATGAAATTAAAATTTTAAAAACTTAAGGTGTCTCACCTTTTTTTAAGGATTCAGCAAACAAAATCACGATTACATTAATACAGTCCTTCATAGTAAGGTTGTTTTTGTGGTACAGGGTATTTCAAGATGTCCAGACTTCATTTCACAGCCCATGGGCATTCCAGGATCACAAAGATTTAAAACCACTGATTTCTCAAATCTCAGGTCAAATCAAGAAAGAGCTTTGGACCTTCCAGTCACTAGATCAGTCTGCTTTACATCCTTCAGAAACATCCATGCCCCTTGAAGTTCTCCCAGGCCCAGACTGTGGATACAGCAAGGTTCCTGCTGCCCAGGGCCTCAGCTGAGCTCAGGGTTAATCTCTGACCATGACCATTCTCTCCAACCTGGTAGAACAGCTCCCCATGGGTGCTCTTGCTTCCAGCAAGAGTCAGATGATTCCCCAGCTCTTACATTCCCAGACTGATCTGGAGACAAATTCACACAGCCAAGGCTGAAAGTCAATGAGGAAGCTCTCCAGATGAAAGCCTGTGCAGCCAAAAATCACATTATGCTTTATAATGGCTTTGGGAACTTTATTAAAAACAACATAAGCAAACAAAAGGAGCAGCAGTGGAAGGAGAAGTTTCTGGCCATACTGCCACCAGAAGAAATGCTCAGCAAGCCTTGACCTCAGCGTGAAGCCTTTTCAAAGACCAATTCCTGCTTCACATTGGGCATAAACCACCACTCCACATTACGCAGAGGTGGCAAGGCATTTAACCTGTTGTAATCTTGACTGCCATCCACCAGCTCAGAGCAATGTTTTAGGAAAGTAGCATTAAGGAGAAGGAAATACGGATTGCTGCAGAATAGCAATATTTACACTAAAGAATACTGAGCGCCCTTAAAATTACAATTTTTACATTTTTAGATATAAAGAAGGCAGCAGGAATAATCATATTGGTCTCCTGCATAAAAATGTTCTTCAACTTCATCTGATGTCCCAAATTTCTTCTGGCTGAGATAACAAGACATGGATTCTTCAGAGGCTTCAAGAGACAGAACCACCACTGTATCCCTTGGTAATTGGTGCCAGTAATTATTTAATTGTTGCTATTTAGTCACTGTTAAAACCATGTACCTTCTTTTTCTAGCTTATATTTATCTAAGTTGAATTTCTAGCTGCTGGATCACATTATGCTTTCATCTGTTTTTCATCCACGCACAGGCATTGTTTCACCCAATGAAATTCACCCCTGCATTTTAGGCTGACACAGGAAATGACATTCAACAGTTTTGGTCAGGAAGGAAAGGATCCTGCATCCTGCTGCATGTGAAAGGCTGCCACTGAATTCAGACAACCAAGTTGAAAAGTGACATCTGCTCTGTAGTTAAGGCTTGCTTAGAGCAATAAGGACAAGCATCATCCCCCAGATGTTTCTGGAGCTTTCTGAAGGGGTGGCCTGAAGCAGCCAGTCAGCAAGGCTGGCAGTAGTTGACTACTTTTAGCATTGCTGTTGAGTTACTGCCACCATCAACTAAAGTTATGAGTATATGGGAATCCAATAAAAGACAGCAAGTGCCATCAAAGTTGCAGAGAAAGTTTTGTAACCATTCCCCAAGGGGAGACATATGGGCGGGGGTGAGGGCATGCACCCCTCAGCAGCTCTGCAGGATGTGGCTGTGCTGCCATCCACAACCCTGACCCTGCTGCTGTTACTGCTGTGCTTGAGAAACAATGGCAGATTCACCCCTTACCTCAGAATCTGGGTCAAGCTTGAATAGCGGCTGACTCCTCCAGCTGAAAGGTCTCCTGTCCCGTGACACAGGCTTTCTAGAGGCTAATGCAGGGCACAGCACAATCAGCTGCAACCAAACTGTAAATGGAGAATTTTGAGAATGTAAGTTAGAGTCCCATGGGTCTGGCAAGGGCCTAGAGAGGGAGAAAAGGAGACCTCAGCTCTCTCTATGAGCTGTGGTACTACCATCCATCTCCAGGATAGTGATGCTGTTCACAATCACAGTGGGAAAACATATTTGTTACAGCAACACTCAGAACAGTCTGGTCCCCCCCCGCCCAGTAATGACACAATGAAGGAAGCAGCTGGTGCAGCCAAGCAGCACCAACTGGCATTATCTTAACACTCTGGGCTGTAAATTGTGTCAGAGCTGTTTTCTGTGCTGTTCAGTCATTCTCTTCATGAGGGCATGAGCGTGTGGGGCAAGGGAGCACAGATAACCCTGGCCAGGACCTGCCCAGAAGGTCCCTGCAGCTCCATACCAGATCACTGAAGCAGCAGCTCTACAGCAGATCCTTGGACACCAGCAATGGATTGCTACAGTCTTAGAAAAATAGCTGCCAGGCTTTGCTCTCCCAGTCACAGCCCTGACACAAGCCACGTGGGCAAGATGAGTCTTGGCAAAGAAGGCATGTCTGAGAGTCGAGATTAGGAATTTCCCCACTCCGGGCCAGTGGAGAAACAAAAGGCAAAGGGGAACCAGCCCACTACATTTAACTGCATGGTTAGACTAAAAATACCTATTTTCCTTATGTCTGTTGTCAAGATGTGGAGGATTTTTTCCATAAAAGAACTGACAGTGAAATATGCATGTGAGACATAGGGAGCAAGTCACTCTTTTTCTCTGTGCCGACTAGTCTCTCGCAAATGACATTTTGTATTTTTAATTCCAGGTACTTCTTAGAGTAAGAGAGGTTCCAGACAAGACTGATGCTTGGACAGCTGGGACTCTCCCCCACAGCCCAGAGAGCCAAGACAAAGCCAGTCCTCCAGGTAGACTGTTTGCCTAGGAAAATTCCTGCTTTCCCTTGTGCCTGAGGCATGTGCATACACACATCCCAGATCCAGCTGCAAAGCAAACCTGCTCTAGTTTGGAGTTAGCAGGCACAGGAAAAAGGCTGAAACCTGACTCCAAACCTCCAGTATTGATTGGCCTCAATTCCCCTTTCCATGCCTTGAGACTTTCTCTCCCCCCTCTCCCACATGCACCCCTTCAGTCACTGGATCACCAAGCTGAATTCACCAACTAAGCACCCCATGTTTCCCAGCCTAGCAGGACGGAAAACCTGTCTGACAGCTGAAGTTCCTGCAAGAAGCATGATGAGGTGCTAAGAAAATAACTGTGCTTACAAATTCTTCGGGCTGAAACAGCTGCTTTTGTAGCTGGATGGGTTTTTGGCTGGCAGTCAGCTCTCCTTACAAGACATCTCTACAAGACACTCCATTTACTTCCTGTTCCCTAGCAAGTCCCTGCAGGAAAGCAAAGAAACTGGGATTAAACATATATGACAGAGCCCAGCCAAGACACACAATCTGAATTCCCAGACAAAGTGCAAGACAAATATAAGCTTCACAGAGGAACAAACGTAATATGGGCTTAAGTCTTGCATGAGCCCTCTGTAAATGTGATCTAACAGCCGGCTGCACCTTCCAGCCTGGCAGATTCCATAAATGCAAGGTCTGTGACACATCAGAACTGACAATGAGAGACACCAGGAATCAGGGATTTAGAAAGAGACTTTAGGGATTCACCACAAACTTGAAGGACATAGAACCCCTACACTCAAATGGTGGCTGGTGCGCTGACATAAATGAATGGGTTCTCTGAGTCTCAATCCAGTTCTGCACAATTGGAGTTGTATGGCTCCAGGTTTTTGATTGGGAAGGGAAAAATTAGAAACAAAAAACTTGTCTGAACTCTCCTCTCCCTGTCTGTCTGGGACAGGCACCCGGTGGCCTCTAACACCATAAGAGCACCTGATGTCTGAGTGACATTATCAGTGTACCTCCAGCTGTACTACAGACTAGTCAACAACAGATTAAAGAAGGAACAAAGGAGTGAAGGAACACTGCCCAGCCACAGCCAATCTTATATTCTTAGTTTTCCTAAAATAGCTCTCTGGCTTCCCAGCACAATACTCAAAAAACTAAATTTCCTTCGTAAGATTAACAAATCCAAAGGCTGCCTTCCATCCATGAAGGATTTAACATCATACCTACTAGCAAAACCCTCAAGTGTGAAAGCTTCGAGTATTTAATTTGAATGTGGCTCTTCACAGGTTTCTCCTCTGCTCAGGAGGAGCCTGAGACTTGAGGTACCGAGCAGACACACCGTGTCCCACTCCCCACAGGGAAATCCCACTGAATCTGGCAGCATTGTCAGCCCAGCAGGAAGCATAAATCTCACAGGAAAGGCTATTCTAGTGATGTTTCCAGGACGGTTTTCCAGATCAGAGACATTTTGGGATCAAAGCCAAGGCAGAGCTGGCCAGCACCTCCAAGATGGCTAAGTGGAAAATCTCCACAGTGGTAGAAAGAATAGAGGGTAGACACTTTTTCTGAAGTTTCAGTTACTCATGAAAGCAATGGGAAGTTTTTCTCTCTGCCTAAAATGTTACATTCATTTTGGCAGCGAAGAAAAAGAATCCTCTCCCCATCATACAGGCATATTTCTCTACTCCTGAAGTGAAAGAGTTTACAAAAATTGAAAAGGAAAAAAAAATTCTGCCACCAGAGTAATGATTTTTAACAAGTATTTTTGGTATTCACCATGAATAAGGAATATCAAAGCAATCAAGTCTGCTTGATACTGTTGACACCTTTTCAGGAAGCAACCATCAGTGCCACATGGACATTTTCTGTCATGCTGGCAGGGGTGCAGTGAGCTGCAGACAACAGCTCAACAAACTCCATTCAAGGGCTTTGCTGAGCTGGGGTCTAAGCGAGGAACTGCTAAGGGAAGCCTAGAGCCAGAGCACTTCCCATGAGACAGTGAATCAAGACCTTCCCCCTCCTGTGAGTCAGTGTCACAGGAGGCAAATTGCAGAGGCTTCTGGCTGGCTGGAGCTGCAGCCATGGCACTACAGCAGACTGGCCCCTCCAGATGCATGGAGACAGGACAGAAGCAGGACAGGAGACCTGCTGGGGAGGGCCCTTGTTGCAGCTGCTTCTGTTCCAAAGCCTGGCTAGCATCAGTCATGCTGAGAAGATATCAAAGGGGTAGCAGGCACCTCTGGCCTGTGCTTCATGCACAGAAGTGGAAGAGTGGAAGAGAATAAGAAAGAACAGCTCAGGAGACTCAGAGGAAAGTAAAAGGGATGGGAAACCCATGGGTCACAAAGGACACATGCAAAGTGCACAAAAACCATGCAATTACCTGCTGCAGAAATGACAGCAGGATCATCTCATTTCACAGTTGCCTTGAGAAAAAGCAGCCTTTCTGCCACTCCATCCTGCTTCAGAGGCTTTCTTGGCCTCCTGATTGATCCTCTCCACCCAGCTCTCCTCTGTCTAGGAGCAGAGCAGGGACACTACTGAAGAGCAAAACAGCTCATGTGCATCTGAAAAGCCTAAATTCCTCTCTAGTCACCAAAACAGCCCAAAACCACCAAGAAATGGTGACTTCATGAGAGAAAACAAGAGCGGGGAGAAAGGAAGATGGTTTATAAAGCCAGCCAAATATTAGAAAGTAAAGTCATTGCATTCACATATAACACAAAGCCTCCAGTTCAGTGTGACCACATCAGAGCCTGTGAGGATTACTAACAGCCTCTGCATGGGTTTGCTGCCCACACCCATTCAGCAAAGGGTACTCACAGCTAAGAGAACACGTGTCTTCCTCTTGCTTACTTATTTGAAGCTCTTGTTTGGAAACTCAGACGCAGAAAACTAAGAGCAGCAATTTCCAAATACTTCTTAGGTAGTTATTCACACACTTGCAATATTCCATAAGCATTTGTCATTACTGATTATCTTAGCAAGCACTGTTTGCAAAGCAGAGGTGAAGAAATGGTGCAGGGACAAGCAGTTCCCATCCCGTCTTAAAGCAGGCCTCACTTTTGTGTAGTATGGCTGAAGCACATGGACAACCTCTTCCTAAAAAGTTCCAAGGACAGACACCACAAGCTCTCCTCTCATTGACAATCTACCTCTTGCTTCATAATCCTCAACTACTTAACAGAGCCTTTCCTCTCTAAAGTTTCATGTTGTATCAGATATAACAGCCTGCCTAAAAGAGGGAGATGTGGTGAAACATCAGAAAGAAAAAAAGCATGAGTGCAAGGAAACCCTGCAATTTCAATCCACCTCATGCAGTCAGCCTGAAGAGCAAGAGGCGAAACCCCAGCTCTGGTGAGAACCACAGGAGTCTGGCAAAAAATTTAAGAGCTGCTTAAGGTACTGTGCTGAGGAGGTGCTGCAATCTCCACCCCAGGACGGAGAGAGCACAAACTGAATTTAAAAATCCATGGAAAGTAAAATGGTGAAGGACTGTAAGTTTTCATCAGTTCCCACTACAGGGTCAGCTACTGTGAATAGCCCTCCAACACAGGAGACACTCCTCGTTTTCCTCTTTCACTCCAGGAGTTTCTCTCCAGCTGTGAGCTACTCACTTCTCATGTGCTTTCTCCTGAGTGTCTCAGCAGCAGCAAACAGTGCTGCATGGATCATGCTGGAAAGTGTGGTCTCCACTTCTTCTGCCACCAGGGAGACTCCTATAAATTGCAGAAATCAGGGATGCCAGGGTCCCACCAGCAAAGGGAAGAAGAGGGACCAGGACTGAGTAAACCAGAGTGACTAGTTTAATGCAACAGCTGCCCAAAGGGCTGGTCTCAATTCCACTGTTACTCTGTACCCTGCTGATGTTTCCAGCACTGGAGATGCCTACATGAGCCAAATTCAGTTCACTGAACTGACCAAAAATTAACAGTACAAGAAACCACTGCAGCAATGATGGGCTCAGTCACCTTGCCTGCCTGCATCCATTCAGTGCATGTAAGACTATTGCAATGAGTGCCCAAAACAGGTATTTTGAGCTGGAGGAGCACTGTACATTTACTCTCTTGAGAAACTCATTTTGTCCATGCTGAACAGACTTTGTGTGGGCTGGGTTTACGTGCCACTGGTCCACCAAAAGGCCATGGGACAGTCAATAATTCTGTGCAGCTTTTCCCAACTTTCTCCTTATGTACTTTAACATTTTTTTTGTGATTTAGAACAGTCTCTTCCTTCCTGTGCATACCTCATACAAGAAGACCCCATTTCTGATGGAAGGGCTTTACACATCATGACAAACAGCAGCAGCAAAGCCCTGCCCTCCACTGAAAAGTCCATCTCTATATACAAGTGGTCACTCCGACCTCACTGCTGGGTGAAGATGTTTTCTTCCTCCCACAAGAGATAAGCAACAGGATCTGTGCAAGTCACACTCCCTGCAAGGCAAAGCAGCAGCAGGTAAGGCCAGTGGACACTCCTTACAAGGAAGTGGAACATTCCCTCACTTACGCACAGGAACATCCGTAATCATCCTAAAGGATGAGGGGAGAGATAGGACTGGGAGGCAGCACCAGGAGATTACACAGAAAACCAAGAAATATGTGGATTCATTGTATTTTTCAGGCTTGAGTTGCTAGAAAATATTTCTTTCTCTGGTCTTCAGCAGCGTGAAACATCCTTCAGATGACAGCAGCATTTCCAAAACCCTACAGCACTTGGGGAGGGCTGGCAAGTCCTGGCCGTTTCCAACCAGGCACCTCTGACTTCTCAGCTGCCACACTGCCTGTCCCATCTGACCACAAGAGAGCTGGGTAATTCATTTAGTTTTACAGAAAATTGTAAGTTCACAGGGAAACATATGAAACTCTGCAAATTCCCAAATAATTCTGGCAATAAAAAGTCTGAGGGTTGGAAACCCTCAACTATTTTGAAACAGCCATTTTAAACCACACTTGATGATTTCAGCTGACAAGGTTACTTGGAGATGATATACTGCTACTTGAACAAAGGTAAAATTTGAGGTGAAATCACTCAAAAGGACCTGCAAAGGCAACTGAAAGAAGTGACGGAAAGCCTCAGCAAACATCAGTCCCTGCTCCTACTAGTCCTCCCAAAAACTCACACTGAGAGACAGAAGTCACACCTCCTGGCTCTACTGTCCCTGGCCTCTGGATGAAAAACAAGGATACTGCTAGGTCTTCCTTACATTTCCAAGTTAAAATGACGAAGGCAGGCCAAGAAGCCCTGTCACAGCTGCCAGTCACCACAGTATTACACAGCCACAATGCCACAATTCCAAAGAGAGGCAAGCATCGAAGTTAAAAAAGGAGGCTGAATCAAACCTGCAATACTCCCAAAAGATATCCTGAAGCTTAATTATTTTTAATCTGGGGTGGATTGTGTCGTCCTGGAACTGAGTCAAATGAAAAGCAGACATTCAAAGCACTTTACTCTCCCCCTGCTGCCTCTCTGCTCTGTGTCAGTCATCACTTCTGAGTTTGTAAAAGCTTAGTGGGATTTGCACAGGGCCAGGCAAATCAGGCTTCTCCATTTACTGCTATACAACAAATGTATTCCGGTAACAGGCTGTTCTCCTGCCAATGCCTTCTGTTTTCCAACTCATTTCATTTTCTTTAGTGACTTTATTTCAGACAAGTGGATAACCAGAGCCTTGGGTTGGCTCCATATGTGGATTCTGCCTCTCAGCAGTGCCAGTTAGTTCTTTGCAGAAATCCTGCTCATGTAGGATGCAGGTACAAAACCTCTCCTCCCCATGCCACACCCAGTTTATTTGCTCCTGTTTCAGCTCCCTTTTCACCATTAGTCAGCCCACAAAGCACTGACTGCTTCTCTGCCTGAGGCTTTCCCCAGCTGCCTCCCTGCCTTTCCTGCCAGGCTCTTGCCAAGGAAACCTGTCCACACCTATGCAGGCTGGGGCAGTGCCTTTGTTTTGGGCAGTGACGTGTGCTTGGGGTGGAGGTCACCATTGTTTCAGCTCCCTGATTCCACAAAGGAGTGTTAATAATTTCTCACAACTGCAGTAAATGAAGAGTGGCAGCTACACCCAGTCCATAACATTAGACATCCTTGCTTTTCCTCTTACCTGCCAAAAAGAGGGGTTCTTTCTTACGCCATGGGAAGGTGCCTGAGGTTGCAATGTCATCGAGGCAGAAGCCACTAACTTTAATGCTTTCTCTCAAATATGTCAACCATATTGATGCATAACACAGGGTCACCCTGATCTGAGCCAGGCCTAAGAACTCCTGAGACTGTTTGGATCAGAAATCAGAGCTGGGGTCCCTCCCTCACGTACCATCGGGTCTCTCTTCACAAGGAAGGGATGCAGTGAATAATGCAGCTGCCATCTGTGGTGTTCAAACAAAGCAGTCACTGTGCTAACACAAAAGTACAGCTGTGCTGTGGAAGGCAGATGCACAATCACAAAAATTAAGTACCTTTCATTGAGCCCATAAAAGGTATTTCTTGCAGAGAAATTATACAAGAGTCAGTCAGAAGATCTCTAATTTGTCTCAAGAGGTACCCAACTTTTAAGGTGCTCTCTGACTTGAAGAGTGCAATTATACACCAACCTTTGGCTTCTTTGAGCATCATAGAAAGAAAACAGTAGGAAACATCTCCCATGCCCCTTCCCTGCCTTGTGTAGCATGAAGGTTATGTACAAGAACTAAAACATCAGAGCCAGAAGCCCTAATTTGCAGAAAATAATCTAATTTTTCATATTCTGTGCAACATTAAAACCATCCTCCCAAAACTCAACTGTGCCAAGGCTTGTGAGCTTAAAGTGAAATTATCCCCAACGGAAAAGTTTCACTGTCCCAGTAAAAAATGAGGAGCAGTGGAAAACAGAAACAAAATTACGCAAGTGGTGAAAAGTAAAAGGAGGTGGTTTAGACACATCCCATCTTGATATGCAATGTTTCAGTAATCAGGGTGAGGAAATGGGTTTTCCTTTTAAGCAAGGGTGGGCCAGATCCTTGGCTGGAATAAATCAGCGCTGCCCTGCTGAAATCAATGGATCATTTCTCATTCACAGCAGCTCAGGGTCTGGCACATGGTTTTCTTCTGACAGTATCACGGTAATGTAATTCTAAATTAAAATCATGTGGAGATGTTGTTTTGATAAAATGTTGTTAAACGCTAAATATACCAAATATGAACTGAACTAAAATGAACCCAATATGCAAAAGAGCAAAGGGTATGCCTCTTTGTTATAATATGGACTTGGAGGGTAGAAAGAATTACAGGAGAATTTGATGAAATCCCTTGAAGCATTCTCACTGACTAATTAGTCTGTACATTCTGGAAGGTTTCAGGGTTCAACACATTTCCTCACGCTCACTAAGAGCTCACTGTAATTCCTGCAGCCAAAAGCACCAAGGAAGCAGAGCACAGCTGGACCAGCTGGCAGACAGGTGACTGTAATGGTGATCCCCTCACTAGACCCCAACAGCCCAGAGGGTCCTGCTAGGCTTGCAGCTGGAGTCCTGCAGATGAGTCCTGCATAGCATCCCACTGCCAACTGAACTGCTGCAACCAGCTGAGAGAAACTAAAGGATATTCTTCAGCTGACATGGAAGCAGCACCCTGGGAGCCCCTTGAGCATCACAGCAACCAGACAGAGGAGACATTGCAATCACTTGTGCAACTCTGTCTCATTTAGTCACAAGGTGGATGTGAGCAGGACTATTGCAGCCACACCAAGTAGGGAGTGATGGATTTCTCACAGAGCACCGCGGGCACTCTCCTCCCAGCTGATGTTCTCCCTCCTAGATCTGTCCTCGTGGTCACGGCAGTGACATGAGACAGGGACGGCCTTGCCCTGTCTAGCCAAACCGCAATTCCCCCTGATCCCAAGCAACCAAGCTTCTCAGCCTCTGTCAGGGTCAGTCAGGAAGATGCTAATTCCCTGCTGCACAGGGTGGCAGCCTTTATTAGGTTTCAGGCCTGAGAAATCTCACCAGTGCACTGAGAACCACAGGGCTCCTTCCTAATTACACAGCAGAGCACCACATGATTCATGTCAGCAGCTCCCCAGCCCCCTCAGCTCCATCCCGGCTGGTGTGACACAACAAGGCCGAGTGGAAGTGATTAGCAGGTTGCAACCAGGGCCGCCCGCTCGGCAGCACCATTACCAAACACGGCGCCCCAGCAGCCGCAGCGGAGCCTGTTGAATCACTGCACCCCTGCATTGCAACATCGGAAGTGGCACTTTAAAACCAATCGCCTGGGCTGCCCTCTCATTTCCCAATGAAGCTGGAGGAAGGTGGAGAACTCAGGCTGAGCACATTATAGATGCATTTTCAAATTCCCAGGGGAGGTTCAAAAATTAGAACTAGCTCTAGGGCCCCTTTTGTTTTTGTTTTTCCCTTCCCTCCTCTTTCCTTTTGGTCTGATTAACTTTGGTGAATGGCTTGCACAATTTTATCAGGTTGGGCCTGATGAATCATTCATCTCCAGCAAGCAACAGTGAGAGATTGCAGGACAGACAGGGTCTGTGTTGCAGTAACCAAAAACAGCAAAAAACCCTACCCCCACCAAGAGACAGGGAATGAGGGCAGGAAAAAATGAGACAGTGGGCCAACAGCACTCATGGACAGCTTTCCGATGTCTGGTCTCAGACAACTAGCAGCACATTCATTTGTAAGCCTGCCAGACCTCCTAGGAAACCTAAAAGGCTGCTGTTATTTATAAAGCTAGATGTAGTTATTCTGCCTGTGTGCAAGACTAGCTCATTGTATTTATAGGTACCTGTCCCATTCACCTACTTCTGGACCCTCATTCCCGTAAATCCACGAGGCTGGCAGGATCTGCCTTCAAACACCGAGATACCTCTCCTGTCCAGGCAGGGCCGTTTGGAAGTGTCTGTCACCACTGCAGGGCTCAGCAGCATGTAGAAGTAAATATATACCTGAAAACCCCACATTTCTGTCAACATACAGGAAGACAGATTCAAGAATTTGTCTTCCAAGTGGAGAGGACCAGATTTTACATTTCATTTGTAAAAAGCTCCCAGTAAATCTTAACAACAAAAGTTTGATTTAATGATGGTTTAAAACTGTCAGCTGGCTTCAGTAGAGAAGATATACAAGCCAGTCCCATCAATTCTGGCAGCCTGGAATCCCAGTCCCCCTTAAATAAAATCAGCCATCCTAAATTTTATGCCTGAACCTCAGACAATCTTCCCATAAATCCAACTTGGAGCTCATCTGGTCAGGCATGAAGAGCTTTGCAAACAGTGAAGCTGGGGCTGTGGGCAAGCAAAGGCAGCTCCCTACAAGTTGCACTGGGGACAGGAAAAGCAAGAGTTCTGGCCTTTCTAGTTTGTGGACGTTCACAACAAACACAAGAGAACTTTTCTATTTTGAAGGTGAAAGACTTACATGTCAACAAAAAAAAGTAAAAATGGCAAAGACAGCCGTATGTCACATCTTACTGTTGAGACCAGCTGGGCTCACTCCTGCCAACCAGAAGCCGTGCCCAAATGTAGATACAGAAACTGAGGCAAAATGCTACTTCCAGTTGCCCATACATTCAGAAACTTTCAAGAAGAGCCAGGTTCTACCAGTCCCAATCCCAAATTTCTTAGGTGCTTCAATCTGTGCCATCATTTTGGGCCAGCAGTTGCTAAATCAGATCTAAACCCCCATGCAGTCATTATTAATACAACCAGTACAACCTTGTGCTCAAGCAGGCACACAACCATGGCAAGAAGCATTTTTGCCCTCTGCAAGCCTCAACAGTGGGCAGGTCTTGAGAGGGGTCTCAAAGAGTCTCCTCAGAGAAAGGAACACAATCCAAAGGCAGATACCATTTTCCCTGCTTAATCTCTTGGAATAATTCCCTCTCTCTCAGACATGAATTAAAAGTCATCCAGAGAAAAATATCTACCCTGTGTACTTAATTTTAGGGACTGATTACATAACATTTGATGTGGCATAAATTCAAACTCTTAAAAAACCCTCAAAAGACAAGAATCAAGGAAAAATAAAGGTGTTCCCTCAGCTTAGAGCATACCCATATCCCACATATCTATCCAAGAGAGCCAACAGTCCAAAGCTGAGAGGGGAAGAGGCTGAGATCTGTCGGTAGAAATGTTCACACCTTAGTTCCAATGTCTGACTCACTGCCGGAGTGAGCAGGTGTCTCTCTGCAAGAGGTAGCCACAAACATTTAATCCCAAGTTTATATTTCTCTATTAAAGTTGTTATCTACATAATGCAGCATTTACTAATAATCATCTCAAAAGATTCCAAACCAATTCCCCCAGGAACCTAAACAATACAGCTTTGGGTGTGAGAGACGAAGCAAAGCTGACTCAAGCTGCTTCCAGTGGCTAAGCTGAGTGAAATAGAATAAATACAGTCAAACCTTATTTTCCCCTTGCTGCTGCACACAATATTTGCAAGCAATTACACTGGCTGCAGCAGTTTAACACACAGGAGAATATCAAGATACTTTGTACATTATTTACACATCTAGTTATGAAATTCAGGTCATAAACTGAAAACAAAACTAGATTTTTAAAACTATTTTGTGCTTTAAGATGCCCATTGCAGAGACAAATGGAAACAAATAAATACATTTGAGTTCTTTCCTCTGTGAACTTCCATCTCAGATGATCATTTGTACCTCTCTAGGATTAACAGCAGCTCATAGTTCCCTCCTCTATGATCATCATAGATTTTACTTCATCGCTTCTACCTTATAATCCATAATCACAGATGATTTATAGCATGTTCTTTAAAAACCCTCCAGTCTCACTGTAAGGCAGTGAGGAATCCATGTTCTCTGCTAGGTTAAGGCCACAGTCAGCTGACTTCAGAGGAATGAAATGCCACCAAGTGTCCAGGGAGTATGGAAAGACAACAGTCCCTCTGGGAAAGGATGAAGAAAAGAAATCCATACAGAGTGTATTTTGTTAGATAAACCTGACCATATCCCAGGTGCCTTAGAGGATACCTGAGGACCTCTCTAGCAAAAGACATGTAGGACTCAGCTGACTGGTAACTACATGGGTACTGTGCACTCAGCCCAGAGCTCAGATTTCATTGAGGCAAATTAGAGACCTACAGCCATCACTACCTGAAAGTTGACCAGTAACCATGGTTCAGCTCCTAGAAAACAGCCATACCTGCCCCAGCTCAGCAGCAAATCAAACCTGGAAGCTAAGCAGCTCCTCCATCTAAGAGCTCCTTCCTCCTCAATAGGAACACACACAATCTACAATGAGGTGTGGAAGCTTCCCTGGGTCTGTATCTGGGGGACACAGGATCCTTTGGACCTCTAGTTTGCCCTGGCCTTCTGCTCCCATGCTTTTAGGGAGCTGGGGACTGGGCTACAGCAAACACCAGCCATAGAGTGCCTCTGCAGGTCACCATCTCAAGATCTCTGGTGTGGCAAAAGGCAGCTCCCTGTCTGCAAAGCAAGCACAGATTTTATGAGAATCCTCTTTCAGGGAGAAAGTATCTTTTCCCCCCACTACCACCATCCTTGAAGCAGCATTAAACAGCCTCTGGAGTCTGCTAATGGTGTAGCAGAGTTGGCTTTGCAGGAGGACTTTTAACATCATCACCAGAACACCTTATTTTTCAGTTCTGAAGTGTTATAGGAAGAGACACCTCCAAAAAAAAAAAAAAAAGGGAAAAAGAAAAGGAAAAGGAAAAGGAAAAGGAAAAGGAAAAGGAAAAGGAAAAGGAAAAGGAAAAGGAAAAGGAAAAGGAAAAGGAAAAGGAAAAGGAAAAGGAAAAGGAAAAGGAAAAGGAAAAGGAAAAGGAAAGAATGTTTACTGCCAAAGTAAAACTAAGACAACAGAAACAAACACTTTCATTTCTGGAGTCTGGGGAAGAGACAAAAGAGTTTCTCTCTCAGGGTCTCAGCAACAGAGATGAGCAATGGATGACAGAGTAGCTCTCCAAGCCATTTGAGGAACATCCCACAGAGTCTGAAAGCAGCATTTACAATGCTGTTTTGCAACTGGGAGCAGAATCACAGTATGATCCAGTAATCAAGGAAAGGAGTCAGATTCACAGAATATTTTTTAACCCATAATAAATTATAGTTTCCTAAACTTTATTGAGGTCACAAAGTCAGAACAAAATTTGATAAAAAATACAATTATTGTGCACAGAAAATCTTGAAAAATGTCACTAAATACTCAGGGGAAAAGCAGTGAGTGCCTTTTTAATGAAAACCAAGCCTGTGGATTGCTGCTTTCTGAAAGCAGTTTGGTAAATGGTTTTGTTTTCCAATAAGCAAAACAAATACTGGAATGGGCCCATAGTCCTTTCTCTTCTCTTGCTCCAAACCTCCCCATTTTTCAAAGTGGAATAAAGGATGTCTCTCCTCCAATTTTAAAACCAGTAAATTGTTTCCAAATGTACTGTGAGCCAGAAGAGAGACAGGCAGTAAAGGAAGGTTGGGAGGCCCTGATATATCCTGGGGATTGCAATGAATGGACAACAAAAAGCAAAAGCAAAACCTGCTCCTGACAAACTAGATTGGGAAAGTGCCTGGAGATGCGGCTTATCATGCCCCAACTTGAAACTCCCCAGGCAAAGCACACACCCACGTCTCTACATGAAAGCAATGAGATGGGAAGGAAGCACAGTTAGGGTTTGGTGCTGCTCAAACCCCATGCAATTACAGGCAAGAGTAAACACCTTATTCAAGGATGAGCAATCATCCCTCAAGGGAAGACCCTGGAGCTTCCAGCCCTCCCAGGAAGGTCACAAATGGGTACAGGAAACAAGCGGAGACTTGCACAAAGGGAATGAGCTAAACCTCACTGCCTGTGAGTGAGGACCTGAGCAGACAGGTCCATGTGCTCCAGCACTGGGCACAGATTTCAGAACAAGCAAGTGGGAAGCTGTGGCATCACTGAACCTTTTCTTTCTGAAGCTCCAAGATTATTATTTAATCCTTCTTCCTAATACAGCAACTGCCATAAAAACTCCAATTTGGCAAGAGCACCTAAATGAATGCTCCTGACAAGAGTATTTCCTCCGTGGCAGAATAGTTGGCAGCATGAAGTTGGGAGCAGATCTGTTCCTCATAAAGGCAGTGGATCCTCAAATTGTACCCAGCTCTCGTCAGCCCTCCCTTAACACATCTACATGCCCATTACACAGGCTTCAACATCTCCCAAACAACTCATGGCTTGAATAGTCTTTAAATCCATTTTTCACTTTCAGGGCCATCCACTTAGTACAGCCAAATTTACAGCCTTGTAGATGCTGTAATTCCGCATTCATGAGGGCCCAACAAGGCATGAGCTGACAATGTCTGATCCAGGAAATTCATACTCTGAAGAGTTACTCACTGGTAGCGATTGAGAACCTTCTGCAGAGCTGTGGGGGCTCCCAGGAGATGAGCATAGGTGCTCCTCAGTAGTCGCATCCCTGCCACCATCCCACAAATGAGGCAACTCTCAGCAGGCTCAGAAGTCCTTCCTCTGTGGATGTATGAAGTTGGCAGCAGAACTGTTCCTCACAGATGTAGGGGATCATGAAAATACACCCAAACTCTGGTCAGTCCTCCCTTAACACACCTACACACCCTCACACAAGCTTCAACAGACACCTTAAGAACAGAGGTGGGTAACATATGTCAGCACAAAAAACCTAGGTACCAAATGAGGAAGTCTATTGAATTCCTTCAGCGGGCTCAGGAGGGGACAAGTAACAGGTCATTTGTTGCCATAAGCACTTGTTCCTCAGATGCCAGGGCCAGTCAATGTGAGCTAATTAATCTTCCTGAAAAAAATGAAACCATCTGGATGCACAGCAACCACTCTTCCTGCCTGGGCTCCAAAGCCCACATGGCAGATCACAGAGAGACCATATCAAACAAGGAAGCACAGCAATGACATACTCTTTGCTACTCTCACGCAGCCCAAGTAGCCACCTGGGAAGGCCAGGCAGCTACCCAGCCTGCAGACATGTCCCTCCTCTGCCCACTGTCCTGCTGCGTGGGAAGAGCCTCCCTCACCCAGACACAGAGCTGGCAGCCCTTGTGCCATGGTGGTCTGTGCCAGGAGGCCACAGCAGCCCATTTCCAGCACAGCAAGAGGAGCTGCTGCCTGAGGGTCAGCTAGATTATGCAGCTCTGATCACAAAGAGCAAGGCTGACAGTGCCAAGGTGAACAGAGGCAGCCCATCTGCCTCCAGCCCACCTACTCCTATTGATCCTTGTCTGTGAGCGCTGACTTCTATTAGTCTGCTGGTTTCCTGGCTGCTTGGGGAGAAGGAATTTCCTGCTCTGCAGACCCACAGTTTGGCAGAAGTACTGCAGCCTTCACAGCCCTGCTCATCACGAGTCCTTGGCTTTGCCCCTGTATGGCCAAAGTCATATCCAATCCCCAAGGCAAGGTGCCAGGATCAGGCTCACAGTGATGATGGATAATTACCAATAATCACTCGAGCTGCTCCCTACCTCCCACCATTGCTACGAGCAGAAAAACCAGTGGAGGAAACAAGCCTTTCCTGGCAGTGCCCCAGCTAAATTGAATCAGCAGCAAGTTTTGAAGGATGTTCAGACTGGTGGCCACTAAGGGACCTCCAGAAATGCTACTGCTTCCCTTACATTGCTGTGTATATCCAAAATTTTCACATATTGGTCACATAAACAACATTCAGGGCAGTAATGAGACAATCAAACCCATGGTTCATTACTAACATGGCATTTGGTGAAGGCTTTTCCCTCACTAACCAAAGTGCAGCCCAGCATAAAAGCAGGAGCAGAGTTTTCTTTAATCAATTTTTCTTTCATTACAAATGATGGTAAAACCAAAGTGAGGGTACTAAGAAACCAACACATGTAAACTACAAAAATTCCCTGAAGGAGCCACAAATCATACTCCATGAACATCTGGTAGGATAAGTAGAACTGCAGCACACTTCCCCCATGCCAGCTGCCTGGACAGCCTCATCGTTTATGGTCTTCCCTCAAAACAGAAGATGTCAGTTTTTAACAAAGAACAGAGTTAAACTCAGCTCAAGTAGGTAGAAATAGGCAGAACTTTATTTCAAGCATGTCCCAGTTGCTCAGTGCAGTACAACTGCAAGAACTAGGAAGAGGGAGGGGGGAGAAAAAGACTCTGTGGTTAATTATGAGTGTGCTAAGATGGTGAGAAATAAGGCAGTGAGGATGGCAGAGATAATTACTCTATGAGCTGCATTTCCCTTTTGGACAGGAGATAATGAGACATCCTTTGCTATGCAGAGGAGTCTCCTAGCAGAGGAAACCAAAGGGCAAGCAAGGTGCAGCTGCAAAAACCCACTGTCTCCTCACCAGGGCTGGCAAACAGGGCCAAGCATTCCTAGCAAAGGAGGAACAGAAAAAAATTAACCAACTCTAGGCAACCAAAGTAGTTTTCCCTTCTCCTTGGCCACTCCTCATGATCCCCACCTGTGCAACTGCCCCAGGTTCCCATAGAGGTCATAGATGCATCCTGCTTGGCAGGGACCTTGGCTCAGGGAGAGGTACAGAAGGGACAGGTGCACTCTACTCACTTCTTGAAGCCTGGGCAGGCAGAAATGAGCTACTTGGGCTGGGAAGCCCCAGAAGACTCCAGGAAAATGCATGGAATATCACAAAGCTGTTTGAAAAGAGCCACAGCACCGCAGCCTGCAGCCAGGCACCGATTATCCCAAATCCCTTGGTTTCAGTGAGCCAGGGACCACTCCATACCTGTTCCCTCCAAGAGAAGACTGGTTTTCAGTACTCAAGTGCCCAGGAGCACTTCCAAGTGCTGCAGCCTTGTAGAGTCTCCAAAGCATTCAGCTGCCCAGGGAAAACATCAGTGTGAGAGCATTAAAACAAACCTCCAAAGCTATGTGAGCAAAATCATCATCAGATACATGGTTACTCCAGGCAGTGAGGATGGAGAAGCCTCCTTTTGCTCAGAGATGGAGACAGAAAGCTTTGCTGGTGTGTTGCCTTGCAAGTCCGAGTTAGTCCTGGAGCTGACAGGGCAGTGGGATGGAGTTTCCTCTTGTTTATTTACATCTTAAGTCCACCTCGGTACCTTTTCCCCAGGAGTTCCTTTGCTGATCACGGAAAGTTTCAGTTAATGACGCTATTTTTAGTACTCACAGCTGGGAGAAGCTAAACCTTTTAACAAAGCCTCCTCAACACTGTAACGAGCACATTATTGGTGAGGGGGAGGAAAGAAAAAAGCTGGGGGTGAGCCTGTATGTAGGTCAGCATCAATCTCTCTCTGTCACCTATAGTCTTGTTTTATGGGAAGCACGTGGGTAATAAATGGTGATTACGGAAAGTGAAGGGGAAGAGGCAATCCTGAGAAATTTATATATAGGAGAGAATTCACATTAATAGCAGATAATACAGAGCTGCAAAACTTATAAAAAAGGCATTAGAAAAAGCTCTATAATTTAGGTTATTAGACACAACTACACCAGGGTGGGTTTTTTTTCCATTCTGGGTACATGTCACAGTGATGTGTGTCACTTTTGATTGTGATAATAACAGTAAAATATCCATGTTAAAGCCAAGTACATTAACTTCTATATTGGTGTAATTTACTGCGTTATGAGTTCCCATCATTCAGGAGCCAGACAAAATGCTCTCCTTATGATGTCGATAACCGTGCACACATTTTACAGGAAGAAGTGTTTCTTTAAATATCTATCATATGTTAACGAATTCTTTTAACTTTCCATTACTCTTGTCAGAAAAGACAGGGAGGAGAAAGGGGTAAGCTATTCATACTGCTAACATACATCATGGGCTGGATTTGCCATTGCCCTGTGTCTGTCTCATGCACAGCTGCTTTTCCAGCCAAACATATGAGAGATTAGTTTGCTATATGGGAAAGGGCAGAATGGACTGGACAGTAGCCATTATTTTCTAAAAATACATATGTATCAATATGATATTGAAGGAAACATTAGGCATTACTCACTTGCCAACAAAAATAGTAAAGAAAAAGGATTCTCCCTATTTATAAGTATGATTAAATAACAGGAAGGTGGAGAACCTGTCTCAGAGTTGAATGGATGCTGTACCTGGGTAGGTGCTTAGAGTTATAAATAGAACAAGCCAAATCTCAATCCTTTTCTGTCTGTTCTCCATTGCAGGAGCCAAATGACTGCTAAAGGACCCACAAACCTGGTCATTCGCAGCCTGTAACCAGAAATTGCAGAAGCATCAAACAACACAAGTGCTAGGTGAGGCTTGGGCTTCCTGAGGAAGCAGGGAGGAGGCTGCTGATGGCTGAGCCTTTGGCTCCAGTCACTGGAGAGCTGCAGTCTACTCTCAGGCTCCCTCCCCAGGCACCTCCGCACCCTGAGGCAAGTCACTCCTTTGACTACTCTTTCCAAAAAGTGAACGCCTCCAGCTAAGGGCTGTGATTGTACAGGGATAAGCACAATGAAGCCTCGAGGGACTTCAGCAAGAATCCTTCCTGTTTCAAGATAAACTCATTCTGAGACAGTGTGGAGCTGTAAAGCAAACCAAACTACCCATACCTAGAGCAAAAGTATTCTTAGAGAATCTGCTTCAAAACTGCATGGAAGAGGACTTGATACCAGATACCAGTGTAATATCAAAAATGGGGTGGGTATTCAGAAGCTGAGCTAGAGGAAGTTTTAATGCTTTCAAAAAATCACATAAGAAAATGTTCTTCCTGCGTTACAAACCATACAATACAAAGCAATCACTCCCAGTTACTCTTAGCCAAGAGCCCCTGGCCTTAACAGCAATAAGACTTCACAGCTCTCTCCAGCTGTATTCCTAAAGGCCAAGGGGTCCGTAGGGTTCTGAATGTGAAGGTAGTTCTGTTCACACTCAGTTTGGCTCATGAAATCAATCAGTTCGCTTTCACGATCAGGCACTGAGAAATGCAATCAGCTCCCCCAAGCTGCACTTTCAAATTGCAAATTACAGAATAGCTTCAATGTTAAGAAGGAATTAAATTACTCCTGCTTTTTTTCCAAAACAAAACACTGCAGTGAGGCATTATTGAACACCATTTCACCCAGATGGAATTCGATACTTCATTCAAACCCAAACATTTTGCTTCCACATGCCCAGCTTAATTGCATGTGCAGATTAATGGAGGATTCAACCGTTTATGCCCTACTATGTGCTGGTCTGGGGTTTTAGGGGTTTTATCTCTTAACAGCAACGGCATTTGACCAACAGGACTCTTACCTACACACACACAAGAGGCTTTAGCTGTTGCCTTGGAAGTGAGACAAGGCAAACTGGAGAATTCTCTCCTTCCCTCACCTCCGAGCTAGATGACCTCACACCTACTGAAGACCCTGCCTTTCTTTCACTTTTCCTCACTGTGTGAGCCACACTGCTCTTCCCATTCTGTGCAGCCTGGACAGTTCCCTCTCTAAGTGGTTGGGAGGTCTCTGTACTGGCTTTCCTGGTGTCATCCACCCTGGCACCCAACCTATGCACAGATACCTGCCACATCCCTGCCCTCTACTGTTGCTTTCACAATGGCTTGTCTGTTGAGAAAATATTTGCTTTGCATTTGAGAAAAGGTCATTGACTGGTGGTTTAAACCACTCTCCCCCGGGACAACAGGAATGGGAGTCAGACTCTAAAAGAGAAAATCAGCCTGGAGTCTTTTTCCTCTTCCCTTGCTTCCTCCCACATCCCATTCAGATGGCATGAAAAGGCTGTCAGTGGCTCCAAGCTCAAAGAAAGCAGGACATATTTCATATCCTTCATGAAATCCACCTCCATTGGTCCCTTGTTCAGCAGGAAGCAGGGCTTGCCCTAATTAAAACCAAGGTGTAGGTAACAAAACAGAAACATTCATTTCCTGTAGCACCACAGGGCTGGCAGGAACAGTTCCCTGTCCTCAGCATTCTTTCTGAGGACAGTCCTCCAAGTAAACACATCAACTGGAGCAGGAACCAGTTGCATTTGACTCTCCTTGCCTTTGAAATACATTTTGTCAGGTGTGCTCCTTATCCCCAGCTGTAGAGGCAGAGACACAAGAGCACATCGGCTGCACCACAGTGCTGCAGCACAGCAGGATGTAGGACATGAAACAAATTTGGCCACACAACACCCAGTCAAAGGAAGCAATGCACTTTCCTGTTCACAACACAGTGGTTTGTATCAATGTCAAGTTCACTTTTTACCAGGAACTTGGAGATTCCTATGTGGTTTATGTACACAAAGGACAGAAGGGCATAAACACTCTCTAATTTCAATGAAAAAAATCTCCCACTCAAATGAAAGGAACAATAAAGTTAACGAACTATATAATTACAATCCCAGAGTACACATCTCTCTGTTCAAAATACCCCCAGTACAGTGACCAGCCACACAGAAAACCTGTGTCCTGCAAATTAAGCCACCTGAGTAACACCAAGCCTAATTCAAAGGCCATTAAACAGAATGTGAACCTGGATGTTGGTTTCAGTAGCTTTGGACCAATCCACTCCAGGTCATTAAAAGTTTCACCATTCCTTTCCTTGCATCTGTCCATTCAGAGCAACAACAGCTGTTTAACATGGTAAGTGGTTGGAAAGAGCAAACATATCAGGAAGGAAGGTGACTGAAAGAATATCTGCTTGGGGAAAGGATTAGGAGAAGAGAAGTGGAATTTTAACAAGGATGAAGATTGCTGGTATATAGATCCCTCCTGGCTTTAAATAACTTAGCTCCCATGCTGTAACAGCACATATTCAGCCTGTGCAGCGCTTCCTGCCTCAAATCCAAAAGATGAGGTTTCACAAGATGGTTGGTTCAAACTAAGACCTCATTTCACTTCATTCTGGATCCTGTCCCCTGCTTCCCAAAGCAGAGCCTTCCTCTTCCCCCAGGCCAGCTGCAATATTGGTCTAATCCTTTGAGGACCTGCTCCATCTCAGAGACAGTAGCAAATAGGCTGTCAAGGAAAGAAGTTGCAGTTTTTGGCTGAGTGTGAGCAAAGCAATTTCACAGACAGGTAGGTGAGTAAACAAGTTGTTTGCTTTGTGCAAGGTAAAGCAGAGTTCTGCAGAAAGTACAAAACTTCTTTCATTCACCTCTGGAATCATGCTGCCTGCCTGCTGCTCGCAGAGGGTTTTGCATGGAAACACACTTAAGAAAGGGATACTATAGATAACAATCTGCACTTCAAATACAAACAGAAAGAAATTACAGGTGTCTTAGGACTTCCAGTCACTGACACCTTCATGATTACCCAACATGACGTTTCAGGCAGATCATATTCCCTGCCCAGTGCTCATCAGTTTCTCTCTCCTTCCAAGAGGCTCCCAGTCACCAATTCCTTTCTGTAGAGCACTTACCAGCACCTCAGGGGAACGACACCACTGCCTGGCAAGGCTCCCACCATGTTTTGTTTGTAGCCAGCTCAGTAGCATAGGAGAAGGATGAAAAGGTGGGGTCACTTTATCCCTCGGCCTGCAAGACAAAATGGTCAGGGAGTACAGAGAAATGGCAGACAGGGAAGTTGCCATAATTAAAATTCTGAGAAAACAGAGTTGCCACTACAATAATTTATTGCAAGGTAGAGCCCCCTTAGACAGTTATCTCTGGGCAATAAGAGCACATGGATACAGGAAGGGATGTACTTGGCCCTTGCTTTGCTTCAGTTCCCTAATCCAGCACAAATGCATTTGGGGATTTATGGGTTTTTGGAAGCTTCCAGCAAAGCTCAGGGCCCGTTCCTTGAGTTATTGTTTTCCCATCTGCTTCTCTTCATTTTATTCCATCACAGAGGCCCCATCGTGGGACACAAGAATGTGACCGGAACAATAGGCAGAACTTGCAGCCTCCAGGACTACAGAGAGGGCAGAGCCGCCATTGCAGGATGGGAGCCAGCAGCTTCTATATTTAGCCTTTTCTTGCTCATTCCAGATCACATTCTAACCACGGACTCAAGAAGTCAGGAGTCTTTCACCAGACCACTGTCCTCAAGCACTGCACATCCAGCAGGGCCCCCTGAACATAAACCATTCATTTCCCTTCTAATAAATGCCAATAGGAAGACTTCCTGCTCCCCCCTCCTTTCCAGATCCCTAGTTTGACAGACTTATTTTCCTCATATAAGCAAGCTAAACAAAACCATCTTCTCCTCTGCAAGGCTGGCGGCCTTGGAGGAGCCCCAGGACTCCAGACCTTGGACAGCACGGCGCTGCCTGTCAGAGCAGAGCCCACAGAAGAGGCAAAAATGGGTGAGCTCTTTTTCCCCCATGTCTGAGCCTGTGTTAAACTCACCAATCCACAGAGATTTGCCCAAGCCAACATCCCAACACCTGATGGCAGGGCAGGTGGGGGACAACCAGGTCTGAGCACCCATGTGGCCTCAATCACCACCACAGCACATGCATACACCTCTCAGACTGAGATGAGAGAGGCCTGCTGAGCAAAAACTCAGGTGCTATTGCAAAGTCAGCCTTTTCATGTCCAAAGGCACCCCTCTATCCTTTTGAAGGCCCTGCAGGAAGCCCAGATGACTGTAACACTGACCATGATGCCATTTAGCACTTACCTGAATTATATCATCGAGTGAGGGGATCCCATAGAGCAAGAGGAAAACCTGTCATGTTTCCAGAAACACTTACCTAAAAGCTATGTCACTTGAAAACAGCTTGGCTATAGATAAGTTCTCTTTCTGCCACTTTCACAAGGGTTGCAGGTTAGGACAACTCCACATTTTGTTTCTCCGGTCCTACCAAAGTTCTACCAAAGGCTGCTGGTGCCCTAGTGAGAGGCTTGAGCACACAGGTGGCCTTCTGGGAACCTTGTTGCCATCCATATTACTCCTCCCATTTACCAGTGTGTTTTCACACCCTGCCTTTTCTCCTGTCATCATTCCTACCACTACCAGTTCCCCATTCCTTCTAAAAGCACTGTAAGAGGTTGTATGAAGAAGAGAAGGTTGAAGCTGGATGGGATGCAAGAACAGAGTTGGTTTTCACTTTAATGTCTGTCCCTGGAAAATTAGTGGTACCTAGCAGTGCCCAAGCACAGATGGAGAAATTACATCTTCTGGTCATATCTCAAACCATGTCACTAATTTATTTTGTAGCCTCAAACTCGTGGCAGGTTAAATTTCCCTCCCTGAGTATTTGCTTCTGTGGGCTGCTCTGAAGTAAGGGTGCCCAATGAGTGTTTGGAGAGGCCTGGACAAAACCAGCATAGTTAGGAGGCTGAGCAGTCTGTCTTTCTGCAGCTTAGGATCCTCTGAATACCTTTGCACTGCCAGCACTGGCACGTCAGCTGCCTTCATCTGCCACAGAAATCCCTTCCCCTTTACTTCTTTTATGTTCTGGAACCTGGCTTCTCTCTGCTCGTGTGAGGAGGCAGTGCCCAGTCAGCTCTCTGAACAACTACCACATGCCAGCAAGCTGTAAATGAGCCCGTGTGCCCAGCCACACTGAAAAGAAGAGAACACTTCCATCTGGCATTCCTGCAGGTCTTGAGATGGCAGTTATTTCTCCAAGGTAGATGAGAGAAAGGAACTGGAGTTTCCAGTGGAAGAAGCTGACAGAGAGAGGCACCAGCAGCACTCCAGGCTTTGCTTGGCCCACAAAAGCGCTGAATAAAAAAACACCATGCTGCTCTATTTTACAGCCAAAACTTTCCCTTACATCTTCCCCTTCTCTCTCAGATTTACCTCCCTGGAACATATGAAGATTAGACCCTTTGGAAGCTTGAGCTTTTAACCACAAAGGCTGTGAGTTTTTACCATCTCAAAACCAGAGCTGTGCTAAGGCAGAAGGCCTCAAGAGCAAGAGAGGCTACTGCCATGGAGAGAACAGATCCAGCCAAGAAGAGACAAGGAGAGGTAACAGAGAGTTTCCAGGAGGTCACACAGCAGTTCAGGGTAGGACTGGAAAATTACCTGAAACTTTGATAAATCCTATACCACAAGGATGCTTTTCCAGAATATCAAACATTGAACTTACACCACCTTTCTCAGAGCAGGAGCCATGCACAACCTATCAACTGGATCCAGACTATTTTTACATGCTCCCTTCCCTGTGTGTCTGAAACACCCTGAAGTGTTGCCCTGCATTTGTAACAGGCCTTTACCAATCTCATATCAACTTTTAATTCTCAGAGTTCTTCCTCTCTTCTCATCCTGTCTTCCTCCTCTCCATTTAGAAGAAATAGTAATAACAAAATTGTTCTCCTGGAAGTCAGATGTAGTGTATCTCCCTGCAGACACAAGCATATAGCTCCTTTCAGGGAGCCACAGAACAATTGTGATCCTTTCTGGATGCCAAGGAAAGAGTCTGGGTCCTCAGCCCTGCTGTTCCACCAGCCTGGGATACCCCAAGGAAACCACTTCTTTCCCAAAAGCACAGCTGGGTAGCTAGGCCCAGTGGCACAGCCACTTTCCAGCTGGGTGGGAGGCACAAGAGAATAAAGACAAGCATGCAGCAGGGCAGGAGGTGGCTTAGCAGAGCCTCACAGAGCACAGAGAATAACAAGCAGATGTATAATATCAGAAGCTTTAACCAAGTAGAGATTATAACTTTACAGATAAGTGCAATCAATGCACATGCACAAAGATTTGTGGTCAACAGTGCAATTCCATCCCCAGCTGAATGATCCACTGGGTACACATGTTCGAACGTGCACAACACTCACTGCTCAACTAAAACTCCGTTCCCATAAAGCCACACAGACTCCCTTGGGCAGAGGCCAAGCAGTTAAATAAAAAAGTCTATCCAGAATGAGAACTCTTCAGAGACATTCCAGCATCTGGAAAGAGGAGGGGGTCCTCTGAGAACTCTTGGAGAGCCCAGCCTTCTGTGGTTAAAGACGTGCCTCATCCAATGTTAATTCCTGGGGAAGAGCTTCACACCATTCCCACCGCCTTGTGCAGCAGGACCTGCAGTGTGCAAATGGGCCTGATTCTGCTCCTCTCTCCAGACGAGAGCATACAGCCAGAGCCCAAGATGGGATGGCAGCTGGCCATTCAGTATTTGTTTTTTAGTGAGGCCAGACTCACAGCATTGCTGGTGACAAACAAAAGCCATTGCTGTTAGTGTGGGCTTCTTCACTTCCTTTTATTATATCCCCACCCATGGCATGCAAATAAAACTGCAGTCAACTTCCTCCAAATACTGGGGTGCTGAAGATTGTACAGAGCATCAGGAGGGAGCACAGCCACAGGCAAGGCTCAGGGCACTACCTCCTTCCACCATTCCCTGAAGAGATCAGGCACTCCCACCAGCAGAAAAAAACACTTAGAGCAAAAAAAATATCACAGAACCCTGCTCTCAACAGGCCTTTGATATGTGAGCTGGTCTAGGACAGCAGTAGTCAGAAGAAGTTAAGCTGGATGTAGGACTTGGCTCCCTTCAGAGACCCGCCCCAGGAGGCTGTGTTCTGGTAAAGCATAGCACTGGAGATGGCTGTATTTCATATTCACATATCACATGAGGTCTTTCTCCTGGTGGGCTTCCAAGAGCTCAGCTAGGTAGAGGAATGACCCATATGCATGCAATTGCAAGAGAGTGACCTTGGAGAGACACAGCCCAGGAGAAATGAACACATTCACTGGGAGCTCTCATCCCATTCCCTTCCTGCCAAGGGACACAGGCAACATGGAGGAGTACTCAACCAACATCAGAGCTCTGAGCTCTATTCTTTCACTCAAGGCCTTAGCAAGTTTTGATACCCTCATCCCTCTTTGCCATGGCAAACCAGAAAGAAAACCACCTTTCTATAGGTGAGAGAAGAGACCAAACCCCACTGCCTTAAAGCTCAGTGCGCGTCATCAGTCAGTATCCCTCGAGAGGGGCCTCAGAGGCAGCTCAGCCTAAGGAGGCACCATCCCAGTAGAAAGTTCCAGGGAAAGAGGATGAGAAAAAACAACAGGGCACAGCTCTCATCCCTGTAGGACAGTATACAGCCAGACACAGGCAGCTGATGCACCAAGCATTATTCAGCACGAACAAAAAAAGCTCTTTCCAGCCTCTACCTCACAGCTGCTCATCTGTATTCCAACCCTTGGACCCCAACAACCCTTCTGGCTGAAAGAAATGGAGGACATAATTTCATCTGCTCCCTCCTATCACTCTCCTGTTTCAATATCCTTAGGTCACCCATCCCTACTTGCTAGAAAGCTGTTTGTCTCCTTCAAAGGGTCACCTCCCTGCAAAAGACGAACCTCTCGTCTGGACACCGAGTTTCCTGAATGTTATCTGACCAGGATGGGGAAGGAGGAAAGAAAGGTCTTCCTCCAGAACACAGAGATGGAATTGGTTGAAACAGCTCCAATCAATTGGGCTGCAGTATCTGAGATGGTATTTTGATTCCAGCCCTACAGCAAGAGACAGCACAAGGCCAGGCGAGGGCAGATTACATGATCCCTCAAAGCCGCCTTTCAGTGCTGCACAACGTGTCCTCTGTGCTGTTAGAGGGCTTTTTTGGACTGAATGAAATAACACTCCACAGCTCTTGATTCTTACCTCAGGGCAGCAACAGCATCTCTCCTGCCCATCTTTCTCCAGGGAGGAGATTAAATAGCAGAGATGAATCAAAATGCAGTCAATCAGGCCAGGCAATCTGCCAAAGCAGGAAAAAGGAAGGGAGGGAGCAGAAGAGGTACCTCCATAGTGAAGTGGCCTGTTTTAATGCTGCTGCTGAACACCAAGTTGCTGGATGTCTCCAAGGCTCCAAAAGACAGGAAGAGAACACAGAAGTGGGAACTTTTCTCCTGCCCTGGAGGATAAGGACAAGTACACAACACTTCTCAAGCATCAGCTACACTCGACGAAAGGGGCAGACTCAGCTGGAGAAGCTGAAGACACAGTACAAGGCTAGTCCAGCCTGGGTCTGGCAACTCAGACTGACAATGACTTAGAGAAGAGAATGAAATTCAAATGCGTACTACTTCAGAAACTAAGGAAAATGCACCCCTCAGCCCAAGGGATTGCACAGCTCTAAGGCCTTCAGGTAAGTCCCAGCCCACAGGACCCTCTCTGAGTAGAGGTACAAAGGCCGGGCCTCCAGACCCTCCTGGGCCTTGATGGGTATCTGCACACAGGGCATTTCCACTTTCCAGCAGCAGTAACATAGCTGGACCCAGCTCCTTTGGCTACAAAAGCACAAGATGCTGGGGTTGGAAGCAAGGGAAGTTGCTTCAGTGGCTCTCTGTATTTTAGCCACATTAGGCCAAAGACAGCTGGAATCTGGGAACAATTCACGTTGTGCTACCACGTCAGAGTTCTGCTCTGAACCAGAGCTCTGCTGTGCCACAGTGCTTTGCACAGACACACAGAGAAGGCTTTCCTCTTCCAACAGCATCTGCCTGCACTGGCCATCTGGATAACCTGCAAGCCACAGCAACCACTTGGCAGGAGGACACTGCCAGCACTGCACGAGCAGGCTGAGTTCAGAAAGCCCTGCAAAGCTTTGTCAAGAGGGCCTGAAACCCTGACCACCACCTTAGAAACCCTGTGCCATCAGGGTGCGAGGCCAGGGAGCACAAGTCAGAGTTCTCAGAAACAGATTGTTCACATATCACCCACATCTTCAAGTCAGGCAGCAGCAGGTAAACCACAGCAGGAGGGGAGATGGGAAAGCAAAGCAGAGAAGCACCAGAAACTCCGACGGAAGGATAGAAAAACCACACCAAGAATGGAGAAACAAGCTGTGGTCTCTGAAAGATGTACTTGCACTCACACATAGACAGAGTTTCTTGGACTGTTTATCAAGTTCAGGAAGGAAGAGGGATCAGTCTGCCAGAAAGATCAGAGATGCTGGGGCTGTCATATGATGCTCCCTCTAAGAAACAAAACCCACAGAATGTGCATACACAGACAGAGAGGAAGCTACAAGGAAAGCCTTGAAAACAGCAGAGGAAACCCTAACCCCACCCCAAAAGTCCTACCTTTAACTAACCCCCCTCCCAAAAGCTAAAGTAAAGCACAGCCAAACCTGCATTATTTTTTGTACTCCCCTGTCCCCTCCTGCCCCTTCAACACAGCAATCGGACAAATAATTTCTTATCCTGGCTATGTCAAGAACAGGAGGCTCTGCCCAGTCCCAGATCTCTGCTAAGGGTGCTCAGGTGCATTTGGAAAAAAAACTTGCTTGCTATGCAATAGCACAAATGCCAAATAATCCTTTCTTGTTCCCAGGAGCTTTGAGTCCAGCTTGTATAAAAATCAGTAGAGTCAACAAAGTTACTGGCTGTGGACCCAGCTAGAAATGAAAGATTTGGCCAGCAAAATGATTGTATCCTGGCCGAGGCAAGAGAGTTTGCCTACTACCCTGTCAGTAAAGCCCTGTGCAAACTCCTCATACAACCCTACTCCATTTACAACAACTGCAGAGCACAGGAAGAAAACCCTCAGTGGGTGAAGAGGACATTGGGGCATGGCCAAGACTCCCATGTTTGCAAATGCAAGGACACCCAGGCAGGGGGGCCGGAGTGGGAAACACATCACAGGAGCCACACAGCATCAGATGCTCTCCTGCTCCAGTTTTCAACCACTCACACATGAAGCCCAGACAGTTTCCAGAGTGAGGGAGAAGGGTGTGGTGCTTACACAAGCAATGCCATATTTCAGTAAATATCATATGCCATCCAGACATTCTGGACTGGATCCAATTTCCGTTAGGCTTTGCTCAACTGGGGACCTGGCTCCTCCAGCAGACAGCAAACTCCATTCGTGCTAATGCATGTCTAAGGCAGATCTGTCTCAGGCAGACACACATTTTTACCAGATGATCCTTGTTACACCTGGCATGAAGAGAGGATTTCCAATGTTCAGTCAATCAACCTCTGCTTCCAGCCTCAGCTCAGACAGAAGTGAGTTAACTCTTCCTCACCAGCTCAGTGTAGGAATGTGCAGGCCACAGCAACCTGCAGCTCCTACTTGCCTCTCCGGAGATCCTGAGTCTTCTCAGGTTCCTTTGGGTGCTTCACCTCAATGTCCCGTGGGTACCTGCAGTGCTAGGAAATAGCTACTCTATTTGTTTGATAACTATCACAAAAGACACCACACAGTTGGCAGTGCCTGGAGATAAGGTGCGAAAGTCTCTTTGTAATGTCAGACAGAAAAGAATACCTTGAGTTCTTTCCTTAGGTCCTTTTCAAATGATAATCATTAAACTTTTCTCTAAACTACTGGGGAAGAGCAAGAGTAGGAAGTATTTCAGCAATCCCCTCTTTAACATGCTAAGTTTAATGAAATGAGGACATTCTCCAGTGTATGCATAGTCTCAGGCACAGACTTTTCCTTGATACAAAACTCCAAACACAATCTAAAAGATAGTCTCCCTAGTCAGGATTACTGCTTTGCCGCACTAGGATGATGCAGATCTCTAGATACAACCTCTGTCTAGCAGCCTATCTGGCTTCAGGATCCTCTACTAGTCAAGGGAATGAGGTTACATCCAAGGCATTCTTGCAAGCACTCACGTTTTCAGGGCACAGTACTCCAAACACATGCATCCCTCAACCTGCCATTGAGCAAATGTGACCATGAAAGAATGGCAACAGTGGGAATCAACATAAGAAGGCAGGAATCATTCCCTGAAAGAACCAACACGTATTTTCTCTGACCATAACTTCATTGCCTACTTCTCTTTCAGAAAGCACAGCATATACTCCAGGCAGCTTTAAAAATCAACTTCCCTTTAAAAATCAAGCAGAATTCTTGAACAGCAGAACAAGCTTGGCAGAGGGACTGTAGATGTCTGGCTCACTGGCAGCAATGACAAAAGCAGGGCTCTTCTCCTACAGCACATATGCACGAGACACATCAGAATGGACAACACCTTTGTAGAAGCCAAACCAGAGACCCAACAGCTTTTTTGGCATTTCTTTTGGACAGCGAAGCCAAAAAACGTGCACACTCATGAGCCAGGATGGCGTGGGTTTAATGGGGAAAACAGCAAGCAGTGTTCCACTCAAGTTCTGAGTTCAGTTGGGGTTTGCCATCAGTAACACACTGGTCACCACACTTGAGCTGCAGGGGCTGCACAGCTACGTCCTCCCCACACACACCAAGGGCCAAAGCAGGAGGTGGGCACTGATAAAGCCACAGCAAATGGCACTGCTGAAGCTGTTCTTGCCCTCTTAGGGGCAAGAGCCATTCTAGCTCATTTATTTGCTCTTCTGTGGCTTCCTAGCCCGTGGCTGAGAGCCTTTCCTCACTCCAGGCCTCCCAGACCCTGTGTACGGGATAACCTCTGCCTTCTCCCTGGTGTTGTCCAAGCTCCCAAACAAAAGAAGATGTGTTATTCAGAGCAAAGCCTCAAATAAATTTTTCTCTCTGGGAGCAAAGGATTTTATTTAAAATACCCCAACCAGATATCTAACATATAAAGCAGTTCTCAAAGATCAGAATTTCAGGCATGTTAGGCTCAGCCTAACAGGCAGCACAGCACAGGCCTCTGTGAACCCTGGTTTCAACTGTTACACAGCTGATAATACATGACCATCATTACAACAAAGAGGAACAAACCAAAAACAACCTTTTAAATCAGCCCAGCTGGTGACATATTCCTCAAAAACTCTGACAAGTTGTAACTGCTTTAAAGCACATATACCAGCATGGTGCAGGGCACCTCTACAGTTACTTCCATGGCTTCCTTAGCACTCTGGAACAGGGTGCGGGCCTTGTTCAGACACTTTGCTACATTCTTTTGCAAGCTCTGAGTGTCTGTGTCTCTCACGACTACTCCTTCTGCGGGACTCATGCTGTAAATCTTGGTATTGCTACAGCAATTTCCCAGTATAATCACATGCCTTGTTGCATTACCACAGCAGTGATAGCTGGTTGAACCACACACCACATCCTTGCAATTGTTTCTATTACTCACAATTGACTTATTTATTAAATTTCAGCTTGCCCAGCCTTGCCAGGAGATGAGCAAGAACCCTGTCACCCCTCCTTGCTGTTGATCAGAGTGGCAGAAGGCAGGTGAGTAGGCTGTGAGTCTGAGCTGTGAAACAGTCCAAGCAATGTTGCAAGTTCACGCCTTCTCCAGCAGTCAAGCTCCCTTGTATCTACACACCAGGGCTTGAGTCCTTGAAGCAAAACCTTAAATTGCAACAGAAATCAGACGGGAAAGTAGATGCAAATGAACACAGAATTAATTTGGGATTTTAGAACAGGCAAGTATTTCCACAGACTTGCTTGTGACATGGCACCCGGTGCAGTGCACACACCAACTCTTACTTGCAGATGTACCAAAGAGCCATCCATAACAGCAAAGTGAAATGCCTCTGGATGCAAGGAACTCCTGTTGTGGGGGATTTCCTAGGCTTGGAACAAACAACCTGATAGCTCCTGGCTGCTTCAGAGGCCCAACCCACCGTCTTGTGCCTCACAAACACTCCTCTGACAAAAGACTTTGACTCCTTGCCTTCAAAGGGGAGCAAACAGAAGGCAAGTTCAGACAAGGCTCATGGCTGCTTGCCCAGCCAGGCCTCAGCTAGTCCTTCATAGTAAATATTTGTTCTTAATTACACTGTCGTTTGCCCCGGGAGCTTGCCTGCAATCTGTAGGAGGGAGGGGGATTATGTTGTTGATAGGTAAATAATAGCTCTTTCATCCAGAGAACCCAGTGCATTTTCCAGAGATGAAAGCCTCCTGAATGTTTCCCCATAGGTTAGGGTAAGGATTTTAAATCTTTGTCCCACTCAAGGACATGCTAATAACTCCCATATCCAGTTCAGAGAGAGTGAGCTTGGAGCTCCACTGTGACAGGCCCCTCTCCAGCCTTGCTGCGAGCTGGAGTCAGCTCTGGCAGCATGGGTTAGGCAGGGTCTGGTCAGCCATTGGAATGGGATGGGAGGACAGAGTCTGCTGCTGACCAGCAGCACCCAGCACGTGCTGCTCTCCACGTTCTGTCATGTCTGCTCACCGCCCTGAAGCCAGGATGAACTCCATCCCTCCTGTCCCCAGGTCCTGCTTCTGCCCAGCACACAGCCATGCTGCTTCCTGCCTAGCTCCCATCTGGAGAGCTCCCAAGGAAGAGTGAGGCACTGTCCAAGCACAGAGCAGTCATGTGAAGCAATCCCACAGACAACATGTGGGAAGCAGCCAGTTCTCACTCTCCACAAAAGCCAGCAAGTGTGAGTTTTGATCTTCTGGCACTCAGCTTCCAAAACATCAAAATTACAAATATTTATCAGCAGGACTAAAGGAAATGTAAGCGAGACAGCAGACCTCTGTTCTGTCTGAGGAGGAAGTGAGAAGTGACTTCCTCCCATCCACCATGAGAAGACCTCTCTGACCTCTGGGAGGCAAGGAGTGCAAGCATTCCCCCTCTCCCCAAGCCACCAAGCTAATGTCACTGCCAAAGCATCCAGCAGCTCAGAGCCAAGCTAACTTCAACTGCACATTATCCATTTCTTCCATAAAGAGGAAAAGCAAACAAAAACAGCAACAAGAAAACCACCATAGGCAATCAATACTGGTATCTAACCATGCTACAGCTCCTGCATTCCTAATCCTTTCCCAGTTACCGAGCCCAGCACAGAGGATAAATGCTTGTGAACGGCAGAAATGAAAGGAGCCTTCAAAGGCTCTTAACTTTTAGGGGAGAGCCCAACACGCAGAAGTCTGACGCTATAATATTTAAAAATCTAAGATAAACTGCACTTCTTTCCTCCCACATTCAGCCCATCATTTACAACAGATTTTTTGCAAGTCACAGCCAGGCAGGAGCAGTTACAGGGCTGATACTGCACTTCTCACGCTCAGGAAAGCAACACAAACCCTCCAGCACCACCTCTGCTCTCTTGCCCTCCTTGTCTTATCATGTACAAGCAGATTTGCCAGGCTCAGATTTCTTCCTCCTTCTAAACATCACTCAGGCCTTTTATTTTTCTTTGCTCTAAACTCTATTTAAAATAAAAAAATATTGTCATTCTCTGCTCCCAGCTGTAAAGGGCTGACCTGAAATCTGTTGCCAGCATGCAATAAATATTTGTACAGTTCCATTGTAACTTCATTCATCTCTCTCTACTGCTAAACTGGAATCATTTAGCATTTTCCCCTTCTTACCCAAGGGCTTCAAGTTCCTAGACAGAAATTTAATGAAGCCTCTGAAAATCCCCAGTCCAATATCCTCTGTTAACACCCCTGTACTGAGCTGGAGTTTTTCAGCCTTGACCCACGTATGAAATCATCTGTGATGAGAACAGCAGAAAAGAGAAAGATTTGTTCCATTTGTTCCTCTCCTCTACAGAAATACCCCCACAGCTGAGGGATAGCCAGTCCCAGGCTTCACACCTGGACTTTTACACAAGCCTCAACACCATGAGAGCTCAGACAAATTGTTCATTGGATTGTGCCCAGTAAAGGACATCACTGGAGCTATGAGACCAGAAATGTAACTGGTGTCAAGTCTTTCCTCTGGTATGTTGCTGTGTCCTACCCACCTGAATCTCTTTATTACATCCTTTACATGTTGACTTTGTTTCCTGCCACTAAATTCGTCAGACAGGCTTCCTTGCTATTATGATAGTTACAAGGTACATGGTTAGAGGCACATTTTATAGTGTGCCTAAACAAGGAGTTAAACCTATAAATCTATGTAAGAACCACATTATATTTAGAACAAGAAGTGAGCAAGGAGGGAAGTCTTGAAAGGCCACTTTCAAACAATCCTTGTTTATCCCTGACTGAAGCCAAACCTTTAACACAAGTCTGCCAACAAGCCCTAAATCACCTGTAGCCCTAAATCACTGGTAAAAGCAAAAGGCACCTTAAAACCAAAAGCACTGGTAGGTCTGTGTTTCTTGCCAAGAGTCCCACTCCAAAGCTTTCCAAAACTAAATCACCAGCTTACAACCTTGTAAAAGATGAAAAATCTTGGATTTGGGGTTAATATGTAATGCTTCTTCTGAAAGGGGAGTGGAGGCAGCCAGGGAGCATAAATATGTTTACATACAAAGGGTTGAATCCTAAAGAAAAAATTACTTTCAGTTTAACATGTTGGGTTTTTTTCCTTTTCTGATGCAGGACAAACCACCTTTAAATGCTAGCAACAAGGAAGGAAGAGTGTTTCTTCTAACTCTGCTCTCTAACATAGATGCAGAGTACTGCTGGGGAAGCAGAGAACAGGGTTGAACAGATTTCTCATCAAAACCTGTAAGCCTGAAAAGAACTATCAGGCAACAGCAGCTATTGGTGACTTCTGGAGTAAACTCACCTTGAGACCAAAGCAAAAAGCCCAGACTCTTGATCCTTACAAGTCCCTTGAAATAATGAGAGGAAGGATGCATATATATTTAAGTTAATTCATTCAGAGTCTAGATGCACACCCCCTTACCTTCAGCCATACAGAGCATAAATATTCACCAGGAAATGGAACAGGGCAGGGGAGACCAGAAGAAACACTGCACATCTTGTGAGTCACAGCAAGCTGTAACAGAGGATTCATTAACTGGATTCAGGTGATCCTATTAGCTTTGCAATTGCTGCACATCAGGCTGCAGAGTAATTAGGGATGCAATTCAGAAAGATTTACCAGAACATTTTTTATTAAAACACAGTGGTTGTTAATCAGCCTGACTAAAGCCTTCAGAGCTATTAGCCTGTTGCACAGAAGTCATAATTACTTCATCCACTGGGGAAAGAGGCATCAAAGAAATTACCTGGGATCATCTGCAGGTTTAGAGGACCAAAGGAAGACTGAGGAATTTAATGGGACATCTCCCTTTGGCATCACCACAGGTTTTTGATCAAGTTTCCAAGTGGAGCATTTGAGAGGCCATCAGAGAATGTAAGAACATCAAGCCTACACAGGAAGGATTTACCATCGGAAGTATGCCAAGGCACCACCCAGATGTATTAGCTGACTCAGAGTTACTGTATAAGTCCTAATTGCTGCCTAAAGTTTTAGTGGTCCACCTGAATTACATGATCTCTATCTGCTGAGGATGTTTGGCCACCCTGCAGCATCTCAGAGAAGCAGGGCCCACATTTCCTCTTCCAGAGGCAGAGCATTTTTCAGCGCAGACAGACTCAACCACTCCAGAGAGGGGTAAAGGGCATCTCCTACCAGAGCAGTGAACCACCATCAGTTCCTGGGTTTCCCAGTATAGAGCTGGCCATAGAATATCAGGATACATTCCAGCTCCAGTCCCTGACCTCACTTCCACCAGGTTAAGGCAGGTTTGATTCAGGTGACAGACAATTGGCCTCAACTCTGGCCACAGGACTGAGAAAGAAAAAAGCATTTGGGCACCTGCTGCCTTGCCCTGCTCTGCTTCCCAGACACTACACACAGAGCCCTGTGCAAGAGCAGGGGGCGCAGAGGCACCAACACAGAGAAGAAATTATTTCCCTCTCCACTCTTTCAGACCAGACTTGGTGAGTGTAGCACAGGGGCTCTGCGAGTCAGGCTGCCCCTCCTCTGCCACCACCACTGCCCATCCCCTTTCCTAGCTCACTTTGCTCAGAGATTTACTACCAGTACACAGAGCATCCTTTCCCAGTTTCACCCCCACCACAGCAGCTGCCAGGCACACTCCTGCTAGGAGGGACCCAGCAAGCTCCACTGCCCATCTGATAGACCATGAGACCACACTGTGATAGCTCCTCTGCAGAGAACCCTGCCAGACCCTACAAAACCAACACCCTCACCCATATTATGCAATACACAGTTTATCAACAGTCTAAAGGGAAGCTCAGAAAGGGGAACATGATAAAAAAGCAAGTGGAAATACATGTGCACACACAGGCTGTGAGAACACGGAAATAACACTGGGACAAGGACAAGTAGCCAGCCCTGACCACAGGCTCTGGGAGGGAGGAGACCTTCTTGTTAACCAGGAACCTTCAGAAGAGATACTTTGACTTACATGCTCTGTAGAGCCAAGAGTTTTATGAATTCTGCTTTGCCAAAGGTCTCTGAACAATTGCCCTAGTGCCCAGCCTGGTCTTGTGCCAGTGGGAATAGCCAGTGGACCTCTGACAGGGTCTCCCTCAGAAATGTCCTACTCAGACACACAGCACAGAAAGCATAAAGGAGTTTCTAAGCTTTGCAGGCTTTACTTCTGCAGATGACTATTCCATTTTAATAAGTAAGCTAAATTAACATGTTAAATATCTTACTATTCCACAGGGAGAAGGTAGGGGAGGTTTTGCCAGCTTCCCCTCCTTGAGAACTTCAAACACTTTTGCACATCCGCCCTACAGGGAAGCCTGTACGGTGTCCAAACCTGGGGTAAGCTTTGCATCATTAGCCATGTACAACACCTAGCTCAGGACTAATGATGTAATGCAAATAATTAAACATAAAATCATGGTTGGCAGTAGATAGAAGAAGGGAGTTGGTTGGAACAGCTCATAGTGACAGTTTGTTCTTCCTTTGCCCTAATTAAAGTTGCAGAGAGGAAAAGCATTGTCCTGCCTGGCTGGGTCCCAGTGCAGCAGAGACAAGGACTCTTTCCAACTTCCAGACCAAAGAAATTCATTGATGACTGTCTGACTATCTGCAGGGGATAATTGCCTTGCTCTGATCTGTTGACATCCTGCTGGAAGGGGTTAAAAAAAGATAAAAAAGACCCTAACCAAGGACTTCTCAAGTCTTTTCCAAGTAAAGAAATAAAAATAGATCTGATCTTCATAAACTATCAATACTGAGCTTAACTGAACATTTTGCCCCTTTGCAGCTGGACACTAGAGCTAGGTGTACAATATGGAGCCAAATATTCATCAAATGATTGAGCTCCTTCATCAGTTAACAAAGGAATCACAAACGCAATTCAGTTTTGATGACTCTACTCATTGTGTTCAATTACTCTGTTTAAATATATTTCAGCTAATGGATAATTCACCAATTTTTGGTTGCCCAAATCACATGGTGACTTCCCAAAATAAGATCACATAAATCACATATTAAATTTGGATTCCAAGAGGAGACAGCCTAAAGGGATTTGCTTTTTCTAGACACTGTTTATGGGCTACCTAACCACTGGTTTGAGGGATCCTTCCATATGTCACTTTTTAAAATCTAGGCTAGAATTCTCTTTTATTTTAAAATTGAAAGTTGTGCAAAGGTTTCCAAATTACAGACTCATTCCAGTGACACTGCTGAGAATAAACTATCAACGTTCCCATGAAGCTCTTAGATTTAAAGTGGTGCATACACAGCCGGAAGCCCTTCGAGCTGTTTTCCTTTGAATCCTCCTGAGTTGTTTTTTTCCCTGAAGGCTTCATTGAGATTTACTGGACATAAATAAAAAAGTTAAACATTTCCTTTTCTAGTACATCACATCAATTGATACTTGACTCACAGACCTTCCAGGCCAAGAAGGTTTTGCGTTCTTAAGGGACTATGTCTCCAAAATGAAGCTTTTTTGGTGTGTTTTCCTGTTTATGCTTTCATTGTATTGCAGTTGTAGTTTGCCTTTTTTTGTTTCCATGCACAGCAAGAAGCAATTTCAATTAACATATTACAGATTACTGTAAATTTTCTCTACTTGGGGAAGGTTAACAGGAGGTTTATGGGGCAGAGGAAGAATAAAAAAAAATCAGAATAAAGATTATAAAGATGAAAAGTAAACAGGCTAAGAAGCTTCTTAAAATTCCTTTGCACAGAAGACACCTGTCTTCCAGCAGGCACAGGAGAAGCAGTGACATGAAAAAGCAAAAGGGGATATACTGAGACCCAACAGCAACTCAAGAGTGTGTGAAAAGCCATTGGCTTTTATCAGGAAGGCATGCCAGCAGCAGAACCACCCATTGCCCTCCATCCGTGTCTGCAGGAAACATGATAAAAACCTTCATCAAAATATAAATAAGGAGTCAGGACTTGCCAGCTTGTTATTTTTTCTGACAGCCGTGCCACAAAGGTGCTGCCTGGGCTCACATCCCTGCTGACTGGGGCACTAGAGATAGTGCAGGGCAAAGAAGGTGCCCACCCTAAACTGGCTCCCACTGCTTCTTCTGGAGCTACGCACCTGAAGTCTTGTTTAGAGCCAGGAAGGAGGAAGACAGACAGACTGGAGGCAGACTGTGCTCTCCATTCGAAGCTCTGCTCTGCTCACTAGGAGCATATGAATACAGGCAATTAGAAGTGGTTCTCTGCCTTTTGTTGTTGTTTGTTGATCTGTGTTCCTGTCCACAGTCTCTGGTAATGGAGAACACAGCAAACGTCCCATTTTTCACACCGTGTTCTTCCAAACAGCAGTTCACCCAAGCCTCAACGCTGGATGCTCAGCCAGGAAAGGCCTCCACTTTCAGGAAACTGATTACTTCCACCAAAGCTGCCTTAGTAGCAAGTTCAGTGAATTAAGAATGCCCTAAGGAGAAAGGAGACAAGTGAGAGTTTGGCACAGAACATCCACCCCGCCCTGCTCACTGAACACCTGTCCCTCCCAGTGCAGTGAAGAGCATTACCAGGACTGCCCCAGAGCTGGACCTGGAAGTCAGCCTGTCCTCAAACCCCACACCAAGATTCTCCTCTGTGCTCCCCGTCTCCTCCTGGCCAAACCTTCTCTTCTCTAGGGCTTCCCACAGGGCAGCATGCTGCTGTCTGCATTTACCTCCAGGGAACACCTTCCCAGGTGAGGATCAGGATTCCAGCAGATGGGTACTCTGGCCTTACACCCTTACTCCTATGCTCAGAGGAGGCCTTGGAGAAGAAGGCTGAACCATGAGGTCATAGTTTGTTAAAAGCTCAGAGCTCAGTCTTTCTGCTGGTGGCTTGGTCCAGTCTGTTCACAGCTAGTGCAGGACATTCCTTTCCATCTGTCCCCTGCCTGGCTGAGCACTCTGTAGTTGGATGCTCCTTCCACAGCCAGCAGCACAGGGACTCCCCTTCCTGCAGCCCACCAGAGCCCAACAGCACACACAAAACAAGAATTCCACCTTCCGGAAATCCAGTGCCATGCCAGGTGACTCAGGGCTCTGCAGGAATGCTGATCCCTTCAGCCTCACAACTCTTCACTGCAGGCTACTGTCACCTGTAAGGGGAGAAACACCACACAGCAGCACCTGCTCAGCAAAGCATCCAACAACCACGCTGCAGAAGGACTGAGGGAGAAAACCAATGACAAGGGCAGGCTTTGAGCTGTGAGGAGAGTGGAGCACCTGGCAAGGACTGACAGCAAGAAGCAGTGAACTCAGTGACCAGGCTCAGCATTTCAGCAGTGACCATGGAGAGCCACAGTCGATGTTTCCAGACTTGACTGGCAACCAGGCAGTATTAAAGCACCACTTACATAATTACAAGGTTAATAGATGTTACAAGCACGTTACCAGGTGTCGTGACTTGCTGGAAGTACATCCCAGAAGATAGCAGAAACAATTATACTCCGCTACTATTCAGCTGTATCAACCACCTGTAGGCACTACTTAACAACCCTTTATGAAAGGAAACAGCACAAAGATGATCTACTGTGCCCACATCACTGTGCATATCCTCTGAGCCGGCCTTGCTCCCTGACAGAGTTTATCTTAAACACAGCCCAAAAAAGAAAACCAAACCAGCCATTACAGTCAAACTATGCACTGTCTGTAATGAAGTGGAACCCTTGGATGACATAACCTGCCATGGTGGAGAGAAAACAACAGAGCCAGCCACCTGAGGAATGACTTGGAGTCCACATGGCAGAACATGGTTGTTCTACTGACTTTCAGGCAAAAACCAATTATCCTAGGAGGGCCAGAAACAATAGGAAGTGGGAAATTAAGATACAGGTAGCATATAAACAGCTAAAAAGCCTTGTCTTTACTCATACGGAAAGCATGGAACAGGGAACTACTGTATCACTTGTCTTAAACTAAGCTTTGCAAGATCTTCTGTATGAGCTGGACTACCCAAAAGGAACTGGAAGTTTCTAGGAAGCAACAGGGTTTTGTACATCGCTGTAGACCACAAACCTGGTCCAAGGCAAGGCCTGTAAAGATTTTGAGGGAAGAAGCACTGATCAGCCCAGAGCTGGGCAACAAATAAAACAGCATCACCACACACCCTGTGAGCAGGACACAGAGAGTGAAAAGCCAAACGAGTCCAAACCCGCAAGGGCATGACGGCATTTTTCAGGAACTTGCAACACCACCTTCAGGGTGGGGATGAGCAACCAGTGTCCACACCTTGTTGCATTGTAGTCATTCACATGGGATCATGCTGGAACACCTGCTGCACATGAATGTGCAGTTAGGGACCCTCACAACCCCCACAAAGGCGATTCACTTCTTACAAACAGGCATCACCTCTCACCTTCTTGCCCACAAAACACACAGAGGCATCACAGGGTCTGTGCATGGAGCTGGGATGTGGACAGGACAGGCAGGAGGCAGCTCTTCAGTTTAACAGGTTGTCTAAAAAGGTTCATAAAAGCAATTGTTTGTAGAGAACTTCCCACCACAAACAGCTTCAGCACACTCCACCCAGCCCACATGAAAGGTGAGCATGAGGGACAGGCCAAGCCTCTGACTGGTCCAGGCTCCAGCTATGGGTCTAGGTAGGGGAAAGAACCACTCCACTCCAATAATTCACTTACACTAGAAGGAAAGATCTGTGGGTTTCTGCATTTTCAGCAATGCCATGCAACTTTAAATACCCAATGGGTATATTAGCATTCTTCTGCTTCAGGAAGAAAATCACATGGCCCTTTTCTTCTCTTTATTTAGTGTCTTATTCAAATAAAACCTGGGAAATTAAACACTCCATCCATACACTGCAGCTTGAATCACTATACAAATGACAAAAAATTGCTTCCGGAAACACCTTTCCTTGTTTTTTTTCTCAGCTTACTCCTCCTCTGGTAACACAAAGCAGAGTCTGTCTCTTCCCCTCTGCTGAAGCTGACATCAAACAGCAACTTAACTACATCATAAGTTACAATTCAGGCTACTCCTGGAAAAAGATGTTCCTTTCCTAACTAAATGCTAAAGCTCTCCTGGCATTTCTCTTCCTATTGTCTGTATCCAACCCTGTATTTATAAGATTAACCTCAAATTAGGACAGTTTCCTCATTCTTTCTTCACTCTTACTACAGCCTGGCTCCTGGGAATCTGATCCTATCTTCCACAGAGGTTCCTCTCTGTTGATAGGAAATATCTAGTGTATGTGGGCAGGAAGCGCCAACAGAGGATAATGAGGATTAAGAGAGAGTCCTTGTTAGGACTTATCACCATAGCAGATCAGGACACTCAGTGGGCCATTTGATCAACAGGAACATTAGGAACTGTCTCACACTCCCACACAGTGTCTCGCCCCACTGTGGCGTGTGTTAAAGTAGCACACGAGGGCTTTGAGGGCAGGATGAGTTGGCCGACCCATCCAGCTACTTCCACATCATCCAGTTCTCCTTTACCAGAAGCACAGTACTTAAGGAGTGATGGAAGAGGATGGCTTAAAGAAAGCAAATCCTTTTGGAGTTGGTTTTCTGCCCAAATGTTTCTCAGAAGATACAAGAGGCAGGTCTGTTGACCCAGGCAATGGCTTTCCAGCACGTAAGGATTCTGTCCATTTCAGAGTGACTGGTGCTGGTGAAGAACAAGCTGCTTCTGTTGGTACAAAGACCTTCTCATTGCTTGGGCTGTCTGTCTGCAATGTCCATTTGATATCAGATGTACAACAACCTCAGGAGTCTTGTCCTCCAGCAGCTCTTGTTACAAGAGAGCACAGTATCTGCAAGCTCCACAAAAGCTCTTCACACACACACAGTCCCAGAGTGCCACACAGCTTATTCTAGGACAGCATTTTTTTTTTTGAAAAGCAGAGGAATCATAGCCACTAACTATTATTGGATCAAGCTCCATCCTACCCTGTTGTCCTGTTTTCTATGGTACTTAACAGCAGAACCAAGGGTAAGAATAGGCCATGCAGCTATGCGGCATGTAACTGTGTTACATCACTAATGCTTGCCCAGGCTCCAGCTCTTTGCAGATGTGGGTATACTGTGACTTATATTTAAAGATACTATGTTGTATTGTAAATATCAATACAATATTGAAGATACTGTGTATTGATATTTAAAAGCACCCAATGGATTTTTCTTGCATTAGTTATTCTAATGCACTCCAAACCCCCAAACACTTTTGTTCATCATATATTCATACAATGCATTTATCCAGTTTGTTCTTAGCTCATTTTCAAGAGGCTGACTGTTTGGGGTTTTTCGACCATACTCAAAATCAAACCTTGTTCCCACAGCACAGTTCACTGCACTTCTGAGATCTCTCTCCCTTGTGACGTTATCCCATTCTGGGATGGATTGCTTTGCTTTTCTCAGCATCATATGCTACAGCCCCACCACTCCATATTGCAAGGACTTCCTACAGCTATTCAGTGCAGCTTTTGGATTTTGCTACTCTGAATCGTCTGAATAGTCAACAGAAAACTTCTTCTGCCACTTATTCCTCTTTTTCATTAGCAGACACATTCAACAGTTTTGGCTCTTCATAGGCCCTCGTTTGTATCTGACTGATGCCAATCCTCTACTGGGAAAGCTGGCCCCTCACCTCCCTGCCTTTATTTCTCATCTTTTGGCTTATTATTTACTCAGTAGGGACACCCTGATGAGATGTCCTAAAACCCTGAGAGCACAACAGGACCTCTGGCCATGGTCCAGCCATCCATGTATCTTGAAAAAAATCTGTTTTCTCATCTGGTCTCTCAGTCCAACTCCTCATCTTCCAGGCTGCAATAATGTTCTCTGGGAAAGCTCCCAGTTGTGTTGGTGAGGAAAAGAGAACAACTGCAGCCCAGGCACAGCACAATCCTTGACACCGGGACCCACACAAGGCAATGGAGCAGCCAGGCAAGGAGGCTGAGCTCCTCTGGCTGAGCATCCTCACCTCTGCTGAGCTCAGCCTAAGCCAGACCTCTGCAAGAAATTTCTGGAGTTCAATTTCTTTTTTCTGGGGAAAGCTTGAACTGGTCCCCACAGAAACACTACCAGGACTTCCTCCTGCAATGCCCTAGGGCAGCCACAAAGAGAAGGGTCGTTAGCCAGCAACCCAGCTTGTTCCCAAAGCCTGGAAAACACCTGGAGAGAGAAAAAAATGTGGTTCTTCCTATTAACCCTCTCATTGGATACTATTCCATAATCCATGGAGATGAACGACGTGTATACTTTTTCCTCCCAGTAACAAGCTCCCATCCTGCTACCCATCCCCAGCTCCTTCCCAGATTGTCCCTGTGCATTTCAGTCTTCAATTCCCAGCCACACCATGCTTTGGCAAAGGGCGCCTTCAGCCTCCTCCACCCCAGAGCTCCCTGTGTTCCAGCATCCAGAGAACAAGCCTCAGGAAAAGCACCTTCCTCTTCTTTCACAGGGAGAGGCCGATTGCTTCAGATAATGTCATTAAGTGAACAAGTCGGACACTGAGCAGCACGATTAGTTCCCACAAAGACTGGGTAGTAATGAGAGTGGTTAAAGACAGGTAATGAGTGGGTGGCACCTGTCAGCTTCATAATGTAGATTATAATTTGTTTATTACTTTGCTGCTGCTTTCGCTGCTGTTAGAATGCAATTAATTAATAGCACCGATGAGCCCTGCCGAATATCTGTCATGCCTGACCTACAAACACCCCTGGGCTGCCACTGCACAAGCAGTAGCACTGGACATGTGGTGGCATCACCACAGACAGCAGGAAGGATCTCACAGGTCGGGGAGAAAAGTTAAGCATTTGATAAACAAACCCAGATGCTTCCCCACAAGGAACAGGCTTACAGAAATTCTGGAGATTCAAGAACCATCAGCCAGAGTTTTTTTGACTGGAAACTGTATCTCAAGGAAAGCACTGATTCTGCGTCAGGAGCACACACTGGCAAACTGCAGGTTCAAACATGATAGACTTTGTTTTATTAAAAATAACAACATTTTTAAGCCTTGCTTCATGCACACAGACTTCATGCACCTCTCTCCACTTTTTACCAGATTTAAAACTAGACTGGAAATTCCTCTAAGTTGCCTGAGCAGCTGGCAACACAGCAAAGTAACAAGCTGGCTGTTGTGGGCTTTTCCAGATACAGGGGTTGTGCAGATCCCCTTTATTTGAACCCCCATCAGCGTGGCACTCCTCAACACCAGTGTCTTCACCACGTCCTGCTGCAGGACTCGCAGGATGGAGGCAGCCAGGGTGAACTGAGAGCCTCAGCCTCACTAACTTTCAATAACAACTCCCCTCCCCAAACCACTTAAATCCTTCCCCTTGCAAAGAAAAACACATTGCAGGGACATAAATAAAAACCAGCGGTGAACTTCAGCACTGAACTACACTATCAGTGCATGTTTGGGCACAAGCTAATGCCCACTGAAGTCAGCAGAAGTTTGGAAAGACAAAACACCTCCCACACAAAGGAGAGACAGAGGAAGCAGTCAGAGCTGCCAGGCAGATAAGCTGCCTGTCAGAACAGGCTTGGACTGTCCTAGCAGGAAGATGTCCAATGAGAGGGAAAGCTATTTGGGGAATGAATGAATAGTGAAGCTTCTTGTTTAAAAAAAAAAAAAACCCAAACAAAAAAAAACAAGCCACAAAACTTTCCCAAACATTTCTCGCTCTCAGCTTTCTGCCAAGAGGATGCAAGGCCAAGACATGCAGGAGCCTGCCTGAACCTCTAGCACAGGATCACTCAAAGACAACAGCTGGAATGGGGGCAGAGGGAAGGTGAAGAACGGCAGAGAGGACACAGAGATGGAGCTGACAGCAGAGCTGATTCTTGTTCTGTCAGAGGAGAGGGCAGCTTTCTACAAGCTCATCAGCACCCTGAATCCCATCAAACTCTCCTCCAACACTTCACATTGCAGAGCTCTGAGAGGATCCTGCTTGGCTCTTGGGGTTGTGATCCTGCCTGGACCACTGCCTGCTCCAAGCAGCAGGGAATCAGCCACCCAGGGAGAGGAAATGGCAAATTTAGAGTAAGACCCAAACAAATTGCATCACTGGGGCAAGGCTGTAAATCTTTCACCAGGTACTGAGCACTTCACTGCCAGGATAAATGCATGGGAAAATGATGGGCTCAATTCAGAGCCACATTGGCAAAAGGAAGGAGAGTGCTAATCCATCTAACTGCACCCCCTCATACATAATTCAATTCAAAATTTCCCATACAGAAAAATGCTGTGCTTTTAGGATGCAACCAAACCTCAGAGCTCAGTTTCCCCTGGCACAGATCTTTCACTACTGCCAGATCAGTGACCAAGGTCTCACCAATGCACCAATCTGCTCCCTCCCATTTTTTGCAAGGCTTATCACAACAATTAACCACCCAGAAGAAAGTAAGGCAAAACCACAAGTCAAACTAGAGTAGTTCTTTACAAGAAAATTAAAGAAGAGAGAAGAAAAAGACAACACAGACCAGAAACAAAGAGTAAATTTCATGAAAGCAAAACCCCAAATCATGAAGAATCTGCCCCTGAGGCAGTGATGGGAGATGAGAAGAGCAGAATGCCCGATTGCAGAGACTTTCAAAATAAAGCAGTGAAAAACCCAGCAAATGGCTTTACATAAGCCAGATGTTTCTCTAGGGAAAGAAAGGAAAATAAATCTGTCTAGATTCCCTTTTTTCCCCAGACTTGGGTCCCTCACCAGATATTTCTTAGAGCCCTACATGCTCTTGGATCTCTTGTACTACTGAGCAGCACAGAAGTGATTCACATATCCCCTCCAAACCTCCCCACAGCACAGCAAGTCTCCATTTCCAACACGTCCCACTGTCTCTGAGAGGAACCCAGGGTTACCTTCTCCTACAGAAGGACCACAGCTTTGCAGAAGCCACTGCCACATGAGATCACCTCGACTACCAACCATTTGAAGAAACAGAAGGCAGTGGAGAAATCAGAGCAAGGAAATAATGATAATGCAGAACAAGAGCAATCTCAGCAATGAGCACAATTGGTGGGGGAGAAAGAAAGGCCAGCTAAGCACTGGTGGTCTCGCCTTGCACCAGGCAGACGAGGGGGATCTGCACTGCCCCAGCACCAAGCAGTCCACACAGCCCATGGAGGCTTGGTCCCAGAAGTCCAGGGCCAGCCAGCCAGGCCGGGCAGCTGCTCCTGCTGCAGGATTCATTCCAAACCCATAATTAAACCCCAACCCTTGACAGAGCCACCAAAGCTGAACCACAGCTTCTGCCCTAACCCAGCTCCCACCCCAAACCCAGGATGGTGGCACAGCAGAGCAGGGCACCAGGGATGTGTCAGGGAGGAGCCCAGAGACTCCAGAAACTTACAGCTCCTTCATGAGCAGTTCCCAGTCTCTCACAGCTGTTGCCACCTCCATTGCAGGCTGAGGGATTCGGCTGGTCCAGAGCCTTCCTCCCTGGGCTCTTCATCCTCCGCAGGATCCAGCCACTGGGATGGCCACGAGCCTTTCAGGCCTTCCCATGCCACCGCTCGGGGTCCCCTCAGGTGGCTCCTGACATGTCACAGCAGCTGGTGGAGAGGCAGAACCCTAAGTGTCTGCCACTGCCCACTCTGGGGACAGCTGTCCTGAGGCTGGACACCGATCACTTCCTGCCTCACGGTTTCCCGCCTCACGGTTTCCCGCCTCACTCTTTCCCCCCTCACAGTTTCCCCTCTCACGGTTTCCCCTCTCACGGTTTCCCACCTCACGGTTTCCCCCCAGTTTGTGGCAGTTCCCACCCAGAGGCCACACAAGCGGCCATTGTGCCGGGAGCATGGCCCCCAAGAGAACAGCCACCTTTGGTGCTGGCACACCTGTCAGGTGCAGCAGCTTGGAGCCTGGGCCTGTTGGTGGTACAGCAAGAGGCCAGAGGACAAAGCTGGTAGAGAAGGGAACCGTGCAGTTTGAATAAAGGAACTCGCAGGAACAGGACATGGAGGCTGGATGGGACTCCCAGGAGCTGCTGTCCCTGGTGAACAATACCTCGTGCACCCTCTCACCACATTTAGCCAGCCCAGCACTTCACAATGAAGAGACAGATTTGAGGAAGCACGGGAGCAAATGGCACAAAATCCAGAAGAAAGCCCATTTTCACACACATTCCCAGCAGCCCAGAGCACGACTATCACAGCCTGTGCCAGTAAATACAGGGATGTGTTTATTAACTGAACTATTTGCGTGCCTTTACAACACTGCAAATAGCCTGATTTCCTCACATAAAGGATAAAACAAGAATGTAACAGCCCACAAATAACCTGGTTACCTTGGAAATGTGAGCACCCAAACTCAGATGGTAGCAGGAAGCGTCTGCTTTTCTAGGTACGTCTCTGGGTGTCGCAACAGCAGGCAAGTGCAGAGCTGCAAAGGTTGACTTGCATCATGCTCAGGATGTGTTCAATGCCACACCAAGGGAAGGCTAGACACAAGCAAGGGGGAAAAAGCTACAAGTAACCACAAAGACCCTTCTGTGAGCTTGTGTTCTGCTCACAGGGCTCTTGGTGCTGGGCTTCCAGCAGGAAATTGCAGAAGCTTAGCTTTGTGCTTTTGCCATGACTTGAAATAGAGGGAAAAACTTTTTGAAAGCACCTGGGACCTGTGGTCCCTCCAACCGTTCAAATGAGTTAAGATAAATTCCCACTCATATCACCTGAGGGCTTGTGGCATCACATGTGAAAACCCAGGGACAGGAGATCTCTCTGCCCAGGCAGATTACCTGGTTTTGTAGAATAGAACATCACAGAGCATCTTACAAACTGCTCATCTGGAATCAATGGGTTAACCAAGGAGCTTCACCCTGCTGCGTGTGGGAAGCTCTATCTCCTTGCCAAATTCCACTGCTCTGAACATAACCAGCTTTCTCACTCAGCCTGTGCTCCTACGCGCAGCTAGTGCTCGTGCCTGCCTCTGCAAGAGAGTGCAGACAGACCCCACGCTCTCTTTTCCTCTATTTCTCCAGCACTGCCCCTTGCCTAGTATCAGTTCTCTTCTCCTCACTGAATTATAGGACATCAGGTCTCCAGGGAAAGCCCTCTGAGATTTGTAAAACACTGATGGGCTGAAGACTAGCCAGGCTGGCTGCTCCTTGCTGTTGAGGCCAGGAAGCTTGGGAAAAGCTCCTGTGTGTCCTGTTTGCAAGTGGCAGGATGATTTCACACAAGTCATCTCCTTCCTTTGGCAACACAGCTTTTGAGTGCCACAGTGCCAGGACACTCACAGCATCCTGGGGACCAGGATCAGGTCCCCAGGGGCTGCCTGGTGGCTCCCTGCACACCAGCTCTTCTTCCAAGGCCATGGCAAACAGCAGCTGTGCTGCTGCAGACAGCCACAACTCAGCTACCACACAAATGTGCTTACAATGCTAACTGCAAATATCCTGCTCCACACCGTAGCAGAAAAACCTGAGATGAAATTAGATAGAAGCAAATACAGCCATACACCTGACAAGCTGCTCTGCACTCCTTCAGTGCACAGCCAGCCTCCAGCACAGTTTCCTATCTTCCTCAAGAGCTACTCTACCATGTAATTACAGAGGAAAACCTAAAGGTCTTCTTTCCCCTGCACACCAGGTAGATTTCCATTTGTTTAGCCACAAACAGGCCTCTAAATCAATATATAGATTCCCATCATGGAGTCCAGGAGTAAACTAACTCATACACACACTCCTTTGGCTCCTGCTTCAGCCTCTATCTCCCCTCTGCACTCACGAGCCTGAGCTGATTCTGGAATAAAACTACCTGTCTTTTGTGCTCAGACCCTAGGATTAGAACAAGATGACACATACACTTACTCTGAGGAACTGAACAATTGAATAGTCATTTCATTTCTTGCCATTCAGGTTAAAAGAAGGATTGCTGGGGAGAACCCACTCCTGCCCAGCTACAGGCAGAGTCACAGGGAGCCACAGCTCTCTTAGATGGGCTGCACACAGATGTTTAGAGCCACGTTTCACCCTAAAGCATCCTCATCAGCCCCTCCAGATTTCCCACAAACCATGCAGGGAGCACAGAGGGACACAGCACCCCCTTCCCCAGGGATGCAGGATGGGGCTCCAGCTCTCCAAGAGCCCCAGGATAACTCATCAGCTGGTTGCCCACAAGCCTCTGACTTCTTGCTTTCCTACCAAAACAAAGTCTGCTAACACAACTGTTGTGGGCAAGGCCTTGCGATGCCTTTGTAGGCCACGCTTAAACAGCGAACAAAAGTGTCTTTAGTTTATCAACTTATTTTTGGCATAGAGGAATGGCTGGGGTCAAAGCCAGTCCCATTCTCAAGCTGTTCTTTGTTCTCCAGCTTATCCAATAGCCCCTATCCCTCTCCTCACCCACCCACCTCCCCCTCTCCATTTTACCACAGGTCTTAAAAATTAAGCTGTGCATGAAACCAAACACCACACTTGAACACGGCCCAGCAAATGCTCTCCATGGTCACAGAAGGATCCTAATCGACCATAAAAAATGGATAAGAGCAGTGTGCCCTTATACGGGCAAAGGCTAGACAAGGATCTGACACAAACATCATTTTTAAAGAAAAAATAATATTTATTTGCAATATAAACAAAGTCCCAATATTGGATCAGTATATATAGGGTCACTAATTTTCCTTCATAACTCAGAAAGCAGAACCATTCCTCACTAACAAGCTCTCATTTGTACTAATCAGAAGATGCATCTTATTTTTTTCCTTTAAAGAATAAAGACCACTAACAGCACAGGAAGCCTTTACAAACCAGCTTAGCTGTAATGCAATAGAGATGCACTGTCAAAAAATCCCTGAAAAAATAAATTCCTCCATGAGGTAAGATGCAATTAGGATATTCTCAATTTTCTCACTCACAACCGTACGCCCATTCTCCCTTCCAATGACCCACAATCCCAACATTGTGGCAAACAAAACCCAACAAACAAACAAAAAACAACCAGAAAACAAGAAACAGAAGCTCATTCCAACATTCTGATAACATCTTTAACGAAAAGAACAGTTTCAGGATGTGACAGCGTCAAACATTCCTCCAGATGGAGGGGTTTTTTTTAAATTATTTTTTATTTTTCTTGAAAAAAGTACAAAAAACTGGATATTTAGAAAAAAATCCGTGGCTTTTTTTTCACTTACATGAGAGTTAAAGTGGACAGGGAGGGGGGAGAAAGGAGGGACTACATTGCAGCCAATAAAGAAATCTCCAAATCCGTTCTGCCCTCCTCCCAGAAATTATTACCACTTCCTCCCCTCCCAGCTTGGTAAAAGGAGTTTGCCAAACACTAGCCAGAAATACATACAAGTCTTCTCAGAATAGAAGGCACGGCATAAAGTTATTCAAAAGAGGAAGAAAAAAAATCAGAACCTCTGTTGAAAGCTCCAATCATCTCAGAATTTGCTAGATAATATATATATTTATATATATATAAAAATTCTCTGTTACAATGCTTTCATCGTTTCCACACCTCTTCACTCCCCTCACGCGCTCCGTGCGTGACGACTGAGTCCTGTTCTGCCACACAATCCTCGCTCTGCTCCAGGCGCTCGCTGCATTCCCCCTCCACCCCGCACACGTGGGAAAGAATCCAGTGTGCACAAGAAACGCCAGCATCGCAACTACCTTCTGGACTCGGGAAGCTGGAATGGTTTCGGGCCAGCTGGATGACGTTAAATCAGTCAACAGGCAGCAGAGAATGAAGCCGGGCTCAGACATGCTTCTACCAGCTCTGGAGGCTACGAGAGTTTTACCTCTGGCAATAGCAAACAGTGCTTTTGGCAGGGGTGGCATTAAAAAAAAGCTTGCGGCTTAGTCACCTTGGCTGAATCAGTGCAGAGTTTGTGATTGTGAGTGCAGGAGTGGTGAAGGGGTTGCGTTTAAGCCCAACTGGCCTTCACACATAACAAAGCTTCCTACCAGATGCTAACAACAACAGCAGCAGCATGTATCTCTCTCTGGAGTACCCAGTAATATGCCAGGACATACCAAGGCTTCACAAAGTGTGCAAAATGCATTTGGTCAATATAAACATTTGATTAAAAAAAATAATAAATGATCAAACAAGAAACTGAATAAAATACTGGTTTTGCAACCTGGTCTGTACAAACAGTCAAGAACTTACATATCTAAAAAGAGTTTGAACCCAAAGCTCGAGTATGATCTACCTTTTTTTTTTTTTTTAATCAAAAAAAGTAAACTTGGGTTTTAAAACAGTCTTGGCCCAACACCTTTTGTTCAAGGTTTCCAAGTGCATAAATCTCCTCATTTTCCACAGCAAGCTAACCCCTGGTAGCTCTTCACATGTGTGCGTGTTCTGACAGTCTCAATGGACCCAGGAAAGCGGTTATTGCCGGTGACAGCTGCGTCCGAAACGCTGTAACATCGCCCGTGTTAAATAACCCCCTGTAAAAACACTACCTCTTCAAACCACTTGGATCAGGATACTTAGTGAGCGGCATTAGCCTTCGTAAAGCAGCGACCAGGCACCTCTGCCTAGAGAAGCTACTCATCTCAGAGCTGCCTGGCTAGACAGATATTTTCGTAAGAGCTGAAATACTCAAGAGAAGTGATTCGATGCTCGAGTTCCCGACCAGGCAGCATCCTCTTCATGTGGACTCCAGAGTGTTCAGCTGGAACAGGTTGTGGTTGGTGGGGGTGGTGAAGTAGAGCTGTTCACTGGGCGAGCGGTTGTCACAGGGGCTGTTGAGTCCCAGAGTCCTCTCAAAGTCCAGGAGTTGGCCCATGAAGTTAAAGTTTGGAGAGATGTTGGATTTTTTCCTTTTCACAAAGTCATAGGCATCGTTCAGGGACAAGTTGAGTTTTTGCATCAAGTAGGCGACAGTGACTGTTACGGACCGGCTGATGCCAGCGAGGCAGTGAACAAGGATCCCACACTTCTTGGAACGGGCCTCATCTGAAACAAGACAAGGGGAAGGGGGAGTCTATTATTCTGCACCAAAAACACATGGCTTTGGAGCAGGGCCAGGTGGCAGCTGCAAGCTCCCAGCACCACGACGACTACCAGAACTGGATCCCCTGCCCCTACTGACACCGTCCCAGGTCCCTTGGACACCCACATCTCTCCCCATAGGGCTCCTGAGATATTCCTGCTGCATGGCAAAGCTGCACATCCCCAGCAAGGCCAAGCATCTCATGTTTTTGAGAAGTATCAATCAAGTCTAGCAATACATCCCTTGCCTAGGTAACATCGGTACCCTCTACTCAAGAGAGCTGGAGTAACCCACAGGAAGGGGATGGAGCTGGAGACAAGAGCTCTGGGGAGATGCTGGTGGTTGGGCACAGCACACTCACCTCAACTCAAACTAAACCAGGGAAGGCTGTGCAGTCAGGGCAAGGCTGCAGCCCAGCACTACATGAGCTATTCTCTTCTGCTGTTCCTGTCCTCCTTCCACTAGAAAGTTACATGAATGCAGCCAATGCCAATTTAAGCAGAGTCTGAAGTGCAGGAACTTCCCTTATTGTGAAATTGTTCTTTAGGATCGACAGAAATGCACTTCACTACAAACAAACGCTTGTGTTGGAGGAGACTCTCAGGATGAATGGTAGCGGGAAGCAGGAATGCAGGCTGGACCAAAAAATGGCGAGAGAACAGCAGCAAAATCTCCCCTCCCTTGCCACCAACTGAAAAGCACACACACACTCATTGTCTCTCGCACAGCCGGAACAGCGTGATCCCTTTATGAATTGACATCTCAGTGCTGAAAGAGGGACACGCCACTGAGAGCACTGAATGCTCGAAAGCACCCAGCGCTGCTTTTACTTCTGAGCAGCCCTATTTGAAGTCAGTCATTTGACTGAGAGCTTGGCGGGGAGCGAAAAGGTGGCAGGAGAAAGAGGATCCTTGGGCAAAGCTGGAGGTAAGAGACACTCTGGCACCGTAAGTGCAGGGAAGGGCAAAGAAGAAGCAGGCAAAACAAAAATCCAGACCCAAGCCACAACAGGTTTTCTGCCTACCCTCCAAATCCAGGCAAGAATTTCCAGTAGGGTGGGCAATCACCGCCCAGTGTACCCAGCCCTCCCCCCAGGCTCTCCCAGTTCAACATTTTTCCAGACATTTTTGCCTTTCATCTGACCTGCACAGCATTTCTTGGTGTTTGGTTTTAGAGTGAGGTAATCCTCCATTTCCTGTCATTAACTGGAAAGCACAAGCTCAGTGTTCACAGAGACATGGGCTGACTGGAGCAGACAGATCCCAAATGCCACATGTCAGCAGGGACACTGTACCTCACCCCTGAGGTTGAACACCCTACTCATGCAGGAAGTGCAGATGGGACATCAGACAGGTTCCTGTTGCCACACTGAAGCAGCGGCTTCTGACCACAGTCATGTTACTGGAGGGCAGAAGCTGGGGGCAAAGGAGAGCATGTGGGAACCAGGGTTTGTGACAGCTGAAGAGCAGCCACGGATCCACCACTGCTCTGCCCCATTTCAGGCCTTACAGCATAGCAAGTGCAAGCTACGGGGTCTGAAATGGGCTGCACAGGCTTCAGTCTGCAGGTAAAGCCCCCCCTCTCCTTTACCTATACAGGTGTTTGTAATCAGACATGAAGCCATGGGGCTTTTAATAGTTAACGGTGATATTACTGCCTGTGCCATTCACCCCCATAAAAGAGAGCTGATTAGGCTAATGACAATTGTGAGCAAACAGCACAGGTCAGGCTGGAAGTGTACATCCCTGTTCAGTCCAACATACACTTCCCACAGAATAAGAAGCAATTCTCAAAGTCAAGGCTGGCCTCAGAGATCTTCGTCCTGAACCCCACCACCACCAGCCAAAACTGTCACAGAGCCTGTCTAGAGAGCAGTTTTTCCATCCAGACCCTGCAGTATAATTATAATCACTAACTCATTGTGTTGACACTTACCTTAGGAGAAGTATCCATACAAGGAGTTAGTTATGCTAGGGTGACTTACAGCAGGATCCCAACTAGACTAGCAAATCCCCTCGGGAAAAGAAAACACACACTCTCCCTGATTTTAACCACATTTGGGGCTAAGGAATTGCTGGCACCAGTCACACTAATGCAGTTCCCATCCCCAAGCAGACCAGGCAAAGGAGCTCCCCAATGCCTGGGTTCAGCCATTTCACACCAGTGCAAATCCCCACACAAGAGTGAGAAGCAGAGCGGCCAGGCCAACCACTTGCAGATAGCTCAGCTGAGGTGCTGCAAGAGGGCTGAATTTTGGAAGGGGAGGCCTCCCTGAACTCAAGCAGGTGACATGCACCAGATGTGCCACCTCACAGCGTGACACTCGGCTGCTAAGCTGATGCTGTACCCGGGAGAGGTGAGGCTGCAGACAGCAGCAGCCCTGGGAAGCGGCACACCACATTCCCAAGCAGTGAGTATGAAAAGAGATGTTCTGCCAACTACCTACCAATGAAAGCAATGGCCTCGGGAAAGAACTGCGAGAGGTTCTGGCTCCAGTGATCTGAGATGGGGATCTGCTTGTACTTGAACTCTCCATCGTGCTCAAACATGTTTGGCAGGTTAGGAGTCACATTCAGGATGTATTTAATGCCGTATTTGCCCAGGACGTCCAAGTTAGTGGAATCTTTGGCACAGCCCAGGTACAGGTAAGGTAGGATCTGGACTGGAAAGGCAGGCTGATTGTTCGGGAGGGGGCTCCCGTCCGACTCCGTGGCACTGCTGGGTTCCCTGTCGGATTCACCATCCGAGCAGTCAGAACTTATCCGCAGCCCTCCCAGGCCAAGGACTGATGCTGGGGGAGAGTTGCTGGGTGAGGAGCTGTCAAGGTTTGTCTCGCAGTGCTCAGAATATTCAGTCTGAAACTTGTTAAAGCCACCTGGGAAGGGGAAAGGAGAGAGGAAAGGGGAGAAGCAGAGGGGAAAAAAAAAGATGTTTTATTCTTCAGAAGGGAAATCCTTCTACCTGTGAACATATGTTTACTCAGAAAGTCTTTACCAGCAAAAAGTTGGTATCCCTTCAACTTCACACCAAGAAAAGCATTTCCCTGCTCCCTTATCTTCCTTGGGCAAACTGATACTGAGCAAATGGGTCCCAGGAGACCAAGGAGTGGCTCTTAAAAAGTTCAATATTGCTTGTGAAAAATAGGGCCAAATCTCAGCCACAAAAGAAAGAAACATCCACAAATAAAATCAATGCCAAGACACAATCTCGCCTTGTTAGCTTCTCAAAAATAAGGGTCTGGGGCAGTTTAGGCAAGAGCTATTATGCCACTTAAGAGAGAAAAGTATCTATGTCTGAAAAGACAGATCAGGGACAACCACCACATACCCACCCCAGGCATTAAAACCCAACAAAATTATTCATCTCCAAGCAGGAAAAAAGACCCTAAGTTTTGCCAGAGTTATCCTCACAACTATTTTATCACTACAAAGTAGGTTTTGCGACAGAGCAGTGTCACAGGTTTGTTCTTCACCTAAACCACAGCAGGAGTGCAGAGGGATGGGACCCTTCACATCTGCCCCTAAGATTTTTTTGCCGGCTCTTCATCTCAGCTGCTTGGGAAGGAAGGCAGAGGCAGGGAAACAAAAACCTCACCGATCTACCTCCTTCCCAGGCAGTATTAAAGCGGAGCTCAGCCATCGGGATCTGACACTGACAAATGGTTTAATTAGAAAGGGCTCCTAGAAACTTCGTTAGTGGGTTCGGCGGTTGTGGCGGGGTCACTGAGCCGGACAGACAGCTCCTGCCACATCCATTCATGAAAAAGGCTCGTCCTCGCCCTCCTGCTCCCCCCGCGCCGCCAGACAGCGCCGAGGAGCCATTTTGGAATTTTAATTAGAAACATTTCCCACCGAGGCTCCCGGAAAAAGGCAGAGAAAGGGGCTCAGCTCCTCCCCTGCCCATCGGGGAGAGCTTAGGAGTAACTTCAAAACCGCTCCTTGCTGCTAGGGATGAGGACGACGGGGACAGAAGCGGGAATGCAAAGCGAGGGAGCAACGGAGCCCATGGGGAAACCCCAAACCGGGGTGGCATGATGGGATGGGAGACTTGCCCACGGGCAGGGATCGGAGGGTCGAGGGGGAATGGGATCAACTCCCGTCCTGGTGCCCCACCATGTTTTGGAAGGAGGCGTCTGCGGGCTGCGCAGCCCCGAGGGCTGGTCCCCAAATACCTGACTGTCCCCCTGCCGCCTCACCCCGCCACCAGGGCCTTCCCGGCTCCCCAAAAAGGGGTCTACCAAGGAACAGCCCTGTTTTTTGAAGAGCCGCCAAGTGGCAACTTTCTTGACCACTCTTCCCCTACGCTCGCTCCCCCGCTCTCCTGTTATTCCTGCCTCAAACCCGCCACCCAGCGACAGGACTGGGAGCACTGGGAGGATGGGAAGGGTCCCAGCAGCCCAGCTGTCGGCTCTGCTCAGCCCGCTGCAATCTTTCAAAATGGCCAAAAAAAAAAAACTCAAAAAACCAAAGCTCCCAAAGCACCTCCAGCCCTCGCGGAGCGGCGTGTGCGGGGTTCGGCTCCCCTGCAGCGCAGCTCCCCGCTCCCCATCGCCCTGTCCCGGGGGAGCCGCCGGGCTGCCCTCTTCCAGACCGGCAGCATTGCCGGGCAAAGGGGGAGGAAAACCCAAGCGAGGGCTTCGTGGTTATGTGGAGAGGTAAAATAAAAATAGAGAGGGGCTCTCTTGCCCCCCAAAATCCGGCCATTCCTTCAGGAGGGCTGGACAGGAGCCCGGTGGCGGCGCGGGAACCCCCGAAAGGCTCCCTTCGGGCAGCGAAGGCGAGGGGCGCCCGGCGCTGCCCAGCCGCGATCGGCTTGGGACGGGGCAGCGCTGGAGGGGCCGCGCCGGCGGCGAGGCTGGGGGGCTCCTCCCGCCGCTACCGGGGAGGCGACGCAGGAAGAAGCGGGGCGCTCCTGGTCGCTTCCAGCCTGCGACCATTTTGTGCGGGGGATTACAACGGGATGCAGAGGAGGGGGAAAAAAACATAGAGAAAAATAAAAATAAATCAGGCAGAACGGACAAGGGAAGGAAGCAAAACGAGTCAGCCACCTCCGTCTGACCAGGGGATAGGCACCCTAGGGATGCAGCGGCCGGCCAGGGGCTGCGCAGGAGGACACAGACAAGGGCTGCGGGAGCGGGACGAGGCTGGAGGGAGGGCGAAGGGCACCTCACCTTTCAGGTAATAGGCTTTGCAGCCGTCATCGCGCAGCTTCTGGAGCAGGAGCCCCAGCACGGAGGTGGCGGCACCGCTGTCCTGCCAGTCGGCGGTGGCCTCGTCGTAGAGCAGCACGGTGTCGGCCTTGCAGCGCTTAACGAAGCGCTCCTTATCCTCGTGGTTGGGGATGATGGAGCGGATGGGCAAGTTGCCCTTCTTGAGGCGGCGCAGCATGAGCCCGGGGATGGCCAGGTTGATGGCCGTCTCGATGTGCGAGCTCTCGAAGAGCTCGTGGGGGCGGCAGTCGAGCAGCAGCAGCGAGCGGCCGCCGCCCGACTCCAGCTCCTCCTGCAGCCACTCCGCGCTCTTGCACGGCATCGCCGCAGCCATGGGCGCCCGCGGGGAGCTCCCCCAGACCTGCGTTTTCATGGGGCTCGACAGCGGCGGCCGCCAGCGCCCGGCCCGCCGGCCACCCACGCGGCGTCCGGACGCGGCCCCGCTCCTCCGAGTCGGTCGCGCGCTGCGCCGGACGCGGCTCCGCTCAGCACGGCCGTGGGTGCGCGGTGTCTGCGGCC